>OX638368.1:96588262-97188262 GCA_951812925.1 Calliopum simillimum | reverse complement strand
TCATGTGTACATGGACAAGCAAGTTAGTAAAGTGTTTCCCTTTCACCCTAGTCAAATTGTTGCATGTGAAAGTTTTTAAATCATTTTTTTTTAGGTTTTTTTGTTGCACATATATGCCATACCTAAAATGTTTTTGCTTTTCTTCTTTTTCATTAAGGGTTGTAAGGTCCTGCACTGGACCAGTACTTTTTGTTTCTCATGTGCTCAATTTTTTTCTGATACCATAAGCAAGAACACAACGTGTGTGCGGTTTTCTATAAAAAAAAAGAAACAAAGAAAGTAATTTTTGTGAAGTGTGCATTATCGCTGGAGGGTTTAAAGTTTTTAAAGCCCTTCCTCATATGGAAAGCAATTGCGGCACCAGTTGGTTGACATAACAAATACCAATGGGTGGAGAAGTTAAATGAGTTTTCAAGTACCTTTTATGTAAAAACCAAATAGAACTTGATTGCCAAAGGGCGAAATGGATGGATGTAACAAGTGAAAATGTAAGTATTGAAAAGTACCTGAACGCAATTGTACTCATTTGCTTTTAGGACTTTCAGAAATTTTGACACATTTATTTCTCAAAAAAAAAAAAAACATAATTTCTTGCTATATAAAATTCACTTGTTTTATATTTTTTTGTAGACTTTTGACCAAATCTGCGTTTCCTTATGGAAATTGAATATAATGAAATAATCAATCACAGAAGGATTCTGAGATGAAACCTTCAAAGTGCTATTTTCGGAAACATTTTTAGTTATCTCGCACTTACAGGAAAAAATATTATGGAATCAGATTGTTATAATTAACATCAAACTTTGGATATTCGGTTCATAATCAGATCCTACTTTTTTTTATCAAAATATCGCTCATTGATATAAAAAATGCTAGCAGCCTTATTGCTTTAATAAGGCTATAGCTTTGATTTCCTGATCTTGTCAGATATACGGATGGATAAAAATGGCTTAGAAATTTGGCTCGGGGATCTTTGGTAAATCAACGTATTTGAACCTGTCATTCCATTTTCGGCGATTAGACTGTATATTAGACTGATTTAAAAAAAACTAGAATAGTGTAACCTTTGGCCTGGCCAAACATTAAATACCCTACACTGCAGTATTTTGAAAATTTTGCTTATATGAGAGGTGCCACACCCTCTTGTCTGAGTTCGTCTAGTTTTGGCTCAGAGCGTATATTTGTAGTCCTTAGTATTTGAGTGAAATTTAATTCGATTATCTCAAAAAAAGATTTCAGTAAAGCGTTTGGAAGATTTGCTTATGTGGGAAGTGTCACGCCCTCTTATCCGAATTTGCCAAATTTTCGCTCAGAGCTTGCGCTTACAATTTCTAGTATTTATGTGTATTTTGGTTGCATTGTCAGGAAAAATATTTCTTAAGTTGCATTTTGAATATATTTTTTGTATGGGCGATAGGCGTGTCCGTTGACTGATTTCGCGCATTTTCAATCCCTCGAGCTTACCTTTATGGCAAAGCCACTGTACTAAATTTCATTGAATTATCTTGGTTAGTTTTCCCGTAAAAAATATTTCCACAGACAGACAGACACCCAGCCAGACAGACGGACATGGCTATATCGACTCAGTAGGTGACGCTGATCAAGAATATATATACTTTTCTATATCTGCCAAGCCTCCTTCTCTGCGTTACAAACGGAAGGACAATGTGAATATACCCTAGGTGTAGGGAATAAAAAAAAAAATGTTTGGAACATCCACGATGACCCCTAAAAATCTGAAAGATGGTGTCTGAAAAGAGAGCTGAGAGTTTTATGAAAGGTGAAAATCATTTAGACCTTGAATCAAAATGAAAATCAAAAAACTTCAAATACCGAACGGCTCATTCCGAGCACATTTAAGATCGTAATCTATATATAAATAGGCAAACGAAATCGGTTCTGTCCCTGTTTCTATACCTAAATCTCAACCGGTTTGCTTGATTTTTTTTTGTTGGAAAGGTTGTGAGGAGGAGCAGTGCATAGGACTATTTTTTTTTAAGTGGGCGGTGCCAGGCCCCTAAATGGAAAAAAAGCTCTCACGGCTAAACCGTTGCATCGAAATTTGGTAAGGAGATAGGATTGGCACTAAGGAACGATAACATGACCATTATGTTTTTAGTGGGCAGTGCCACACCCCTAAATGGAAAAAACGCTCTCAAGGCGAAAATACTGCTTACGGTTTTTATGGTATAAATATAGAGTTAGCACTATATAGCACGATAGCATGATTGATTTTTATGAATTTTGGCATAGAAAGATATCAAAAACTGTTTGCTCTTTAGTAGGAGTTACACGCCTCTAAATGGAAAGTACGATATTGCAACTTAACTGCTGCACCGATACAGATAACCCGAACCTTAAGGAAGAATACTAAAAGCTTTTTGTGTTATATCGTATAGAGTATAAAAACTTTTTCCTTTATTTTATGGTCAAATCGAAATGGTCGAATTTCGGCCACAAGGCGAACTCTAGTAATATGAAAACCGTATCCCACTCTTAAAACCTTCAGAAAATTTAAAAATATTCTCAGCTCCTTTTTTGGATACTAGCTATGTGTAAAATTTTCAGGGAATTGAATTGAAATTGAATCATGTAAAGTCCGAATACCGTTTTTTGATCAGCCTACTATATGTATATGATACTAAGCAGATGTCTTGGGCATTTACAAATCTGCCAGGGCTTACCAAATCTTAAGAATTCGAAATGAAGCAGCCCTCATTTTCTCCGACAGATAAGCGTCCATAAGCTATGAAATCGTTGATTATAAAATCTAAACTGCTTTTTGTTACTCATCTTGAGCTCATGAAACAAGGCAGGAATAATTTAGCTAGCCTTCATTCGAATCCGGCTACCGGAATAAACGCTACAGAAAATAATGAAAGAAAATCTTTTGGAAATAAAGCCGAATGGAAATAACGCCAGAATTTTGTATGGATTTATTCTGGCTTTATTTTCAAAAAAAAATTTCGTTGATAAAGTCAAGAAATACTGAAAAAGTCAGAAAATGTTGAAGAAGGCACAAAATGTTTTTAGAGTCGAAAAATGTTGAAGAAGGCAGAAAAACTTAACAAAGTCGAAAAATGTTGAAAAAGTCAGAAAATAATGATAAAGTCGAAAAAAGTTGAAAAAGTCAGAAAAATTTTGAAGAAAACTTAAAAGTTATAATGCTTTGAAAAACGTTGATAATGTCGAAAAATGATGAAGAAGTCAGAAAATGTCGATGGAGTCGAAAAGTTGTGAAAAAGTCAGAAAATATTGTAAATACCAGAAAATGTTCATGAAGCCTAAAAATGTTGAAGATGTCAGAAAATGTTGTAAATATCGAAAAATAGTCAAGAAGTCAGAAAATATTCATAATGTCTCCGGAAGACTTCAAATCCAGCTCACATAAGCCTTGAAAGAAATGAATTTGTTGACCATAGAAGGTGCGTCCAGAACTTTTATTGAATCTGAAACTGTTTGCATTGTTAACAGATCTCACTTTTAATAACTTTGTTGTTTGTTTTTTTTTTTTTCTTTTGTTCGAGACCAAGATATCTCGTTTCTCAAAAAAAAAAAACTGTTTTTATGTGAAATATTATATTTAACCGCTATTTTCAAGTTGAAAAGAATTTTTTTATAATTTAATTTAATATGATTTTTATGCTGCTTGTAATTTCTAGTTGTACGTTTGTATACCACATCTTTTATTTTCAACTTCCGGAATTCCCTTTGAGTTTTGATACGAATTCGGTGGCTTGTTGCGTGGTGGCAGTGAGTTCCTTAAACCATTGTGAAATCCTATCCTGTTAAAAATAAAAAAAGGAATTAAATTTTTATACCAAATGCTGAAATTAGGAATTATATTATTTACCAGTTTTTCATTAATTGAATCCAGCACATTGGCTTCTGTCTGAAGAGCGAATATCACTAGTACCACAGCAATAATTGCAAACATTTTAAAATTCATTTTTTAATAAAAAAAAACGGCTTTTAGTTCGGTTTTCGTGTAACACTTTGTAACTTTTTGTTAAAATCAGACCAGTTAGACTATTTATATGAAATGTATTCGAAGCTTTTTCAAAAGCCATGCCTCAAAGGGTTTTCCCTAGCTGGGGGAAAAAACTATAGCTTAATGTTATCAGCAGTAGAAATTTACATACATAGTTATGTCATTAATTTATTCCCCATCATTCGTTATCAATGTATTGATCATTAATTCAATTGATACTGAAAGTCATCAAATTGAAATTATTATTAATTATTTATCAGTAATCAAGTACCTATAGGACTTTGAAATTTAAAGATTAGCTTTTTTGAAAAGCTATAACTTTAATTCCTTTTATACAATTTTTAAATTTTACAAAACCGCAGATTTCGGCGACTGCCAACTTTTTTGCCTGTTTTAATGAAATAGGTCGTACTGTGACTATTTTTCCAGTTTCAGTTCTGTCTCTTGAAAAATTTATAATAGTGAAATATCATATTTTGCCATCTTTTTTCCTAAAAAAGTGAAACGTCCGACACAGATAAATAGAATAAGCTGGCGATGGTCACTAAGCAAATACAAACACATATTTTTAAGTGAGTTGAAAACTGTCGTTAAAACAGAAACTATACACAGAAAAAAATAACTGGTTCTAAAATTAAGTGGGAACGTATTCGATTTGAAAACATGACTGTTTTTAAAAGAAAATTTCATAAATTTAATAACTTTGTATTTGATTTAAAAGCATTCGTTCTACAGTTAAAAACGACGACGTTTTTGGGTTTTTGATTTTAAAACTCTTGTTTTTGATTTATATTCAAACCTCTTTGGCGCCCTTTTGTATTGGAAAGTTTATGATTTAAATACATTTTCATTTGATTTTACACATTTTTTTATTGTGTGTACTTTCTCAATGACTTTCATGTCGGACGTTTCACTTTTTCAGGATTTCAAGTATAGAATTTTAGGTTCTTTAATAAAAAACGATATGTAGAAAGATTTGAGAAACAAAATAATGTTTTCAATTAATTAATGAAATATTTTATTACATAATATGTTCATGCTTACGAAAAAGCCTTTTCCATTAAATTATAAAATGCTGGGTCAACATTGTGGCAATAGTAGGTAGAACTTATCCCTGCTTAGCTGTTGCTACGACATTCGCGGCCTGCTGAGCTACTGCAATACCTTTAATTGCTCCATCTCTTGTATGTTGTCCGATACGTTCCTACAATGAAAAAAAATTTTAAGGAAATTGCATACTTTGGTTGAAGCAAAACACTTACGATTTTCTTTCCAATTTTTTTCAACCAACCGGCTTCTGCATTTTCTGCAAAAACGGACAATACCACAGCAATGCAAATTAAGATTTTAATAAAATTCATTTTTATTAGGTTTTTTTGGTTTGATTTGAAAAAAGTTTAAAAATTAAATACAAGTTAATCACTGTTGGAGGTTTGTATGATGATTGATACCAAACTTTCAACTGCATTTTTAATTTATACCAATTAAATAGTTGTGCGACACAAAATTTAACGCTGCGTTTTTTTGAATAAAAGGAGTTCCTCAAATAGAAATTTTATTTTATTCCTTGTTTTTACCATTTAGTTCTTATAAAATTATTCATATGATTATTTTTAAAAGTTTTTAAAAATAGACTGCCAAAAATATATAGAAATAGATAAAAGCACCCCTCAGCTTAAATTTGGCGAAATATTGCCAATGGGCGTAGCACCTCCCTTACAAGCAAAACTGAAAAGTAATTTTTCAAAAGGGCTTATAACCAAAACGAGGCAAAAGATATGTCATACACATTATTTGCATAATAATCGGTTATTGGATAAATATGATTTTTTTAACTTAATCTCATTAACGCCATCAGGTAAAATTTTTGTGAAAACAGAACCCAATTTTATCAATTTATAACAAAGTATCAGGCAATCAATATTATGACATTACTTTTGCCTCGTTTTGGTTATAAGCCCTTTTGAAAAATCACTCCTCAACTCTTTAAATGTTATATCTCTATGACAAAATTTTATGAACAGGCGCCAATTATAATTATCTTGTAACGAACGAAAGTAGGATGCATCAAAGAAGTGACATGCCCACTTTTAAAAAAACTGTAAAATTCTAATCATTATCAGTTCAATTCAATAGGTGAAATACAAATATGGGAACACTTAAGTGCTACTTTAAATAATTTTGGACGCACTTCTACCTGTACGAAAAAAAATTTGGGGAAGAGCTTTCAAGCCTAAAGTTAAGCATTTTTATATGAGGTGTGTATGCCACCCTAACCTAATTTTTTTTAATTAACACCGCCGATAAATTTTAATGACATATTTTCTGGTTGTAATATTTAATTAATTATAATTAATTAAATAATTAATAATTATTAACATATTTGTGATAAGGAAATGTGTGAAAAATTAATCTATTATACCCTTCTAATTGAATTGGTAAATGTCACGAGGGCGAAAGTCATTAATTGGTTTTTTTCTACAAATTTCTAAAGATGGAGAGGTCGGCTCTATTGTTTTATATTATAACGTAGAGTTGTGAAAGCATATAGTTCCCTCCTTTGGGAATTTTCGGATCACAAAACCACGTACCACACACCAGACACTAACAATAACAACAACTCCCAACCTCTCCTACTGCGATTGAGTCTACGTCCCGAAGAAACCCTTCTTTCGGTAGGCCAGGATTCGCGACAAAAACAGTAGGTATGTTCTTCATATAACAATATATTCTTTTCATTTATAGGGCAAGTTCTCCCGGCCAACCAATAAATTCATCGAAGTGGCGCAAGACAACAGTGAAATAAACCTATCACCACGCCTATTGTGAAGGTAACAGTTATCAACGTGCTGCAGTATCAAGGGTAAGCGGGCCACAAGCCTTAAGCTGAACAATAATAAACGTATTGGTGCTTAAGATAATGACAGTAAGTAGTAGAATCGTTGGAGCAAGCTTCACAGGAATTCGTGGCCCTAAAAATTAGTTTCGAGACTATGAGGACTTTGTCAAACGGAGTAACTAGAGCATAAGAAAAGGTAAAGGCTAGTATTTTCCTTAGGGTCGTCGAGGTGAAGTTTGGGAAAGAGAATTAGCTAGGGAAAAAGAATTAGTTAGGCACTTGAAATAAATATTTTCGTAATGCACCAGAAAAAAATCACTGAAGAAACAAAGTAAAACTGTAACTGCAGTATTCTTATTTGCAGGAACCTTGGATTCGGCGAGTTTAATCCCAGGCATAAGGAAGGTCCGTTACAAGAGCCTTCTGGAATATCGATTTTTTGTTAAAAGTGTACTTAAGTTTATACGACTAAAACAACACAATTCATTAATTGGTTCTTATTTTTTTCAGACTTAGTACCTTTAATCTTTTTACCAAGATCCATAAAGCCATCTTTGAAATCTTTTGAGTCAAAATTTTGAATTCTTAAAAAGTGGACTTAAAACTTAATCAATATATCTCAGTTTTCGTACATTTCAAGGTTTTTACAGCTCACATCGTCCAACGAAATTTTTTTGAGACAAAACATTGAACGTGTTGTACCTGTATGGGAGATATGCTCCACGTTTTCCGATGATAATTAACGCATTTTATAGCTTAGAAGTATTTTATAGTAGTTGACTCACTGTACTTAATTTCAGGAAAATTATTTTTGTAATTATCTAATCACATATATTAAAGATTAAAAATTTATTGTAGATGCCATGTACGCAATCTGGCCGGAATCTTGTCAGTCCGACTGGATCCGGCTGGATTAGTCATATCAAAAATATTATGGCTTTTCATTTTAAAATAAGTTACATAAAAGATATTCAACTCAGTGTATATTACAAAGTTTATAAAAAAAAACGATTTTTTATGACTTCAAGTTTATTTAAATTGTTATAAACAACAATCATGAAATACAATAAAAATCTTCTTAAGCGTTACTAATAAAATTTTAGTTGGTATATGAGTAATAATGATGAATACTCGTAGTTGGTCAAATTCAGTCTTACTAGATTTCAATGCAAATATTGTTAATGATATCTTGCAATATATATAAGCGCATTATATTCAATCTAACTTAATCAATTTTAATTAAATGATATCTCAAGAATTTGGATTTTACTTAATTATTAAAAAAAACATATTTTTATCGATTCTGCAAATGTATTAGTAGTCCTGTTACCATTGTGTAGCGTTCTTTTATCCTCTCTCGCAGTGCCTCGGCTTATTTAGCACTTAATTTGAAGGTAGTTGTTAATTGTCTGGTAGACCTTCCGCCGTATTATCGGATCCAGTTTTCCAGATTACAATCCTTAGTGCCATGTCTACTTTTGAGCTTATATGATTTGCTGATCTTCAGAGATCTTATAACAAATTATTCTTGTTTGAAACATTCCTTGTCTCCTTGAAAATTTTCTGTGGAATATGTACTTTGTATCCTTTCAATAATTTGACACAGAAAATTCATTAGAAATTTTGGAATAGCGTGAGCTTCAGTACAGTTCTTTAATGAAGGTTGAGTGCAGCGCTTCCGAAAAAAAAAAAAATCTGTGTCCATAATTTTTAAAAATGGTGCCCAAAGGTGCCCGTTTCGAGCAAAACAACTTTTTTTTTTTTTGTTTTGAAAGGGACCATTCATTTGTAGTCCTCTACTAAATGGTTTATTTTAGTTCAAATTAATTTGTATACAATCGTGACCTTTTTTTTTCACTTGGTGCCGTTTGTGAGTATTCTGATCGGAGCAGAATGTGCACCAAACGAAAGTGAATTTCATAGGCCACTTACCCCAAAAATTATAATTGAGAGTTAGGAACAGCTTCATCATTCTGTTCAACGCTTAAGAAGTTAAATTTTTTTCTGGAGAACCACAGATGGTTTCAAGGTAAAGCTTGGAGGATTTCTAGACTACAATTATAGCCCAGGAAAATAAGACATTTTCTGCGAAAAAATTCCCAGTGGAAATTTTTCACCGCAATTGTCTTTATTTATGCATGATACACAAACTGTGAAAAGTCCATTGCAAAGTCGTGTGCGCATAAAAAGTTATTAAGGCTCAAAGGTCGCTAAAATCAGTTTTTTGCAAATATCTCGCTAATGCTAAATTTTACGGAAAAATGTTGGTCTCCAATTTCGTAGCACAGGAAATTTCCTACAAAAGTACGTTAAAAGTATTTGCGTACGACTTCTAGTTTAGGAGATCACCCAATTTAAAAAGTTGTTAACAGTTATGATATGAAATACTAGCTATGAGTTCATATTAAAATATTTTACTTTTTAAATTGCAATAACTCTTCAATGAGAAGTTGTACAAACAAAATTATAATGCCGTTTGAAAGATAATTTAATTTTCTATACACCGTACAAAATCTTTTTTTCGAACGGCTCATGACCTTAAAAATATTCTTGAATAACCGTTAAGGCTTCGAAATTACTGGTTTTTTAAGGATATCTGCGAATTGGTAAGTACTACGATTAAAAGTAATGAGACCAATTTTGTAGAGAATTACAAGATCTACAAAAAATAAGCGATATGTGTACACATAGAAGTAATCGTTTAGAAGATATTCCAAAAAAACCCTTAAAATGCCAAAAAACCGGTTTCTATTGGATATCTTCTATACGGTTACTTCTATGTGTACACATATCGCTTATTTTTTGTAGATCTTGTAATTCTCTACAAAATTGGTCTCATTACTTTTAATCGTAGTACTTACCAATTCGCAGATATCCTTAAAAAACCAGTAATTTCGAAGCCTTAACGGTTATTCAAGAATATTTTTAAGGTCATGAGCCGTTCGAAAAAAAGATTTTGTACGGTGTATAGAAAATTAAATTATCTTTCAAACGGCATTATAATTTTGTTTGTACAACTTCTCATTGAAGAGTTATTGCAATTTAAAAAGTAATATATTTTAATATGAACTCAGCTAGTATTTCATATCATAACTGTTAACAACTTTTTAAATTGGGTGATCTCCCAAACATTTTTGACGTACTTTTGTAGGAAATTTTCTGTGCTACAAAATTGTGGACCAACATTTTTTTGTAAAAATTAGCATTAGCGAGATATTTGCAAAAAACTGATTTTAGCGATCTTTGAGCCCGAATAACTTTTTATGCGCACACGACTTTGCAATGGACTTTTCACAGTTTGTGTATCATGCATAAATAAAGACAATTCCGGTGAAAAATTTCCACTGGGAATTTTTTCGCACAGAAGCTCTTTTTTCGTCTTATTTTCCTGGGCTATTATAACTATTTTTTGGACAAAAAATTAAAGTGAAGAATTGGAGAAAACAATTTTGTTTTTTTTGATAAATTTTTTGGCTTATGTGTAATTTACTTTAAAGCAAATCATTCCTTATCAATTAACTTAAAATTGGATTAGTAGAACTAAAGTTATAGCTTGTCAAAAAAAAAAATATCCTTCAAAATTCAATGTCCTATACTCCGCCACTTTTGAAAAGTTTTAAAAAACATTTTATTGTGAATTTCTTCATTATGAAACTATAGCTTAGTCCGAGTTATAGCCAGTTTTGTTTTTGTTAAAATTTTATGAAGTTGAAGAAGTTGCCCTTCTAATAAGAAACTGATATTTCAAGAGGCTGTACAGATAAGAGGACATTTTTTTCAGGTTTCCTTATAACACAAGACGATAGACCTATCCTCTGGCATGAGAAATTTGCAAGAAAACTTAGTAATACTAATGTCAAAATTCATAACTTCCACCCTTTTAACATTTGCAAATCCAATTTTTGGAAATAAATTAAACAGAGAACAATGCTCTCTGCCAGGCTCTGAGGATTTAACTTTTGTAGCTGGACAAAAACTGAGTGCCCAAACAAGATTTTGAAAGTGCCCGAGAGTGCACAAGTGCCCAAAATTTTTCAAAGTGCCCATTGGGCACTATAGTGCCCGTTTCGGAAGCGCTAGTTGAGTGTATCTATTGGTGTGTTTTAACTCCTATATCACCGGAACTTGGGATATTTAGACAAATGACAAATAAAGAGCAGCATGAGCATTTTAAAATAAAATTCGTTTATATTTCACAAATTTCAATGGAATACTTAAGAAGTTTTAATTTTTAATCAGTTTACCAAAAAATACATTTTCTATTTAATTAATTAAATAAACAAAATTAAATTAATGACAGTATATGTATGTATGAAAATATTTAATGTAATAAATATGTATGTATAAAGTAGTTTATGAAAAAGCCTTATCTATTAAATTATAAATTTCTAATTCTACATTTTGTCATCACGAGAACTTATCCCTGTTGTTGTCCCTGCTGTCCCCTAGCTGTTGCGGCTACATTCGCGGCCTGTTGCGCTACTGAAAGACCTTGAATTGTTGCATCTCTTGTGTGTTGTACCACGCGTTCCTACAATTCAAAACATTATTAAAGAAATTGTTTTCTTTGGAGTGACCAATAAAAAACTTACAAGTTTCTTTCCAATTTTTTTCAACCAACCAGCTTCTGCATTTCCTGCAAACACTGCCAATAACAGAGCAACGCAAATGAAGATTTTAATAAAATTCATATTTGATTTTTTGGTTTGATTTGAAAAAAGTTTTAAAATTGAAAAATTAGTTATTCACTGTTGAAGACTCAAATGATGATTGATACCCGATCTGCAGTGGCATTTTGAATTTATACCAATTCAGTAGCGTACGCGATTTAAGATTGGATGCTGCGCTGGTGTTTTAAAGCAAAAGGGGATTCCGTTAAAAGAAATTTTATTTCATTTTATTTGTACTTTTTCTGTTCGATTTTTGAATTGTATGCTTAAATAAATACAATGCAAAAAACTCCCTCCTTTAAGTTGATAACACAATTCATTGATAAGTATGTTAGCATGTATTGGTATGATTATTTCGAACTATTTTCAATAATAGGCAAACGACTAAAAATATATTATGGAGTTTTTTTTTCCAACTCGTAGATGATTTTTCTTGAGATACTTAACCTCGTCGTGAAATAATACCCGTTTCCACTGGCCGAAAGAGATTTAATTGACAGTAATTGTCGCAAGCGGCAAAATGAAAGTGATTTTTTATTTTCTTCTTAATATTTATGGGTGAATCTCCGGAAAATGTAGCAAAACATCTAACTTTATTGTTTTTTTATCAAATGAAGATATAGAATATGGTGGCCTTAATTTCGGGTACCTTTTTGAAAAATGAACAAAAACTTTCAGGGTTGCCATGTGATTTTTTTTTCGGTTTTGCCTAAACAATATATCTAAAAAAATTACAATAAAACTTTAGTCTCAAAACGCTTTTTTTTTTTTGTGTAAATTTCGCTCCAATCATTTATTTAAAAAGTAAATATTAAAGTTTAGTCTTAAATCATTATACTTTTCAAAAATCCAACATAAGTTTTTAAGGGTTGCCACATGGTTTTGTACAGTTTTAAGAAAGTTTATCTGAGCGTTTTTGAAACTAAAAATTTAAATTTTGTCAAAAAAAGTAAGAATAAGAAATAAGATTTTCGGAAATAACCAGGTGCCAACCCTGAAAATTTATTTTGGAGTGTTGCGAGGTTTATAAACAGACCCTAATCTTAAAGAAGTCTAATGAATCAACCAATTAACAACAAAAACAATAATATCTCGTGTATATGGTTGGAGAATTACTATATGGGAGAATGACAAAATTTTGCAAAAATAGTAATATCACAATGAAAAAAACAATTATTTTTAAAAAATTTAAACTGGTTGATAGCCACTCTAATTGTTAATTGATTTGATTATATAAAGATAAAATAATATGTGTAGCATTATGAAAAAAGAAGAAGCGGTTAAGGACAGCAGGGATAGTGTAAGATCCGGCAGTAAAAAAACGTAACCATCGAGTTTTTAGTTGAAATCTAATTTTTACATATATTTAGGAATGGAGGAATATATTTTTGCCGGGTTGCCTATCAAAATGTGGCCACTATCATTTTCAAACCGCGATAATTTATAAACCGTGAGTCTAACGGGGAAAAGTGTTGACTCTTTTTTTTGAAGACTCATATGCTCTACAAGGAATTTTCATTATATGTTAAAAAAATTTAAGGTTTAAGAATTATTTAATAAAAACCGATTTTTTTTGCGCAATAAACAATAAACGTAAAAAAATTGGTTTTTAGTAAATAACTACTAAGCGGTAGATTTTTTTTACATATAAAAAAAATTACTTGTAGAACATATGACTCTCCATAAAAAAGATCCGGGCAATTTTCCCCGTGAGATTCACGGTTCTTAATTTATCGCAATGTGAAAATACTATCGGCCACATTTTGATAGGCAACCTGGCAAAAATATATTCCCCCATTCCTAAAGATATGTAAAAATTTCATTTTAACTAAGAACTCGATCGATACGTTTTTTTACTGCCGGATCTCTCACTAGGACAATGACTAGGAGGAAGAACTATTTTTTTATTTTAAGCTATTCGTAAAGAAGCTCTTACTTAGTAACTGTATTAAATAGTTAAAATATCAAATTTTAAATTTAATCATGGTTTTGAGCCCCGGGACATTGAATGGTATATTTTTCGAAGAATCGCCTTTATCTTCTATTCGCTATGTTTTTAATGACTTTTAATGCCGATTGCCAAAGTTAAGAGGTGCTAATTTGTCGAAAATAGCCAAAATCGGTTGCCCTATTGAGATCTATACACAAATTGAAAATAAATCTCTTCAGAAGATTTACGCCGAGATTTAGATCTAAATCTCGCAACAACGTATGGGACTAAAGTCCAAGAAATCGTTATTTATAATTCAATGACCATTTTGAAGTCGAATCTTCAAATATTTCCACATCAACCGTTGGACAGCTCTATAAGTATCTTAAAAAAAACATTTATTCAAAACTAAAAAAACTAGTAAGGGTGTAGGATACTTTGGCCTAGCCAAACATTTAATACTCTACACTGCAGAACTTCGAAATTTTGATTATATGGAAGGTGCCACGCCCTGTTTGCTGAGAGCCTGTATTTACTGTTCTTGGTATCTGGGTGAAATTTGGTTGGATTATCTCAAAAAACACTTTCAGTACAGCATTTTGAAACTTTCACTTATGTGGGAGGTGCCACGCCCTCCTCTTTGAGTTCACCCAGTTTTTTCTCAAAGCGTGCATTTATAGTCCTAAGTGTTCGTGTGAAATTTAGTTGGATTATCTCAAAAACCACTTTCAGCATAGCATTTGGAAACATTTGCTTGTATGGGAGGTGCCACGCCCTCTTGTTCGAATTCGCCTAGTTTTTGCTCCGAGCTTTCCCTTACCATTCCTAGTATTTAAAATTCTCTTAAAGTTGCATTCTGAATATATTTTTTGTATGGGCGGTAGGCGTGTCCGTTGACCGATTTCGCTTATTTCCAATAACTCGAGCTAACTTTGACGACGGAGGCTGAGAACCAAATCAATAAATATAATCATACTAACACATACTAACATTCTTATGAATGTAATTATGTTATCAACTGAAAGATTGGGGATTTTTGCATTGTATTTATTTAAGCATACAATTCAAAAATCGAACAGCAAAAGTACAAATAAAATAAAAATTTCTTTGATATGAAAAAAAAATGTCTTTTTACGGAATCCCTTTTTGCTCAAAGCACCAGCACAGCATCCAATCTTAAATCGCGTACGCTATTGGATTGGTATAAATTCAAAATGCCACTGCAGATCGGACATCAATCATCATTTGAGTCTTCAACAGTGAACAACATACGAACAAAAATCTATCAAAAATGAATTTTATTAAAGTCTTCATTTGCGTTGCTCTGTTATTCGCCGTGTTTGCAGGAAATTCGGAAGCTGGTTGGTTGAAAAAAATTGGAAAGAAACTTGTAAGTTTTTCATTGGTCACTCCAAAGTAAACAATTTTGTTAATAATATTTTGAATTGTAGGAACGCGTGGTACAACACACAAGAGATGCAACAATTCAAGGTCTTTCAGTAGCACAACAGGCCGCAAATGTAGCCGCAACAGCTAGAGGACAGCAGGGACAACAACAGGGATAAGTTCTCGTGATGACAAAATGTAGAATAAGAAATTTGTATTTTAATAGATAAGACTTTTCATAAAAAACTTAGTACATACATATTTATTGCATTAAATTTGTACATATCATTCAATAAAATGTCACTAATTCAATATTTTTAATTAATTGAGCTGTTAATCATGAAAGTGGGGCAATTCCAAAACGGCAAAAGTGATGTCACATACATCATATGCCTTATTTATCGGTTATTTAACAGATATCCACTCGGTGATTTTCAATTCCAATTTTTAAATTTCTATTAATTTCTAAACAATTTGTCTGAAGAGTCTTCGGAGCAGAAAATAAAACATATGTCCAACATAGCCGAGGAATAAAATAATAACAAATTATATATGTATAAAAAAAAAAATAAAAAAAATTTTCATCCACACTGAGATTCGAATCCCGAACACATTGCTGGGAAATATATAACAAACTCTTTAACACATTCGGCTATGAAATCTTTTGAAATTTTTGTGTAAAATTTGAATTTCAAACTAAATTTGTTGAAATTTATAAATAAAAAAAAATTAAATATTGGCCTTTTTCTGGTCCGAATGTAATGCATAAGGAGACAATTGGTTATGCCCAATGACAAACAATGCAAAACATAAATAGAACTTATTATCTGATGGTACCAGAATTTGGATAAGTCGGTTTCTCCCATGGAGTCGTTTGCAAACTAGTTTTGAAATAGTCCGTGGTCCTGCAGGGTTATTGTAACGAGTTAATTGGTACTCCAATAAAAATTTGCTTCACCTACAGGTTCGGGTTGATTGGGTAAAGAATGTTTTGTATTGTTTGTATTGAAAATTTATAACTCATTATTTGAAAATACGTACATAAGTCTGCTTGTAATATCAGGTGATTTAAGAACTTTTTTACATATCAAGAATTTGAAAGTCATAAAAAATCCAATCCAAACAATGGCATTGGATAATTATAACAAATATAAAAGAATTCAATTTAAGCTTAAATAATGCTCAAATCACCAGCAATATTTTAATGCATTTTCTTTGTCAGCGTTTGAATTTATTATTCTAAGATGCTGCAATGCATATATGAAGAACTCCACGCCTTAAGCATTTTTTGCTATATAAGTACATACACTTTTAACGTAAGATGTTTTCCTCTCGAGTAAAAAAAATATGTTGTTCTGCCACGGGCGTTCAAAAGCCAAAAACTCCCATGTATCGTCCGAATCCCATCTTGAGTCATACATCATTTTAAAGCTTATAAATTATGCTTTGATTTAAGGTACTTTTAAAAAAAATCTAAGTGGGCTTTTTTAAAAAAAATTCAAAAGTATTTTTAAGTGTAAAAAATTTTGGTGAAAAAAGAAATATTTTTTTATAAAAAGAACGCTTCAAAATAAATGGGACCATTAACTTAGATCTATCAATTTACAAAGTTAAGGGTAAGCTATAAATTTTTGAAAAAACACCCTTTTCATGAAAATTACTAAAAACGCCAACTTCAACACCCTGTATTTTAACAACAAATGGTACTAGGACCAAATCCTCCCGGATTGTTGTTCTTGCACACCGGATCTACCATATTGCCAAATTTGAGCGAAATTTTTTTTTTGGTACACTTGGCGTGGAGTGCTTCACATATTAAATATTACAAAACACAATGCCATTGGATCTAAATGTGTCCCATATATATTTTTGGGGCGTGGCACCGCCTACTTTTCTAGAAAATATTATTTCTCTCTGTGCCTGTTACAAACATACCGAATATTATCTATCTGTGTCTAATAGTTTCGGAGATATGACGAATATGACGAATTTTGTTTTCACTTTGAGTTGATTTCATCTTACTTGATTTGATTGAATACATATAAATTTATTCATATATCACTCCTGCGTTTCATGCGACTAACAATTTTAAACAGAAAAACCGTTTTTTTCAAAATTTAAGAGATTTCGACCTCTTTCCCTAATTTGTGGATCAAATGCTAGAAAAAACGGGCATCTTTTCGGATAGCTCAATATATAACCTTTAATTTTGTAATTGATTTTTTTTAAAAAAAAGGGTCTTTGTAATGAATTATTTTTGTGTGCACTTTTTAGTCCAAAAAAAAACCATAGTGCGTCCACTTGTTCAAATTCGCTCAGGTTTTTCTTAGAGTTTGCGCTTCCAATTCGTAGTGTTTATGTGTATTTTAATTGCATTGTCGAGGAAAGTATTTTGAAAAAAACCTGAAATTGTTGTTCAGTGTAATTTACTAAAGAATACATGCTTTTCCCGTCAATAATTTACTAATGAAAATTCATTAAAAAATTTTGGAAAACCGAACGATTGAGTACTCGTACATATGCAAATCTATATATTGTCCGTGCTGTGATTGAACTTTTATATCACTGGAGTTTATATTGACATGAGCTATAGTTTATAAAGTGCAGTAAATTGACATAAATTTGTATAAAATTTTAGAATTTTTAATGGAATAAAAAGCAGTTTTAATTTTTAATTAGTTTACCAAAAAATGAATTTTCTCTTTAATTAATTAAATTAATGACATTTTATTGAATACTATGTATAAGTTTAATGTAATAAATATGTATGTACTAAGTAGCTTATGAAAAAGTCTTATCTATTAAATTATAAATATCTAGTTCAACATTTTGTCATCACGAAAACTTATCCCTGTTGTTGACCCTGCTGTCCCCTAGCTGTTGCGGCTACATTTGCGGCCTGTTGTGCTACTGAAAGACCTTGAATTGTTGCATCTCTTGTGTGTTGTACCACGCGTTCCTACAATTCAAAATATTATTAACAAAATTGTTTACTTTGGAGTGACAAATGGAAAACTTACAAGTTTCTTTCCAATTTTTTTCAACCAACCAGCTTCCGCATTTCCTGCAAACGCGGCCAATAACACAGCAACGCAAATGAAGACTTTAATAAAATTCATATTCGATAGATATTTTTTCGTTTGTTGTTCACTGTTGAAGACTCAAATGATGATTGATACCCGATCTGCAGTGGCATTTTGAATTTATACCAATCCAATAGCGTACGCGATTTAAGATTGGATGCTGTGCTAGTGTTTTGAGCAAAAGGGGATTCCGTAAAAAGAAATTTTATTTTATTTCAAAGAAATTTCATTTTATTTGTACTTTTACTGTTCGATTTTGGAATTTATGCTTAAATAAACACAATTCAAAAAAACCCCCTCATTTCTGATATGGTTTTGCTGATGCTGATAAGTATCATTTTTCAAAAAGTTCTGGTGCTGCTGCGGATTTTTTATGAAATAAAAATAAATATTTTCCAGTTTTTTTTCATTCTTTTTTAAAGAATAAAACTTATAAGTTTTATTCTTTATTTAGTTAGGTAAAGTACAAATCAAAAAAAAATTTTTTGAAAAGAAATGGCACTTATTTTAATTAGAAAAATTTATAAACATCGGAAGTAACAAATAACAAAATAAAACATTGAAAGTGAAATAACACATTATTGGTTTTCTTAAAACGTGTGAAAGCCTTGAAAAACTCGACAACTATTACGAGCTTACGTGGTTTTCGAGGATTTTAAACGTTTTAAGGAATGCCCTTATTAAAACTAATACAATAAAACTAATACAATCCTACAACGGCTTTCCATTCCGATATTTTATAGTCAAGTTTGGTGGCGTGACCTCATACGAATCTGAACGTGATTTTTTTCTGTAATGTCAGGAATCTAAGATATCTTGCTTCAAAGCACAGCAATCGCTGTTTCGAAGCATTTTTGAAATTACGTATGTACTTACATGTATCATACTTCCAGTAAATGTTGTAATTGCTATCTGGCATCGGATAACCATAATTTTACTTAAAAACTTTACCTTTCAACTTTTTCAATTGGACGATTATTTTTCGAATTATCCTCTACTGAAATTAATGGACAAAACTTTATTTGCATGGAGCTGAGATACCTGTACTTAAACGATTTATTTAGATGTTCATTGCTATGCAATGCATTTGGCTAAAAAAATTATATTGTATCCTGGATGTGCACTTTATAACTGAATAAAGCGTCTTTCGTAATTTGCAACAAGGTTAGTTAGAATACTAAAATGGATTCATAAATAGGATTTCAATTTGATATGTATGTTATTATGTCTTATGAAATTTGTTTCTCTTAAAATTAATAAACACACGCAGTTATTGTAAGATATTTTTTTATTATGGAATCATCAGTATCAATATCATTTTTTAATTCCGAAATATTTATTCGAAAATTATGTAAAATTGGTTCATATACCACAATACAAATTTTATATAAAATGATTTAAAATACTTTCATATGAACTTCTATATAAAATTTATACAAAAATAGTATAAACGTTTTTTGTATGGTGTAAATTGTATTAATACTTTATTTGTATAAATTTTATACGAACAAGTATAAACGTTGTAGCATAGATTTTATACTGCATTTGGTGTGGATTTGTATTCATTCCAATTTATTTTGAGTTTTACACCCAAACTATTTGCTGTGTGGGCATATGAAAATTTAAGTACTCGTATGCAAATATCAGTGTCATATAGAATTATAGATAAGGATTTTTATTCAGTTCAATTAAATTTTTAACACTTAATCAAGTTCAGCCAATTTTTCCAACTATATTATACACTTAAAAGTTTACTCAAACTATTTATTAATTAATTTTAAAACAATTCTGTAGTTGGATTAATCAAATACTTATTTCCACATAAGCCAATCACCAATTTAAAATTAAAAAAATATGCTGCATGATCTATTTTTAAGTGTTTATTATAAAAAATAATTCAAAATAATCACAATAATACACACATACTAACATGCTTATCAAATTATTATGTTTTAACTTGATAGATGGGGACTTTTGCATTGTATCTATCAAAAATTTCAAAAATCGAACATTTAATGCACAAAGACGAAATAAAATAAAATTTCTTTTTACGGAATCCCCTTTTACTCAAAACACCAGCGCAGCATCCAATCTTAAATCGCGTACGCTACTGGATTGGTATAAATTCAAAATGTCACTGCAGATCGGGTATCAATCATCATTTGAGTCTTCAACAGTGATCAACTAATTTTTCAATTTTTAAACTTTTTTCAAATCGAACGAAAAAAAACCTCTCAAAAATGAATTTTATTAAAGTCTTCATTTGCGTTGCTCTGTTATTGGCCGCGTTTGCAGGAAATGCGGAAGCTGGTTGGTTGAAAAAAATTGGAAAGAAACTTGTAAGTTTTTCATTGGTCACTCCAAAGTAAACAATTTTATTAATAATATTTTGAATTGTAGGAACGAGTGGTACAACACACAAGAGATGCAACAATTCAAGGTCTTTCAGTAGCGCAACAGGCCGCAAATGTAGCCGCAACAGCTAGGGGACAACAGGGACAACAACAGGGATAAGTTCTCGTGATGATAAAATTTAGAACTAGATATTTATAATTTAATAGATAAGACTTTTTCATAAGCTACTTAGCACGTACATATTCATTCCATTTGATATAAATAAAATTTCATAAACTAAAATTTGTTTAATTAATTAATTAATAGAAAGTTAAATTTTTAGTAAATTCAAATTTTGCCTTAGATGTAATTAAGGCGAGTTATATTGGAGCTTCTTAAATAATTAAATAAATTCGTAGCTCATGTCAATACATCGCAAGTTCCAGTGATATAGATAATATTCGCATCACAAAATCGATTTTTTTACGTTTTTCAACTACGCGGTCAAAATCCGATTTTTTACCCAAATGCAAAGCATCTAACGAAAAAGTGCACAAGGCGAAAAATGCTTGAAATTGTCCAAAGAACACATCTGAATTTTTTCAGAATTTTTTTTTTTATTTTTAAATTTATCAAATTGAGTTTTCAGCTGTTAAGCTCACGTTTGTCAGCAAAAAGCTAGGCTTACTTAAAACCAAAGCATCTACAAAAAAATTTCATATGACGTTAAATGCTTGGAATCCTTCAAAGAATTTGTGAATTTTTTCAGAGTTTTTTTTATTTTTTTTTTTATTTTTTTAATATTTTGACCAAGTTTTGAAACTTATAAAATATCTCCAAAAATTCTGAAAAATTCACACCAATTCTTTGAAGGATTCTAAGCATTTTTTGCGATATAACCATTTTTTGTTAGATGCCTTTCTTCTGAGTAAAAAAATTGTTTTTCCGACATCGTTATCGAAAAACGTAAAAAAATCGATTTATGGAACCGAATATTATCCATACCCCAAAAAAAAAAAAGAATATAATCTTTCTTCTAAAGCACTCTTGAGTATCCATTTTCTAATGAAAACAAAAAGTTATGACCAAAACACATGTTTTTTAAGCCAAAATAGGACTTCAATAGAATCAAAAGTGCTCCATTGATTCTTCTCAGAATGAAAAAAAAAAAAAAAATGATGCAGATATCGTTTTTAAGAGTCTTTCAAACTTTTGAGTCGGTTTCGGGATGAATCTTAATTTCGACCAGGTATATTGTACATACTTACCCCATTTAATAATCCCAGTGTGCCAGACGGTTCATATCTCCGCTTTTTTATACGTTACGGATCCCTTACTGATCTGTTTGCTGGAGAGATTCCCAAAAAAAAAGCGAATCGTTTTTTTTTTTGAATTTCTCCCGTCTGGCACACTGGGATAGGTCAGTCGGCAATTTCAGGTATTTTAATTGAATAACTTAAAAGTTGGAATCAAAGCAAATCTTATTAAATCTAGGTATTTTATCTGTTTGTAGCCAGTTCAGACAAAACCACAAAAGTTTCAAATCCGAATCATGATTTTCGAGCTATGGCGAATTTTCGTGGTTATTGTAACGTTTTGCAAAATTTTATGAAAATTTCAGTAATTTACTTTTTTTTTCCTATTAAAAATGCGCTAATTGCATATTAAATGAAATTAAATAGATTAGGCTTCCATAATTTGTTGCTAAAGGCATGTTCAAAGGACATTTTTTGGAAAAATAGTGTTTTTTTAAAAAAAACTAGTTAAAATTTTCGAAAATTCGCCATATCTCGAAAATATCGAACCGTATCTAAAATTTTTATTTACCGATTTTGTAGCCAGTTAAAATATCTTTCATATGACGCCAATATTATTAAAAGCCATTAAGGGGTTCCGAACTTACACCGGTTTTCATAAAGCTATATCCTGATCTTCCGATGGTTTTGCGAATTTCGAAAAATTAAACTAAGAAAACCTGGTCCCGGGAGTCTTACATTTTACGGTGTTCTACCAATTCCCACCCACCCAGTATATATAACTTCGTGTGTGTGTTATCTTGTAAATAATATGAATAGGTCATAGAATAAATATGCGGTTACGTAGAACAAATTTAATAAAATTATTTTCAATGTAAATATACACAATGCGGTCCAATTGCTAGTGACATCACGAGTATTTGTTGTCAAACAAAGTCCACTTGTAGCTAAACATACAAACATATATTTATAAACAATAAATATCTAGATGCACACTCAGATGAATCATATTTATGAATGAAATTTTTTCCCGCGTTTATGGTAATTTTTTTAAATTTTACTACCGCAAAGCCGTTAATGGCAACAACCGGTTGAGTCAACTCAATTGAAACTTTCTTTTAATTGGTTTTGATTTCCTCTATCTTTTTGGTTTGTATGACAAGTCATGTAAATCCCTTGTTTCTCTTTAATAAAACTGATATGCGTCTGGAAAAATCCCCTCTTTTGACCACTCTTTATGTGAATGCTAATAAAAAAAAAACATTCAGTATGAGTCTGAGCGTTTATTGTCATTTTTGCTATCTTTTATGATTTTTTTCGCAGGGATTCACCGTTGCCTGCATGACCTCTAGAGATAATTTCAGTTGATGTATTGAAGTCTTCAAAATTATTTTTGCTGTTAGTGAAAATACTGCAAGCAACACTAGCTAAAAATAATCAGGTGGCAACCATAAAAATTTATGTTGAAGATTCGCTTGGCTTATGGAGAGTAGATAGGATCGAACCCCACACAAAAAAAAAAGTTCGCAGTAAACTCCCCATTTTGAAAGCTTATCGGTATGATTTTTAAGGGAAAAAATTTTTTTTCGACCTCTAAAGAAGCTCCTAAAGGATTTTTTCGTATAGGTCCGCCATTTGACGTCTGATCATCAAATATATTATATTGTTGTAAATTTCTCAATGCGGGCTATATTTCATTCATAGAAGTAATTTATCTCAAATGTTTTTTTCGACTAGTTGTACTCATTATCTCAGTTTCAATCATCCTAAGGTGCCAAGGATACTTCATAAAATTGAAGCCCACAAAAAAATCATAAAATATATCTCTACAAATTTTCCTCAAATTGTTGAAATTGAAGAAGTTATGGCGAATCTAAAACCTCAGTACAAAATATGAAAAACAGGATGTTTCAAGAACAAAAATCGCTCCAACTGTGAATCCGGGCCCAAAAGTAATATCCACTTGAGATGGTTGAAGAAAGTGTATTTTTTATCGAACAGGAACAGGAACTGGCACCTCTAGAGAAATATGTGTCTAGAAAAGTTCCAAGATGGGCCAACTAGTTCACCTTCACATATACTGTATAAATCAATTTATTTTATTTTATTTTATTTATTTATTGATTTAAATTGTTTGCATAGAAGAACTTAATTTCATAGTACAATAAAATAAAAGCTCCTACAGGTTCAGGTAGATCGGGCTTAAAAATGTTGGTATTGTTTATATTGAAAGTTTCTATCTCATTATTTGAAAGCAAGTAAGAAATTCTCACATATCAAGTATGTCACATTATGAAAGTCATAAAAAATCCTAATTTTAATGAAATACGGTGGCGATAAGCCATAAAGAGAATGGAATTTATAAAAAAATATAAAAGAATTCAATTAAAGCTTAAATAACACTTAAATTACCAGCAATATTATAATGTAAGTATTTTCTTTGTGAGTGTTTGAATTTATTATTCATAGTTCTTAGATGCTTCAATACATATATATTAAATATTACAAGACACAATGCCATTGGACCTAAGAAAGTGTCCTATCTAAACAGTTTCTGTTACTTAAAAATTAAACTTCTGTTAACCCTTTCATCCATTTGTTGTATGTACGTGTAATACACGTCGTGTATACAACAATACTTTTTGAACGCATATTTCTCCTGTCTAATGGTATATTTTTCCAAACGATATATCTCAAATATATCTCAGAAGCCTTAGCTTTACTTTAGTGTTTTACTTTTACATATCTCTAAAGTTTTTCTGCTTCATTTTATGATTTTCATTCGTTGAAGTCGAACGATTTTGGAGCAAAAAATTTTCGCAATAAATAAGCGCTTAAATTTTAATGAAATCCTTAAATTACTTCATTGGTGATTTTTTTCCGATATCATTTAGTGGAGAAGTGAAATATAGCAAGAAACAGGTAAAAATATTATTGAGGCACTTTGCAGGTCCTAAAATAGATCTGTTGTTTGTATAACAACATGGTGCATTAAAGGGTGTGTTTTCTAGTGCTATTTTTGTATGAACTGTGTTGCCGTAAGTAACTTTTTCTACGATTTTTCGTCTTTTAATTACTTTTTCAGCGTTATGGCTTGTTTCTTACATCTAATTTTTTGAGGAACCACAGACGGGATTAAGTGTAGATGAAATTAACCAAATCTATCAGTTTGATTGATTTCTTATCTCCAAAAAATTGTTTTTTTTTTTTATACCGCTAATCACTATTTCTACAAATTTGGGTTCTTTTAGCTATTTTTTCAGCGTTATTCCTTGTTTTCGTACATTTAATATACTGTGGACTCCCCAAGAGGATTAGTTGCGTATGAAATTAGCCAAATACTTGAGTTTGATGGATTTTTAATAAAAAAAATAAAAAAAATTTTACTTCTTTAATGCGCCATGTTGTATGTGTACAACATTTTTTAAAAACTCAGATATAAGACTTAATTTAAAAATTTTGTTTTTTTTTGTGTTTTTTGGCCCCTATATAGTAAGAAACAACTCTTAAAAAAAATATAGCTGCCCTACACAAAATTGGCGCATGAGAGGGTTAAAAATAGAGCTCAGTACAGGAAACAAGAATGAAATTTTAAAACTTTTTCATTTTATTCTTGTAAGTTCGAAACCGTAACATACATGATATACGAATTCAAAACGGATTGGCTTTAAGCCCATATTATGCGGCACTATAAAAATTATTTTATTTTTTTAAATAAAGTATATTTTTAGAATAATTGGCGCCAAATCCGTCATCAATAAATTTTTATAAATTATTTTTTTTATTTTTCCACAAAAATTTTTCCTTTTGACATCCCCACTTCCCCTCTATGTGACGATATTTTTTTTATTCCAAGTAACTGTCACATAGGTGTAAACGGTTGTAATTAAAGCGTTATTCTCATGTAACTCCTAGGAGGAGCATAGGGCCAAAATAAAATGTCTTGCCAAAACTTTCCTGATTCTTGGATTCCCTTATCTAGCGACATTTCTATTGGTCTAACACGTACTCTTCTGCCTTGTGGATTCCACTCAAGGGTCTGGCGGCACCCAGACTCCCATCGCTGTATGATTTCCAGTGTTATTTGAGATAATGCAACCAAATTTTACATAGAAACTAAGAATAGTAAATGCAACCTTTATGCGAAAACTAACGCCCTCTTAGTTGGTGGTACCTCCAATAATATAAATGTGGTGTTATTTTGAAAGTTATTATTTTTCAATAAAACCATTCCAAAGGATAGTTACAACGTGTTTTTGCTAAGGTTTAGTAAGAAAAAAACAATACCCCGTAGCTCCTAGAATGATTATATGATTACGGACATATTTAACATATCCTGACGAGAAGTTCTGAAGGAAAATATTGAAAACCAAAACATAAGTGTTTAATCATCCTAAAGATTACTTATATTAATTCATTTTTTATTTCAATAATTTTGATAATAAATTCCACGATCATTCCCGTTAAGAAAATCCTCCTGCAAAATATGAAATTGCATCGTAATGGATTTCACAATCAATTCTTATTTTACGTTTAACTTACAAAAGCTCCTCCCGTTGGACTTGTTTTACGAGTAGTTTTTCTTGCAGTAGCATCACTTTGATAAGCAAATAAGACCAAAGCAAATGTGATAAAAATGAAAAAGTTGAAAAATTTCATACTGGTTGTCTGAAATGAAATATATTTTGACAGAAGTTGAATTTTTAAGTAACAAAAACTTTACATTTTTAGCAGTTTATATAGGACACATTTAGATCCAATGGCTTTGTGTTTTGTAATATTTAATATATATGCATTAAAGCATCTAAGAACTATGAATAATAAATTCAAACAATTTCGAAGGAAGATGCATTAAAATATTGCTGGTAATTTTGTAAAGTGATTTTACACTTTGAATCAAACCTACACAGTAAAAAATGATAGTTTATTTTTGATTCCATTTGGTATTGATTTTAAACGGTTTAGGTATTAAATTCAAAATTTATTCCAAAAAAGTTGGAAGTTTATTCCGATAGGTTTTATTGTAACTATAGCCGTGATTTTAATCCGTTCCTTGATTTGTCATAATTATGTGTTAGAAAATGCATTGATAGATTTATATGTAAATCGATCTTTGCAAATATATGACTAAAAGTTCAATTAAAAAATCAATTTTCAATATATAAATGTCATTAAGTAACACACTTAAAAAATTCTTAAAGACAGGTTTTAATTTTAACAGAAAAAATAATTACTTTCAAGCCATCTAGTTTTTTAAATTTTTTAATTCCAAAAAGGCTTAAAAACAATCCTAATATGACTTTTTTAACGCTTTAAATTCAATTTTAATACTTTTGGTTTGAAACTTATGCCATCAAAGTTTGAATTTAAATTGGAAAGACTTTTAAGTTTCAAAATATGAGAAATTTTATTTATCAAAAGAGCAAAAAAATGAACGAGAACAAAATAAAAAAAAACTAGTAAGGGTGTAAAATTTGGCCTGACCAAACATTAAATACCCTACACTGCAGTATTTTCAAAATTTTGCTCATATGGGAGGTGCTGCGCCCTCGTGTCCGAGTTCACCCAATTTTTGTTCAGAGCTTGCATTTATTGTTTTCAGTGCCTGAGTGAAAAACGTTTTTAGTATAGCGTTTTGAAGCTTTTGCTTATATAGGAGGTGCCACGCCCTCTTGTCCGAGTTCTTCTAGTTTTAGCTTAGAGCGCGCATTTTTAGTCTTTAGCCTCCTTCTCTGCGCCACAAACGGAAGGACAAAGTGAATATACCCTGGGTGTAGGGTATATCTAGTAAGGGTGTAACCTTACAATGTGAAATAAAAAATTTTTTTCAGTGTAAATTTTTTTTCAATAGCTCACTAACCCTGAAAATTTCATCAAAATCGGATAAAAAACCGAGAAGCTATGAATTTTCAAATATGTGAGTATCCAAAAGTTGCATCGAATTTTATTTTGGCCAAGGCTGTATTTGGAATAATTGTTCTACGCGATAAAACGTTAGCGTTCAATGGAATAATATTGCAAATTATTTTGAATTTTTCTCCAGCGCAATCTTCCCTCACCGTCAAGAGAACAAACTTGATAATGTGACGAAATCTTTTAACGAAACGTCTTCTAAAATCATGTGGCGGAATAGCTTGACCCAGCGTTTTTCTTATTGTTGGCACAAAACATTTGAACTAATTTTTTCTGTACGTAATAACAAAATTCGGCTTTCGGACGAAAATTAGGAGATGATTTTGGAGTAAATTAAATCACGAGACCAAATTAAAAATCAGGAGGAACCAGAAAAAGTAGGAGCATTGGAAGCATTAGTTATACATACAGTATGAAAAAAAGTCTGTCTCGATATTACGTAATGTCTCTTTCGCCAAAGCATGCGCTAGTGACGTTTCTACAAAACTAGGCTGAAATAATAAACGAAGTCATACAGTCAAATAGAGCGGGGGGTGGGTTTTTCATTAACATCAAATATTATATTTGTAACAATCTAGCAAATCCAGCTCTACCCTGTAGGACCGATGGAGTCCATTGTCTTTGATCTAGTTTTGTTGTGAGTAGTCCATAATGGACTACACCTTAAACTAGAATAAATTCACTAAAATTATCAATTGTATCAAAAATGGTCCAAATGTAATGCAAAGTCGATCAATTATATCGAAAATGGTCATTAGTATCAAAAGTGGTCCAATTGTGTATCGATAATACTCATAACATTATTGACTACGTTCTGTTTGGCAGTTCATCGATTATGAAGAAGAGCAAACGATAGTTTATCGGCCTAGTGACTTGCGATGCGTGGAGAGGCCCGGGTGCAAATCCTCCACTCGGTGATTTTCAATTCCAATTTTTAAATTTCTATTAATTTGCACGCGATTTGTCTGAAGAGTCTTCGGAGCAGAAAATAAAACATATATCCAACATAGCCGAGGAATAAAATAATAACAAATTAATAAAAAAAATGTTCATCCACACTAAGATTCGAATCCGGAACACATTGCTCGGAAATATATAACAAACTCTTTAGCACGTTCGAATATGAAATCTTTTGAAATTTTTGTGTAAAATTAGAATTTCAAACTAAATTGGTTGAAATTTATAAATAACTAGGAAGGGGTGTATCTTTGGCCTGGCCAAAAACTAAATACCCTACACTGCATTTCAAGTATATTATTAGGAGAGTATAAGAACAAATTGCTTATATGGGAAGTGCCACGCCCTCACCTTCGAGCTTACCTTGATTTTGCGTAGAGCTTGCATTTACTGTTCTGAGTGTTTGAGTAAAATTCGGTAATGTTTTCTTTAAAAAATCTTTCAGTATAGCATTTTGAAACTTTCGCTTATATAGGAGGTGCCACGATCTCTAATCCCACTTCGCCTACTTTAAACTCAGAGCTTACAATTAATGTTCTTCGAGTTTGAGTGAAATTTGTTTGGATTATCTCAAAAACCACTTTCATTATATAATTTTGAAACATTTGCTTATATGGGAGGTGCCACGCCCTCTTGTCCGAGTTTACCTAGATCTTGCGTATAGCATGCTTTTATAGATTCGAGTGTTTGAGTGTAATTTGGTTGGGTTATCTCAAGAAATGTTTTCATTATATTTATAATTTTGAAACTTTTGTTTACATGGGAGGTGCCACGCCCTCTAGTCCGAATTCACCTAGTTTTTGCTCAGAGCTTATATTTACTTTCCCTAGTATTTATGTGTATTTTGCTTCTGTTATTACGAATAATGCTGTTATTATTGCATTTTTAATGTATTTTTTGTATGGGCGGTAGGCGTGTCCGTTGACCGATTTCGCTCATTTTCAATCCCCTGAGCTAACTTTTACGACGGAGGCTGTGCACCAAATTTAATTGAATTATGTTGCTCAGTTTTCCCAAAAAATGTATTTCCACACACACCCAGCCAGCCAGCCAGCCACCCAGCCAGCCAGACAGACGGACATGGCTATATCGACTCAGGAGGTGACGCTGATCAAGAATACATATACTTTTCTATGTCTGCCACGCCTCCTTCTCTGCGTTACAAACTGAAGGACAAAGTGAATATACCCTGGGTGTAGGGTATAAAAAAAAATAAATATTGGCCTTCTTCTGGTCCGAATGTAATGCATAAGGAGACAATTGGTTATGCCCAATGACAAACAATGTAAAACGTAAATAGAACTTATTATGTGATGGGACCAGAATTTGGACAAGTCGGTTTCTCCCATGGAGTCGTTTGCAAACTAGTTTTGGAATAGTCCGTGGTCCTGCAGGGTTATTGTAACGAGTCAATTGATACACTAATAACAATTTCCTTTCACCTATAGGTTCGAGTTGTTTCGGTAAAAAAATGTTTCGTATTGTTTTTATTGAAAATTTCTAACTCATTATTTGAAAATACGTACATATGTAAGTCTGCTTGTAATATCAGATTTTAGAACTTTTCACATATCAAGAATTTGAAAGTCATAAAAAATCCAATCCAAACAATGACAGTGGAAAATTATGAAAACTATAAAAGAATTCAATTTAAGCTTAAATAATGCTCAAATCACCAGCAATATTTTAATGCATTTTCTTTGTCAGCGTATGAATTTATTATTCATAGTTCTTAGATGCTGCAATGCATATATATTAAATATTACAAAACACAATGCCATTGGATCTAAATGTGTCCCATATAAACAGCTAAAAATTTAAAATTTCTGTTACTTAAAAATTTAACTTCAGAAGAAAACCAGAATGAAGTTTTCAAATTTTTTCATTGTTATCGCATTTGCGTTGGTCCTATTTACCAATCAAAGTGATGCTGTACAGTTAAAAAGGTCGCCAAGAACTACCAATCTTCAGAAGTTGTAAGTTAAGTGTTAAATAAGAGTTGATTGTGAAATTCATTATACGATACAATTTTATATTTTGCAGGGGGAAATCTCATTAAAATGGAAATGAATTTTCTTCAAAAGTGTTTTTAGCTTATTTATTTATAATAATATTACTTGAAAATAAATTTATAAATGAAATGCTAAACTTAATGATCTACATATCAAGAACAAAAGCACAATAAGAAACGAAAAATTTCAGCATATTGGTTTAATTTTAAAAATGGTTTATACTTATGTAGGTACATACATCCATGGGAAGTATTCTGGCGGAAGAAGAAATCAAGTTTAAGGCTGACCATCACCGATCGCGCTGAAGCTTTTTGAAATCACACTTTACTCGATTTGACTCGACACGTATTTTTTTATTTTACCCGAAACCGGTTTTCTTGACCTGTGAGTCATATAACAAAAATTATGAGATTTTCGTATTTTCAAGCTTAAAAAAAGACGGTTTCCGTAAAATGCTCATAGCTTCGGTGCCTGTGTGACATTTTTTTAAATACTTATACAGATTTTAATCAAGAAACGTATTTTCGAAACTTCAACCCACTGTAAAACTCTAAAACTGCATTTTGTATAAAATCTGTTGCCCCAAGGTCATAACAAAATCATACATATTTTTAAAACTCATTTACCCATAATATCCTGTTTTTGTGGGTCTTTATGACCCCTTTTCACAAAAACTGGTTTACTAGGAGTTAAAATGTTCAAAAAAAATATTTAACGAAAAATTTATTTATGGTTTAACAAGGACAAGAATTGCTTAAAATATAAGGATAATGTGTCAAATAGTAATATAAGGGTGTAACCTATGGCCTGGCCAAACATTAAATACCCTACACTGCAGTACGCCCTCTTGTTCAAATTCGCCCAGCTTTTTCTTAGAGTTTGCGCTTCCAATTCGTAGTGTTTATGTGTATTTTAATTGCATTGTCGAGGAAAGTATTTTGAAAAAAACCTGAAATTGTTGTTCAGTGTAATTTGCTAAAGAATACATTCTTTTCCCGTCAATAATTTACTAATGAAAATTCATTAAAAAATTTTGGAAAACCGAACGATTGAGTACTCGTACATATGCAAATCTATATATTGTCCGTGCTGTGATTGAACTTTTATATCACTGGAGTTTATATTGACATGAGCTATAATTTATAAAGTGCAGTAAATTGACATAAATTTGTATAAAATTTCAGAATTTTTAATGGAATAAAAAGCAGTTTTAATTTTTAATTAGTTTACCAAAAAATGAATTTTCTCTTTAATTAATTAAATAAACAAAATTAAATTAATGATATTTTATTGAATACTATGTATAAGTTTAATGTAATAAATATGTATGTACTAAGTAGCTTATGAAAAAGTCTTATCTATTAAATTATAAATATCTAGTTCAACATTTTGTCATCACGAAAACTTATCCCTGTTGTTGACCCTGCTGTCCCCTAGCTGTTGCGGCTACATTCGCGGCCTGTTGCGCTACTGAAAGGCCTTGAATTGTTGCATCTCTTGTGTGTTGTACCACGCGTTCCTACAATTCAGAATATTATTAACAAAATTGTTTACTTTGGAGTGACAAATGGAAAACTTACAAGTTTCTTCCCAATTTTTTTCAACCAACCAGCTTCCGCATTTCCTGCAAACACGGCGAATAACAGAGCAACGCAAATGAAGACTTTAATAAAATTCATTTTTGATAGATTTTTTTGGCTTGATTTCAAAAAAGTTTAAAAATTAGTTGATCACTGTTGAAGACTCAAATGATGATTGATACCCGATCTGTAGGGGCATTTTGAATTTATACCAATCCAATAGCGTACGCGATCGAAGATTGGATGCTGCGGTAGTGTTTTGTGCAAAAGGGGATTCCGTGCAAAGAAATTTTATTTTATTTCAAAGTATTTTTATTTTATTTGTACTTTTACTGTTTTTGGAATTTTATGCTTAAATAAATACAATTCAACAAAAAAAAAACCCTTCTTGCTGATATGGTTTTGCTGATAAGTATCATTTTTCAAAAAGTGCTGTTGCTGATGCGGATTTTTTATTAGAAACAAAATAAATATTTTCCAGTTTTTTTCATTCATTTTTAGAGAATAAAACTTATATTATTCTTTATTTAAGTAGTTAGGTACAGTACAAATCAAAAAAAATTTCAAAAAAATGGCATCAACAAAACGATCGTGTTTATGGTGCTTCAATCAGAGGCATTCCAATAGACAAATTAGCCATACAATGGTTTCAAAGTAAGTCAGCTCTCATATTATGGTTTGCGATATCGCTTAGAGGGAGTCATCGGGGAGTCAAAATCAATCAAGACTACTATATTCAGAATGTGTTGCAGGGTCATGCGCTAGAAATTGTCCAAAAATTTAATAGAAACGACTTTTATTGTTTAACCCTTTCGACCCGGCTGGGACAATATATCCCAATTTACATATATATATTGTCCCAGCCGGGTCGAAAGGGTTAAAACAAGCAGTGCCCCATCTCACAAAGCTAAAAGTACTCAAGACTGGTGTCGAACAAATTTAATTTAAACCTTCGCAAAAATGGCCTGCATCTTCGCCAGACCTGAATCCACTGGACTTTAAAATATGGGGTTATATGCTTAGCAAGATTGGGAGCACACGGGATATGAATTTAAATTCATTCAAGCGTCGGTTAGTCAAGATATGGGATTACATACCCGATAAGGTAGTGTGTGCGGCGTGCAATTCATTCTATAGTAGAATGAGGAAAGTTATACTTAATTTTAATTTTTTATAGAGTATGCTTAAAATAAAAACATATTGAAATTTGAAATTTTCTTTTAATTTTATAGCTATTTTAAACTAGGACACATAATCTGCCCAACCCTGTATTCATTACTTAATTTTAAAACAATTCTATAGTCGGATCTATCAAATATTTCCACATATGCCGATGGACAGTTCGCAATATGTCCAGAAAGAATACCAATTTAAAATTAAAAAAAGGTGCTGCATGATCTATTTTTAAGCGTTTATTATAAAAAATAATTCAAAATAATCACAATAATACATACATACTAACATGCTTATCAATTTATTATGTTTTAAAGTCAAGTGACAGATGGGGACTTTTGCAATTTATACGTATCTATCAAAAATTTCAAAAATCGAACATTTAATGCACAAAGACGAAAAAAAATAAAATTTCTTTTTACGGAATCCCCTTTTACTCAAAACATCAGCGCAGCATCCAATCTTCAATCGCGTACGCTACTGGATTGGTATAAATTCAACATGCCACTGCAGATCGGGTATCAATCATCATTTGAGTCTTCAACAGTGAATAACTAATTTTTCAATTTTAAGACTTTTTTTCAAATCAAACCAAAAAATCAAATATGAATTTTATTAAAGTCTTCATTTGCGTTGCTCTGTTATTCGCCGTGTTTGCAGGAAATGCGGAAGCTGGTTGGTTGAAAAAAATTGGAAAGAAACTTGTAAGTTTTTCATTGGTCACTCTAAAGTAAACAATTTTGTTAATAATATTTTGAATTGTAGGAACGCGTGGTACAACACACAAGAGATGCAACAATTCAAGGTCTTTCAGTAGCGCAACAGGCCGCAAATGTAGCCGCAACAGCTAGGGGACAACAGGGACAACAACAGGGATAAGTTCTCGTGATGATAAAATTTAGATCTAGATATTTATAATTTAATAGATAAGTCTTTTTCATAAGCTACTTAGTACGTACATATTTATTACATTTGATATAAATAAAATGCCATAAACTAAAATTTGTTTAATTAATTAATAGAAAGTTAAATTTTTGGTAAATTCATATTGTGCCTTAGATGTAATTAAGACGAGTAATATTGGAATTTCTTAAAAAATTAAATAAAATTGCAGCTCATGTCAATACATCGCAAGTTCCAGTGATATATATGCATATCTGCGAACTTTTGACAAAACAACCTAAGTCGAGATAAGACAATTCTCCAGGATTTTAGTCCTAAATATAAAATTTAAATACGCTTCAATTGTTATAATACCATGTCTCTATGATTTCTTGTTCCAGAGATATAAGGGTGTCCCATAATTCACGCAAGATTTGAACTTAGCGCCATTCATGCGGTGAAGTGTTATCAACCAACAGTAAAAAATAATTTGACAGCTGACACCTTACGATTAGTAAAATTATGGAAAGAGGAGATTCAACGCTGCATCAACGAAATTGAGCCACATTATTGAAAAGTAATTAATCAGTTTTTAGGCTCTCCTGAAAATTTGCCAATTTCGAGTTAGGGTGTTTTACCAGAAGTCCACAGATATGTAGGTTAAATCTCACCTTTCACAACAGATATTCTGTTGCAGCAAAAATAAAAGTTTTTTGCCGTCACTTTGTTCGTTCCTCGCTTGGTCTTCGTAGTTGTTATTGGCGCAGTCATTTAATGAGTACCCATTTAATAAGCACAAAGCAATGTCCTGAAAAATTCATGTATTATAATTTTTCTGTTACTCGTATTATAAAAATCAGTTTAACTTACAATTCTGCCCAAAGCACCAACAATTAAAAATACAGCGAATATAACAAAATTGTAATTTATTTTATTAGTTCTGAGGATAAAAGTTGAATAAGTTAATTTCCAAATGATTGTACATTAGACCGGGTCGATTTTGTATGAAGCAAAATAAAATCATCCCGAAACCGACTCAAAAATTAGAGGGACTTTTAGAAACGATATCTGCATCATATTTTTTCGTTCTGAAAAAAACCAATTTAGCACTTTTGATTCTACTGAAGGCCCATTTTGGCTAAAAAAAAACATGTTTACTGGTCATAACTTTTTTTCATTACAAAATGGACACCCAAGGGTGCTTTAGAAATAAAACCTATGTCCTTACAAAAATTTTGGCGCTTAAAATCATACATTTTTTTTGGGGATATGGATAATATTTGCATCCCAAAATCGATTTTTTTACGTTTTTAGTGATGAGCAAACCAAGACCAAGACCAAGACCATAGCAGTCTTGGTCTTGTTCTTGCACATTGAGTCATGGTCTTGGTTTTGATATTGAGTCTTAGTCTTGGTCTTGATCTTGCTCATTAAGTCTTGGTCTCGGTCTTGGTCTTGAAAAAATTTTCAGAGATATTGAGTATTCAAAACCATATTTTTCCAAAGCAGCTGGGTTTTTAAGATGCCAAAATTCAAATCGAGAGATGATTTTATCTTCAAAACGGACGTGAAACAACTTTTAACTATAAATTTGCAAGACTGAAAAGCAGTCTTGGTCTTGACAATTATCGTGTGCAAGACCAAGACCAAGACCATAGCAGTCTTGGTGTTGGTCTTGCAAAAATATCAGCATTTTGGTCTTGGTCTTGGTCTCGCAAAATTAGCAAGACCAAGAACAAGACGCAAGACTAAGACTAATCTTGCTCATCACTATACGTTTTCAATTACGCGGTCGAAAAAACGATTTTTTACTCAGAAGCAAAGCATCTAACGAAATAAATGTGTATGGCAAAAAATGCTTAGAATTGTCCAAAGAGTACGTGTGCATTTTTTCAAATTTTTTTTTTATTTTTTTAAAAAAATTTGTCTAATTGAGTTTTCAGCTGTTAAGCTCAGTTTTGTCAGCAAAATGCTAGATTTTCTTAAAACAATGGCATCTACGAAAAAATTTTCTGTGACGTAAAATCCTTCAAAGAATCTATGGGACTTTTTACAGAATTTTTTTTTTATTTGTTAATTTTTTGACCAAGTTTTGAAAAACGAATATTATCTAAGAACATAATCTTTACTTCTAAAGCACTCTTGGGTATCCATTTTCTAGTGAAAACAAAAAGTTATGAACAAAATACATGTTTTTTTAGCCAAAATAGGCCTTCAGTAGAATCAAATGTGCTCCATTGGTTTTTCTCAGAATGAAAAAAAAAAAGAAACGATGCAGATATCGTTTTTAAGAGTCTTTCAAACTTTTGAGTCGGTTTCGGGATGAATCTTAATTTCGACCCGGTATATTATACATACCCCATTAAATAGAGAGGTCAGTCAAGCAATTTCAGGTATTTTAATTGAATAACTAAAAAGTTGGAATCAAAGCAAATCTAATTAAATCTGTTAGGTATTTTGACTGTTTGTAGCCAGTTCAGACAAAAGTACAAAAATTTCAAATCCGAATCATGATTTTCGAGCTATGGCGAATTTTCGTGCTTATTGTAACGTTTTGCAAAATTTTATGAAAATTTCAGTAATTTACTTTTTTGTTTTCCTATAAAAAATGCGCTAATGAAAGAAATCAAGTAAAAATTATCTATCAAATGAAAGTAAATAGATTAGATCATAATTTGTTACTAAAGAAAAATAGCGTTTAAAAAAAAAACCAGTCAAAATTTTCGAAAATTTTCCATATCTCGAAAATAATGACTCGAATCAAAAGTTTTTGTGCACAGATGTTTTAGCCAGTTAAAATATCTTTCATATGTCGCCAATATTATTAAAAGCCATTAAGGGGTTCCGAACTTACACCGGTTTTCATAAAGCTATATCCTGATCTTCCGATGGTTTTGCGAATTTCGAAAAACGGAACTACGAATAGTTGTCCAGAACAGTCCCAGAGTCTTACATTTTACGGTGTTCTACCAATTCCCGCCCACCCTGCATATATATCCGTAACTTCGTGTGTGTGTTATCTTGTAAATAATATAAATAGGTGACACAATAAATATGCGGTTACGTAGAACAAATTTAATAAAATTCTTTTCAATGTAAATATACACAATGTGGTCCAATTGCTAGTGACATCACGAGTATTTGTTATCAAACATACAAACATATATTTACAAACAATAAATGTCTAGATACACACTCAGATGAATCATATTTATGAATGAAATTTTTTCCCGCGTTCATGGTAATTTTTTTCAATTTTACTACAGCAAAGCCGTTAATGGCAACAACCGGTTGAGTCAATTCAATTGGAACTTTCTTTTAATTTGTTTTGATTTCCTCCATCTCTTTAGTTTGTATGACAAGTCATGTAAATCCCTTGTTTCTCTTTAATAAAACTGATATGCGTCCAGAAAAATCCCCTCTTTTGACCACTCTTTATGTGAATGCTTATAAAAAGCAGCATTCAATATGAGTCTGAGGGTTAATTGTCATTTTTGCTATCTTTTATGATTTTTTTCGCAGGGATTCACCGTTGCCTGCATGACCTCTAGAGATAATTTCAGTTGATGTATTGAAATCTTCAAAATTATTTTTGCTGTTAGTGAAAATACTGCAATCAAAACTAGCAAAAAATAATCAGAAGGCAACCATAAAAATTTATGTTGAAGTTTCGCGAGACTTTTGGACTGAAGATAGGATCGATCCCCACACAAAAAAAAAGTTCGCCGCAAACTTTCCATTTTAAAAGCTGATCGGTTTTGATTTTTAAGGGAAAGGAAAAATTTTTTTGCGACCTTTAAATAAGCTCCTAAATGATTTTTTCGTATAGCTCCGCCATTTGACGTCCGATCATCAACAATAACAATATACTATGTTGTAAATGTCTCAACATTCATAGAAGTAATTTATCTCAAATGTTTTTTTCGACTAGTTGTACTTATTATCTCAGTTTCTACCAACCTAAGGTGCCAAGGACACTTCATAGAATTGAAGCTCACAAAAAATCATAAAATTCATCTATACAAAGTTTTCTCAAATTGTTGAAATTGAGAAAGTTATGGCGAATCTAAAACCTCAGTACTAAATATGGAAAACAGAATGTTTCAAGAACATAAATCGTCCCCGACTGTGTATCCGGCCTAAAAGTAATATCCACTCTAGAGAAATATGTGTCTAGAAAAGTTCCAAGACGCGCCAACTAGTTCACCTTCACATCCTTTTCAATAGTACCATGGCCGAAAAGCCAAATTTTCCTAAACCTAAAATCTTAAATAAATAAGGGTAGGAAAATATCTGTGGACTTTTGACAAAACAGTCTAACTCGATTTTGTCAACTTTTCAGCAGGGCTAAAAAACTACTTTGATGCTTCTCAATTCTTTTTGTGTAGGAGTTGGAACAAATGTAAAAGACTTTTAATATACATGAATACTAAACGAATATTTTCCAGTAACTTTTTTGCTCTAAGTTCAATAGTTTTTAATAAAATTAAAATAAGATGTTTTTGTCAAATATTTTTTATTTAAAAAATTCTGCTTCTTTCCATAGAGAAAGTAACTTATTTTGAAGATGTGCTTTCGTCAAATTTTTTTTTGCCATTTAAACTGTATCTTATCTCGACTTAAGATGTTTTGTGAAGAAAAAACCATTTGTAAAAGTTTTTTGTTGTTTTATCAAATGCAATTTGAAATAAAACATCGTAATAGGTTGATTTTCGATTCTATGTATATCTCTGCAACTAAAAGTCATTGAGATATGGCGATTTCACCAAAAGAAGCATATTTAAGTTTTATATTTATGATAAAATTCTGGAAAATTGTCTTATTTCGAGTTAGGTTGTTTTGTCAAAAGTCCGCAGATATGTTCAAATTGTAACGAGTTAATTGATAAAAAAAAAAGAGTCCGACCGATTAATCGGCTTTGGCTACGGTCAGCTTCGGCCAAAAAACCACCTTCGGCCTCACATTCGGCCAAAATAAACCAAAGTTTTGGCCGAAGCCGAATGTTTGCATAAAGCAACTTGTTGATTTAAAAAAAATACATTTAAACAAAATGATACAGATAACCGTAAAGAAATTTTAAAACTTTTTCATTTTATTCTTTCAAGTTCGAACCTGTAACGTACATGAAATACGAGTTCAAAATGGATTCGCTTTTTTTTTGAAATAAAGTATATTTTTACACTAATTGGCGACTGCTGATTCCAAATCCGTCATCAACAAATTTTTATAAATTATTTTATTTTGACATCTCCACTTCCCCTCTATGTGACGATATATTTTTTTACTCCACCTAACTATCACATAGGTGTAAACGGTTGTAAAGTGCAAAATGTTAGCGAATTTTAGTACCACGGGGCTTATGGTCAGCTTTTTTTCAAAAAAATCGTTCGATTAATCGAAGACTAACTTTGACTCGTACCTGTGCCTATTATGTATTGACAGGTGTTGATTTTATGATTGTAAATTACAGATTAGTTTTTTGACTATAAAACCTCATTATTGATTTTTTTCATTGTCATTTCTTTATATTTTTAATAATTTTTTAAAAAAAAGTTCTATTAACAAGGTATATTTCCACCATCCCTCTCTAACTACTAGGGAGGTGTGAGGAAGTGGTAAATCATATTTTCGAACAGTCAAAAAATCAAAGTATTATAAAGCACCAATTTTTTCTTCTGATATTATTTACCTTCATTGTTTAAAAAATTATTGAAAATGGCCAATTTTGTTGTTCGAAAGCTTGAACAGCGGCTGAAAATGGATTAATAATGTTAATTACTGTATAGGAATAGCAAAAACGGTATTTTGTGCTTGTTTATTTTAGGGTATTTTAAAAACTGTATGAGATAGAGCAGTTCCAGTACCTGAATCGGATTCAACATTACAAAACACATTGAAAATAATTAAGGGAGTGTATCCGGATATGAGATGGGTTTGGTTTTTGAGCCATAACTTTTTACTGGTCAAACCGTTTCAAGTATTTTATATATCACATTCAAAAGTTATGACCAATTTTTTGAGTACTTTTTTTTGGCAATTTAAATTTTGTATCCGGGTATGAGACACCTTTAAAAATGCAATTTAAATTAGAAAATACGAAATAAAAACACCATGACTGTACGTAAACACATGTATCATTACATACATGTCGATATTTGACAGTTGCACACAATTTGGGTTCGAAAAAAAGTTTCTCATACCCGGATACATGACACTTTTTAAGAAAAGCTTAAAAGTAATGTTTTAACCATTTATATTTGCACAAACCCAAATCGTATCACAAAGTAGATATAAAACACTAAACGCTAACGCATGACACTTCCCATTTCCAGTTGATTAAATCCAAATTATAACACTTTGAAACAGATCATAAAAAGCTTTTACAGTCGAGTTGCGACCTAAGGTGTATAACTTGAATAAGCAATAGATCTTTTCACTTCAGTGTTGGCTTAAAAACTTGGTCATAGTAAGAGGACAGTTCGACAGTAGTCAGATTGTTAATATTAATTTTGCATCATAGAAAAAATCGACTGTCTCATACCCGGAGGTGTCTCATATCCGGATACATTCCCCTATAATTATATTTGTTTGTTGAACTTAAAAAAAAAAAAAATTATTTTATATGGGATATATGTATTTTTGCGATATTTCGCGGCGACGATCAGCTGCGATTTCGGGGTTTACAATTTTTGGACCACTGAAACCTCATGCAACGATTTTGTGCACATCGACTTTTCGAGAACTCCGTGTCGCATAGAATTAAATTATTCAAAATGCTATTAAAGCGTTATTTGAGATGTATGTATTCTCATGTAACTTCTAGAAGGAACATAAGGCCAAAATAAAATGTCTTGCCAAAACTTTTCTGATTCTTTGATTCCCTTATCCAGCGACATTTCTATTAGTCTAGCACGTACTCTTCTGCCTTGTGGATTCCACTCAAGGGTCTGGCGGCACCCAGACACCCATCGCTGTATGATTTCCAGAGTTATTTGAGATAATGCAACCAAATTTCACACAGAAACTAAGAATAGTAAATGCAACCTTTATGCAAAAACTAAGAAGGCGTGATGGCACCTCCAATAATATAAATGTGGTGTTATTTTGAAAGTTATTATTTTTCAATAAAACCATTCCAAAGGATAGTTACAACGGGTTTTTACTAAGATTTAGTAAGAAAAAAACAATACTCCGTAGCTCCTAGAATGATCATATGATTACGGACATATTTAACATATCCTGACGAGAAGTTCTGAAGGATAATATTGAAAACCAAAAAATAAGTGTTTTTAGTCATCCTAAAGATTACTTATATTAATTCATTTTTTATTTCAATAATTTTGATAATAAATTCCACCATCATTCCCGTTAAGCAAATCCTCCTACAAAATATAAAATTGCATCGTAATGGATTTCACAATCAATTCTTATCTTACGTTTAACTTACAAGACTTTGTGGCATTGGACTTGTTTTACGAGTCGATTTTGTTGCAGTAGCATCACTTTGATAAGCAAATACACGTAAGACCAACGCAATTGTGATAAAAATGAAAAAGTTGGAAAATCTCATGCTGGTTGTCTGTACTGAAATATATTTTTACAGAAGTTGTATTTTTAAGTAACAAAAACTTTACATTTTTAGCAGTTTATATAGGACACATTTAGATCCAATGGCATTGTGCTTTGTAATATTTAATGTATATGCATTGAAGCATCTAGAAACTATGAATAATAAATTCAAACAATGTCGAAGGAAAATACATTAAAATATTGCTGGTATTTTTGTTAAGTAATTTTACACTTTGCATCAAACCTACACAGTAAAAAATTATAGTTTACTTTTGATTCCATTTGGTATTGATTTTAAACGGTTTTGGTATTAATTTCAAAATTTATTCCAAAAAAGTTTGAAGTTTATTCCGATAGGTTTTAATTTTAACACAAAATATAATTACTTTTAAGCCATTTAGTTTTAAAAACTTTTTAATTTCAAAGTGGCTTAAAAACAATTCTAATATGACTTTTTTAACGCTTTAAATTCAAAAAACTAATAATTTTTTAGTTTTAAAATAAATCCAAGACAACTATTAAAATATTCTCTGCCCCAATTTTAATACTTTTTGTTTGAAACTTATGCCATCAATGTTTGAATTTAGCTTGGAAAGACTTTTTAGTTTCAAAATTTGAGAAATTTTATTTATCACAATAGCAAAAAAATTAACGAGAACAAAATAAAAAAAAAACTAGTAAGGGTGTAACCTTTAGCCTGGCCAAACATTAAATACCCTACACTGCAGTATTTTAAAATTTTGCTTATATGGTGCCACGCTCTCTTGTCCGAGTTCACTCAGTTTTTGCTAAGAACTTGCATTTATAGTTCTTAGTGTCTGAGTAAAATTTAGTTCGATTATCGCAAAAAACACTTTCAGTATATCGTTTTGAAGCTTTAGTTTATATGGGAGGTGCCACGCTCTCTTGTCCTAATTCACACAGTTTTTTTTAGAGCTAACGCTCACAATTCGTAGTATTTATGAGTATTTCGGTTGCATTGTCGTGAAAAATACTCCTTAAGTTGCATTTTTAAATATATTTTTTGTATGGGCGGTAGGCGTGTCCCTTGACCGATTTCGCTCATTTTCAATCCCACGAGCTTACTTTGACGACGGATGCAGTGTATCAAATTTCATTGAATTATCTGGCTCAGTTTTCCCAGAAAATGTATTTCCACGCACACCCAGTCAGTCAGACAAACAGCTTTATCGACTAAGGAGGTGACGCTGATCAAGAATATATATACTTTTCGATATCTGCCACGCCTCTTTCTCTGCTTTACAAACGGAAAGACAAAGTGAATATACCCTGGGTGAAGGGTATAAAACAATTTTTTATCAATTGTTCAAATATAAATTTCACACAACTACGTCAATAAGCTTAATAGCCTAATGAGCTAAAGACTTCGTAATTTATCAACATAGGTATAAGATGTTGTACCCTTGGTTCGAATCTTAGTATAGATGGTTTGTTCTTTTTTTCCAATTATAGTTTGAAATTAAAACCATTTTTAATTTTTCTCTCTCTCTTTACTGGCATTGTTCCATATACACACTTTTTTAAAATTAAACAAAAATTTTTACTGTGTATTTAATATTGTTCGAAATTATAATTTTTAACTATCAAATAACAAAAATATTTACTAAGTTACATACAACAAAATTAAGTTTTAAACTTAACATAGACGGGAATCCTTATAATGATACATTTTCTCTCAAAAATGCCTTTCTATTAAATTTTCTATCTCCATTGCTGGCCGTAACCTTGTTGTCCATAAGGTTGACCATAATGCTGTCCATAGGGCTGTCCATAGGGCTGGCCATAGGGTTGTCCATAGGGCTGGCCATAGGGCTGTCCATAGGGTTGTCCATGGTGCTGACCATGACTCTGTACGAATCCTCCCTTAAAATTTATATAAAAAAAAAATGTTCCAATAACTGTTTTCTAATTCTTAGATATTTGTGGGCCAATCTTTGTGTAATCGATTAAGAATTGGGTTGACATGTCCGATTTTTTTGATGGGTCTTTTTGACCTCTTTTTTCCAAAAACTTGATTATAATGGGTTAAAATATTCTACAAAAATTTTCTAAAAAAAATTTCACTAAGGGCCACCGAAAAATAGTATCGTCCGGACAGTGGCCCTATATGGTCATGATAAACACAACATTAAATAACTTGAAAAACTCATAACTTGAAAACTGTAAAAGATGCCATACTTTGAAATAAAAATATTTAAAAAAATAATGAAAATGGTACTCTAAGCTTTAAATTGACTTTAAAAAAAGAAAGAAGCTTTTTTTTTAAATTAAAAAATTTTTTTCATCGCCATCTTCGTTTTTTGGAATTTAAGACAATGACTTTACCACAGTCATATTGAATGACGAACACTAACTTTTCACAATTTTCAAAAAAATCAGAAATGTCAACCCAAATCGTAATCAATTACACAAAGATTGACCCATGTGTATGGACTTACCAAAATTCGGCCAATCGCTTCAAATCCTCCATTATTGTTATAGTATTTATTTTTACCTGGCTTATTTTTACCTGGTTTATTTTTACCTGCTTCTGATTGCCCGACAAAAACAAATAATGCAACTGCAACAAAAATTAATACTTTGAAAAATTTCATTATTTATTTGATTTTTTAGAACTTGAAAATTAGTAAAAAATTTTAATGGACTGTCTAAATGTATTCCGTTGAAGCGTTAGCGTTGTTTGATACGAAATTATAATCTCATCATTTATTTATATAGTCATCCGGTAAGGAGTTGATTGGACATTTAATTTGATTAAGTTATAGTCACCCATAGTCGCACTTTAAGACGCGCGCACTACATGTAACAATAACATGGAAATTCCGTGATCTTTAGTGATACGGTACGACTAGTTGCATTCTGTTTTTCTCAAATTGTTACTATTGATAAGAGTTCAGTTAGGTTGATCTTGCACACATAAGTTTAAAATGCAATATTTGTCATGACAGCTAGAGTTTTTCCAATGTTATGTCATTTTCCCTGCTTGAAATATTCTCGAAATCATGTTTATTCCTACTTTGGAAATACCATACTCTGTCTGTTTATATTCTAGCAAGTAATCTGATACGTAATTCAGATCAAATCTTACTTAGTAAGGTTCAGTAAGATTAGCTTATATCGGAGTCACTGGAGCAGTAAACTTAACATCACAAGCAGCTGACCAAAAATTTCTCAAGTGAGCCAAAAGGTAATAAAGACTTTCAAGAAAAATTAGCTTTTTAAATATTTAAACATGGACCAGGAACAGTAATTTTTTTTTTTTTTTTATGGACCAAAATGTTTCATTTATTATTGAAAATCCTGTTTCAAATAAATAAAAATTCAAACCACTTCTCCGCCCTGGAGAAAATTAGAAATAATGTGGGTTCAAAAGTTATTAACAATATAGTGTGCCGTGCGAAAAAAAGCATTTGACGTAAAATGCTTAGAATCGTCTAAGAAATGCGTGTGAATTTTTTCAGAATTTTCTGACACATTTTATAATTTTTCAAAAATTGGTCCAAAGTGAAAAAAAAAAAAAAAAATAAAAATACTTTCCAAAAAGTTTCAGAAAAACTAATTAGGCAACTATTTGTGAAAATGTGGGGCGAATAAATCTGTTTAACATACTAACACAATTTTCCCCTGGTCAATTTTGTACCTATTTAATAAAAGGGTAAAAATTACCCACATACAGCGGATGTACAGGGCTAAAGTTTACTAACAAAAAATGCCTTGTGTTATTCTGCAAAAGTTTGCTTAGCTCATTTTCGGCCGCTGTAAACAGTAGGAAGTGGGTAAATTTTGTTTTCTAATAGCGTCACACAGTGGGAGGGTTTGTCATTAATAGTAATAATAGATCTAGGCTGCTGAAATTTGGTACAGATGTTTTTATATCCTACACCCATGGTATATTCACTTTGTCCTTCCTTTTGTAACGCAGAGAAGGAAGCGTGGTAGATATAGAAAAGTATATATATTCTTGATCAGCGTCACCTCCTGAGTCGATATAGCCCGGTCCGTCTGTCTGTCTGGCTGGCTGGCTGTGTATTGAAATACACTTTTTGGATAATTCAATGAAATTTGGTATACTGCCTCCGTCGTCAAAGTTAGCTCGGGGGATTGAAAATGAGCAAAATCGGTCAACGGAAACGCCTACCGCCCATACAAAAAATATATTCAAAATGCAATTTTAGTAGTATTTTTCACGACAATGCAACCAAAATACACATAAATACTGCGAATTGTAAGCGCAAGCTTTGAGAAAAAACTGAGCAAACTCGGACAAGAGGGCGTGGCACTTCCCATATAAGCAAAAGCTTCAAAACGCTATACTGAAAGCGTTTTTTGAGATATTCGAACCAAATTTGACTCAGACACTAAGAATTATAAATGAAAGCTCTCAACAGAAATTAGGTGAAATCGAAATTTTCAGTAAAAAAGTGGGTAGTGTCACGCCCTATAAATATAAAAAATCTGCATATCTCTGAAACCATTGGATGCAAGTTATAAGATTTGGTGCAATGATTCGCTATAGTATGTCCAAGTTTAAAAAAGGCTAAGCCCAAGGGGGATTTAAAGGGGAAATATACCCCTTACCTGCTAACCTCTCTTTCTTTAAGGACACTATCTTTCGAATTTAAGCACACTAAGGGCCAATTTCACAATGTTCAGTTAAAATTTAACTTTCAGATAAATAAAAATTTTGTATGAAATTTTATGTCAAAGTGCCAGTTAAAGTTCCAGTTAAAGCTTAACTGAACATTGTGAAATTGGCCCTAAAAGCTTAAAACTGATAAAACTATTGTAAAACGCTGCAAAATATAAAGAAAGAAAAATGTTTCCTCCTCTCAAAAACTATAATAGAAAAAAAGTTCATAAAAAAAAGAGTTCTCAAAAGTTGCAGCTTCGAACTTTGGATTTCAAATAAGCAAAATATAAAGATTCGGAGTTATATAGGGCCTTATCGTAAATCTGAAGGGAGTTTCCATTCACTCCCTTCCGGGGAAGGAGCACTGGAAGTAGTGCATACTTTATGAATGGAAATTCCCCTTCCTGCAAGGATTCTTTGTTTATTTTAATATCGTTGACATTTTCAGAAATAACCTGTTTGCAACGCTGTGTTTTTCCAACACCGTTGACATTTTGCACAAAAACACCATCTGGCAACGCTGAGTCTTTCCCACATCTTTGACATTTTGCTCAGACAACCAGTCTGAACGCTGATTTTTTCCAATTTCGTAGACATTTTGCACAAAAAAAAAAACATGTGGCAACGCTATTTTCCATAAATCGTTGATATTTTTTTCCATTTTCCACTAAATTTTGACAGCTGACTTAAAAAAAAATAAAGATAGACAAGCTATTGCATCTGAATAAAAGTTGTGAAAATTAAGTGAGTGTTTTGCTTTTTTTAATTAAAAAATTACTTTTTAATCATTTTAATGGATTTTAAATCAATTGTTGGCACCAAAAAGTTACAAAAAAATAAAAAATATGATGTAAAAAGTTGTTTTAGTAGAAACAGAATAAGTTGGAAACGGTTGGATGGATATAAAAGATTTAAGTGTCATATGAAAGCTGTTTCATAAGCTATGAAATTGTTGTTTTATAGCTTTTAATTTGTTAAAAGTTGTTTATAATTATTCATTTATACATTATTATTCCCTAATTAAAAGTTAAGGAGTAAATTTTTGCAATATACGTGAAAAAACTCGCTCCCAAACTATTGCCGATTGCCTCATTTATCCAACGAATTTTTCCCTTCCAGAAATATTTTTTTGTGATTGCAAACCATGGAGTAAGTGAATTAATTCTCGAGAATATTTATTTACGATAAGGGCCATAATTTTTTTTTTTTCAATATTATAGTTTGCAATTTTTTCACTTTTATAATTTTTAATTTAATGTTTGAAAAATCTGTATAATTCACATATAATCGATAGAAAAACAAATTGTTTCTTATAAAGTCGAATCAATATACCTTTTGGCAGTAAACTACATTAGTAGATTCGACTTCAAACAAGTAAACTAGAGCGCTTTTTCCAACAGTGGTTAATATGAATAGTTCCATGCAGCATTTTTGCTGTTCAAAGTTTAACTTTGAGCTCACTGTATTCCTAAACCCAAGGAAAATTCTGAAGTTTTTTTTTTTTTTTTCATCCCTAAGTATATGACGATTGATGTTTACAAAACTTTTTAAGATCCATAGCACTTTCAAATTTTACCTATGTGTCATGAGACTTGTGGGCAGCCCCCTTTCGACTGGCATTGACGATATTTAACTTCCGGCTGGCAGGTTATATGTGGGGTTATCTTACATAAATATTCCCTGGGAATTTTACTCAAACTACTGGTAGTCTTAGAAAATTTCCCCGGGAATATTTATTCACGTTGTAGTTGTATTAGTGAAGTCACACGAAGGGCACGGGCAAGGAGTGCTGCTTTTCATTTCCCTCCGTTTGCCTACAAGCTCGAAGTGCCCGTGCCCTTCGCGTGACACCCCACTATGTGCGAACTCACACGAAGGGCACGGGCACGTAGGGCACGTCAAATTTGTAGGCAAACGGAGGGAAATGAAAGCACCACCTCCCTCCGGTTGCCTAGAAATTTGACGTGCCCAAGTGAAATTTTTCATAAAATTTTTTTGTGCAATATTTTAACCCATTATAACCAAGTTTTTGGATAAAGGGGTCAAAAAGACCCATAAAAACGGGATATAATGTGTTAAGATGTTCTAAAAAATGATTCCTTGCTTGATTTCATGTTAACTTTCTGTAGCACATTAAATAATTGCAGTTAAATTTACTTTTGAATAAAAATATTTCAAAAAAAAAAAATAAAAAGGGTGCTAAGCCTCAAATTGCTTTGAAAAAGAAAAAAGAGTTTTTTCGACCAAAATTAAATTTTTTTTCAGTGTAATTATTTTTTTTTCAAAAGCTTATACTTTTCTACAAAAATCCTGAAAATTTCATTAAAATCGGTTAAAAAGCCGAGGATCTATAAATTTTTAAATATGGGAGTATCCAAAGGCTTGATCAAACTTCCTATGGCCGCCATCTTGAAAATTTTCGGAATTTCGGAAAATCATCTTACCAGTAATATGTGTGTCAAACACTAACTTTTCACCAATTTTCATAGAAATCGGAGATGTCAAGTCGAATCTTGGTCGATAACGCAAACAAACACTCATTTATACTTAGTTCTTAGTGTCTAAGTAAAATTTAGTTAGATTATTTCAAAATCCACTTTCTGTATATCGCTTCGAAGATTTTGCTTGTATGGGAGGTGCCACGCCCTCTTGTCCCAAAATCGCCCAGTTTTTTTTTTAGAGCTTACGCTTACTTATTTCGGTTGCATTATCGTGAAAAATATTCCCTAAGTTGCATTTGGAATATATTTTGTGTATGAGCGGCAGGCGTGTCCGTTGACCAATTTCGCTCATTTTCAATCCCGAGCTAACTTTGACGACGGAGGCAGTGTACCAAATTTCATTGAATTATCTTGCCAAGTTTTCCCAGAAAATTTATTTCCACGCACACACAGCCACCCAGCCACCCAGCTAGACGGACATGGCTATATCGACTCAGGAGGTGACGCTGATCAAGAATACATATACTTTTCTATGTCCGCCACGACTCCTTCTCTGCGTTACAAACGGAAGAACAAAGTGAATATACCCTGGGTGTAGGGTATAAAAAATATTTTATTAAAAATTCGTTGGGTTAAAACTACAATTAGACATCTACATTTGTATTGTTTTGAGAAAAACGCTTTCAAGTTTTTTGAAATTTGAATTTTGTATGAGATTTTGAACCTTTCTGCTTTTTATTTCTTATATAGAATTGGATGGGGACTACACTTTAAAAAACCGACTGGACTGAAGGGTAGAACCATTTCTGTATACTTAACTCAAAATATCAAAAAATGTAGATGTCCAGTTGTAGTTTTAACCCGACGGATTGTTTAAATACAAATTTCACACAACTACGTCAATAAGCTTAATAGCCGAATGAGCTAAAGACTTCGTAATTTAGCAACATAGGTATAAGATGTTGTACCCATGGTTCGAATCTCAGTATTCTTTTTTTTCCAATTATAGTTTAAAATTAAAACCATTTTTAATTTTTCTCTCTCTTTACTTACTCCAAAATAGTTTGAAATTAAAACTTTTTTAGCATTGTTCCACATACACACTTTTTTGGTTTTAAAATTAAACTAAAGTTTTTACTATGTAGTTAATATTGTTCGAAATTATAATATTTAACTATCAAATAACAAAAATATTTACTAATTACAACAAAATTAAGTTTTAAACTTATCATAGACGGTAATCTTTTTAATGATACATTTTCTCTAAAAATGCCTTTCTATTAAATTTTCTCCATTGCTGGCCTAACCTTGTTGTCCATTAGGTTGACCATAATGCTGTCCATAGGGCTGTGCATAGGGTTGTCCATAGGGCTGGCCATAGGGTTGTCCATTGGGCTGTCCATTAGGTTGTCCATGGTGCTGACCATGACTCTGTACGTATCCTTCCTTAAAATTAATATAAAAAAAAATGTTCCAATAACTGGTTTCTAATTCTTAGATATTTGTGGGCCAAACTTTTTGTAATGGATTAAGAATTGGGTTGACATCTCCGTTTTTTGGTGAAAAGTTAGTATTAGAAATATATAAAAATTGTTACTTGCTTGGTTTCACGTTAAATTATGTGAACATCTTAACCCATTATATCGCATTTTGATGGTTCTTTTTGACCAAAAATTTTCTAAAATAAATTTCACTAGGGGCCACCGAAAAATAATATCGTCCGGACAGTGGCAACCCAATATGGTCATGATAAGCACAACATTAAATAACTTGAAAAACTCATAACTTGAAAACTGTAAAAGATACCGTACTTTAAAATAAAAATCTTTTAAAAAATAATGAAAAAGGTGCTCTAAGCATTAAATTGACTTTAAAAAAAGAAAGAAGCTTTTTTTACACCTAAATTAAAAAATTTTTTTTAAGTGTAAGTTTTTTTTCAAGAGCTCACTAACCCTGAAAACTTCATCAAAATCGGATAAAAAACCGAGAAGCTATGAATTTTCAAATATGTGAGTATCCAAAAGTTGCATCGAACTTCCTTCACCATCTTGTTTTTTGTTTGGAATTTCAGAAAATCATTTTACCACAGTCATATGAATGTCAAACACTAACTTTTCACCAATTTTCAAAAAAATCGGAAATGTCAACCCAAATCTTAATCAATTACACAAATATTGACCCATGTGTATGGACTTACCAGAACTCGGCCAATCTCTTCAAATCCTCCATTATTGTTATCGTATTTATTTTTACCTGGCCTTTTTTTACCTGGTTTATTTTTACCTGCTTCTGATTGCCCGACAAAAACAAATAATGCAACAGCAACAAAAATTAATACTTTGAAAAATTTCATTTTTTATTTAATTTTTTTGAAGTTCAAAATTAGTACAAAAATTTTAATGGACTGACTAAATGTATTCCGTTGAAGCGTTAGCGTTGTTTGATACGAAATTATAATCTCATCATTTGTTTATATAGTCATCCGGTAAGGAGTTGATTGGACATTTAATTTGATTAAGTTTTAGTTACTCATAGTCGCACTTTAAGACGAGCGCACTATATGTCACAATAACATGAACTTTCCGTGATCTTTAGTGACATGGTACGACTAGTTGCATTCTGTTTTTCTCAAATTGATACTATTGATAAGAGTTCAGTTAGGTTGAGCGTGTTCAGAAAAAGTTCATTAAATTTGCGCTGCGTTTAATTCCCTTCACTCAACCTGTGCCTTCCTATAAAGCTCGTTGCTTGCTTATTAATTTGAAATCTCTTGAAACTCGGCGTATTCTTCATAGCACTTTGATCATTTATGATTTGATAAACGGTAATATTGATTGCTCGGATTTGCTTGAGTTTATAACTTTTAATGTACCATCCAGAACTTTGCGGAATTCAGATTATTTTAGTATTAAATTTCATAGAACCAACTATGCTATTAATGAATCTATAAATAGAACCCTCATTACTTTAAATAATTTATAAAGAAATAGTTTACTTGATTTTGCATTACCTAAGGAAAGCTTTAAATCAGTTGTGATTACTTTATTAAATTAAATTTTAATTATATTATTTCTTATTATTCCATATGATACTCATTGTTATGTTTTAATTGCTAGTCTGTAAGGTTTTGTTACCAAAGACAATAAATAAATAAATAAATAAAAATGCAATGTTTGTCATGACAGCTAGAATTTTTCCAATGTTATGTCATTTTCCCTGCTTGAAATATTCTCGAAATCATGTTTATACCTACTTTGGAAATACCATACTCTGTCTGTTTATATTCTAGCAAGTAATCTGGTACGTAATTCAGATCAAATCTTACTTAGTAAGGTTCAGTAAGATTAGCTTATATCGGAGTCACTGGAACAGTAAACTTAACATCACAACCAGCTAGCCAAAATCTTCTCAAGTGAAGAACTTAAACGTAAAAAGGTAATAAAGATTTTCAAGAAAAATTAGCTTTTTAAATATTTAACATGCACCAGGAATAGTATTTTTTTTTTATGGACCAAAATGTTTCATTTATTATTGAAAATCTCTGTTTCAAATAAATAAAAATTTACGCCACTTCTCCGCCCTTAAGAAAATTAAAAACAATGTGGGCATTCTCCACATATTTAGAAAAAAAAATACCGCCCGGACAGTGGCAACCCTAGATGGTAGCGCACGTGCATCAAAGACTCATGATAAACACAACATTAAATAACTTGAAAAACTTATAACTTGAACAGAAAAAAATTGGGATAACCGATATTGGTTCAAACGTTATTAACAATATACATAGTGTGCCGTGCAATTCTTTTTTCAGAAGTAGAGTGCTTAGAATCGTCTAAGAAATGAGTGTGAATTTTTTCAGAATCTTCTGAGATATTTTATAATTTTTCAAAAATTGGTCCAAAATGAAAAAAAAAAAAATACTTTCCAAAAAATTCCAGAAAAACTAATTAGGCGACTATTTGTGAAATTGTGAGGCGCAAAAATCTGTTTGACATACTAACACAATTTTCCCCTGGTCAATTTTGTACCTATTTAATAAAAGGGTAAAAATTACCCACAAACAGCGGATGTACAGGGCTAAAATTTATAAAAAAAAAATGCCTTGTGTTATTCTGCAAAAGTTTTCTTAACTCCTTTTCGGCCGCTGTAAACAGTAGGAAGTGGGTACATTTTTTTCAAATTTTAGCGTCACACAGTGGGAGGGTTTGTCATTAATAGTAGGGGAAGCGTACCGGGTGTGGGCACCGTTTTGTTTTTGACTCATAACTTCTTACCAAATGTATATTATGCAGACATATAAGCGTCAATGGAAAGCTAAAGACCTTAGCTAACTATTGGTGAAGAAAGTAAATTAATTTCGTCAGTTGGAAAAATTATGTCAAAAAAATAGTGAAGTGATCATTTTTCACAAAAAAAAAATTTTAGGTCCGATTGTGGGTACCCTAGACCTAGGCTGCTGAAATTTAGTACAGATGTTTTTTAGATCAAGACAATAAAAATCTGTGAATATGAACAAAATCCGCTCAAGACCACGCCTACCTCCCATACAAAGTTAGGGCATGGTCTTTTTTCAAAATGAGTATCAATTTCTATTAATTTGGCAACTATGATTTCAAAAATGTTATAAATTGTGAGCTATCTTTTATATGTAGTTTCAAGTTATGAGAAATAAACTTTATGAAAATAAGATTTTGTTTGCTTGTGTAATTGTTCTCTATTGACTCGGAAACTAACTGATCTATTTTAAAGAAGTTTTCACATCGTGTTCACGGTGCCATCATTTCTCTAAAAATGCTTGATGCAGAAAGATAAATTTTGATACATATTCAAAGCGCATAAGGACAAATAATTTTCAGTAAGAAAGTGGGTGGTGTCACGCCTTATAAATATAAAAAATCGTCATATTTCTGAAACCATTGGATGCAAGTTATAAGATTTGGTGCAATGATTTGCTATGGTATGTTCAAATTAAAAAAGGGCAAAAACCGAGGGGGATTTAAAGGGGAAATATACCTCTTACCTGCTATCCTCTCTTTAAGAAAACTATCTTTCGAATTTAAGCACACTAAAAGCTTAAAACTGATAAAACTATTGCAAAACGTTGCAAAATATAAAGAAAGAAAAATATTTCCTCCTCTCAAAAACTATAATAGAAAAAAAGTTCATAAAAAAAAGAGTTCTCAAAAGTTGCAGCTTCGAACTTTGGATTTCAAATAAGCAAACATGGCCACATATTATATATAAAAATAACAAAGATTCGGAGTTTTATAGGGCCTTATCGTAAATTTGAAGGGAGTTTCCATTCTCACCCTTCCGGGGAAGGAGCACTGGAAGTAGTGAATATATTATAAATGGAAATTCCCCTTCCTGCAAGGATTCTTTGTTTATTTTAATATCGTTAACATTTTCAGAAATAACCTGTTTGCAACGCTGTGTTTTTCCAACACCGTTGACATTTTGCACAAAAAGACCATCTGGCAACGCTGAGTCTTTCCCACATCTTTGACATTTTGCTCAGACAACCAATCTGAACGCTGATTTTTTTCCAATTTCGTAGACATTTTGCATAAAAAAAAACATGTGGAAACGCTATTTTCCGTAAATCGTTGACATTTTTTCCATTTTCCACTAAATTTTGACAGCTGACTTAACAAAAAAAGATAGACAGCTATTGCATCTGAATAAAAGTTGTGAAAATTAAGTGAGTGTTTTGCTTTTTTAATCATTTTAATGGATTTAAAATCAATTGTTGGCACCAAAAAGTTACAAAAAAACAAAAAATATGAAGTAAAAAGTTGTTTTAGTAGAAACAGAATATCTTGGAAACGCTTGGATGGATATAAAAGATTTAAGTGTCATATGAAAGCTGTTTCATAAACTATGAAATTGTTGTTTAAAGCTTTTAATTTGTTAAACAATGTTTATAATTATTCATTTATACATTATTATTCCCTAATAAAAAGTTAAGGAGTAAATTTTTGCAATATAAGTGAAAAAACTCGCTCCCAAACTATTGCCGATTGCCTCATTTATCCAACGAATTTTTCCCTTCCAGAAATATTTTTTTGTGATTGCAAACCATGGAGTAAGTGAATTAATTCTCGAGAATATTTATTTACGATAAGGGCCATAATTTTTTTTTTCAATATTATAGTTTGCAATTTTTTCACTTTTATAATTTTTAAATTAATGTTTGAAAAATCTGTATAATTCACATATAATCGATATAAAAAACAAATTGTTTTTTATAAAGTCGAATCAATATACTTTTTGGCAGTATACTACATTAGTAGATTTGACTTCAAACAAGTAAACTAGAGCGTTTTTTCCAACAGTGGTTAATATGAAAAGTTCCATGCAGCATTTTTGCTGTTCAAAGTTCAACTTTGAGCTCACTGTATTCCTAAACCCAAGGAAAATTCTAAAGTTTTTTTTTTTTTTTTCATCCCTAAGTATATGACGATTGATGTAAAACTTTTTAAGATCCATAGCACTTCCAAATTTTACCTATGTGTCATGAGACTTGTGGGCAGCCCCCTTTCGACTAGCATTGACGATATTTAACTTCCGGCTGGCAGGTTATATGGGGGTTTGCTAATACTGCTATAGAGAATGCATGGCAGTCTGAGAAAAATTCCCCGGGAATATTTATTCGTGATAACCCCCATTGTGTTTACCATTGTAAAAAATATAAAAATATGGGTGAATGATATATTTTTTGAAAAAATAATGGTTTTTTTTAAAAAAAATTGTCTTAATTTTACAAAAAACCTCAATATCTTGAAAATATTGGCCATAATTTAAAATTTTTGTATTCAAATATTGTAGCTTGTTAAAATATTATTCATATAGCATCAACATTTAAAAAATCCATCCAGAGGTTCCCGACTTATAATGGTTTACATAAAATATATATCAGCAACTTCTGACGCCTATATCTCCAAAAATAAATCTAAGAGACCCGTTTCGATGAAGTATTTATTTTTTATCTCTAAAGCCCTACATCCCTGTGTAAGAAAAAAAAATTTATTTTTGCCCAATTTCCGCGCTATAAGGGACCTTACTTGTCAATCTTTTATACAATCTGCGAGCAATCGCCCCACTAAAATTTCTCACAAATTTTGGCACAAACACAAACCCGATTCAAACTAAATAGTTCTCCAACAATTCAGTTTATCGTTTGAACCAGACATCGATCGATTTTGGATTTTCAAATAAATGAGCACTTGTTCTTAAAAATAATTTCTTTCATTCATGCGATCCATTTATTCCATCTCTAGCGTATTGTCATGTCTACATTTTGACAGCACAAGACACAAGCTAATGCAATATTCACAATAGATTCAGCATTGCCAACGCAACTCGTTACACGCTACTTTTAATGCCATTTTTTCAACGAGTAAACGGAAATTATGGTTCAGTGTCGCTGTGTCACTTCCTTTTCTGTCAAAAATATTGACTAAGGTTGGTCTTTCTCTTTGTTGAGTTTATTGAAAAGTCGTTTTATATAGAGATTTAATGGAAAATTTCATGAAATTAAGTGACGAAATAAAAATAAAATAACGTTGTGTTAAAATTATGTGTTGAATAAGCAACGATGTTTGTTAGATTAGGCGATAAACTTGGATGAAAAATGGCCAGAGGCCGGTGATTTTTGATTATGAGAATAATTTAGTGTTTGTGTTTTTTTTTACTTGCAAAATTGTACAAAATATAAGTGTGGAAACGTTGAAACAAGCTGAAACTAACATTTGACTTTTTTCTTATTTCGCACCTACAGATGATTGGCTCCAAGATTGTCAAGCCAGGCGGCGTTGAGGCCGATGATTTCGAAAAATCGATTGCCCAAGCACTCGTTGAGTTGGAAGCCAACAGTGACCTGAAACCCTATCTGAGGGATTTGCACATTACTCGTGCACGTGAAATTGAATTTGGCAGCAAAAAAGTGCGTAAAGTTTTTATAATTTTATTTTGCATATGCTGATTTTTTTTTTCTCTCTTTGCTTTAGGCTGTCATTATCTACGTTCCAATTCCACAACAAAAAACTTTCCAAAAGATACAAATCATTTTGGTGCGTGAGCTTGAGAAGAAATTCTCTGGTAAACATGTCGTCATTGTTGGTGAACGTAAAATTCTGCCAAAACCAACCCGCAAGGCCAGAAATCCATTGAAGCAGAAGAGGCCACGTTCCCGCACTTTGACTGCTGTCTACGATGCCATCTTGGAGGATTTGGTATTCCCAGCCGAAATTGTTGGCAAACGTATTCGTGTAAAATTGGATGGCACACAATTGATAAAAGTGCATTTGGATAAGAATCAACAGACCACCATTGAACACAAAGTGAGTTGAAAATGAAAAAATAGGGGGGATCATTTCGGTATTTCACGTTGGCAAAGAAATATGCCTCGATGAGGAGTGTTTAAGTTTACTGGGTGCATGTTTAAGAATTGTATCTTTTTAACAATCAAAGGAGTATGATCGCTCGAAGGTGTTCTACGTTTTAGCAGTGTTATTTCATATAGTTAAAGAGCTGATTTTACGCTCAGTTTAGTCTGGAACATTAACTGTCAGTTCACCATTCAATTTCATACAAAAATTTTATTTAAATGGAAGTTTTTGTGTACACGTCCCTGAATTGATTGATTATATTTAAGCTTAATGAAATCTTTAGTTGTTTGCATAGTTATTGTCCTTGTGTTATTTGCTGATTGTATATCTCTAAATCAGTGATTGTCAAAAAGGACAAACATTAAATCCATTAATTCATTATTGCTTACTTTTATGCATCAATTGCGTGTAAGCATCTTGCATTTATTGGAAACATTCGTAGTTCTAGCAAATAAATCATTGCAAATTATATCGTCCTTGTGTTAATTGTTGATGGATTATTAAAACAAATCAATGATTGTCAAAAAGGACAAAAATTATTTTGAAGTTGAATCATTTTTGATTGTGGTTTGTTGTATTATAAACATTGCACAATAATGTAGCATCGTACAAACAAACAAATGTATTTCGGTATTAGTAAATTGAATTTGCATAACGTTCTTGTGTTTTTTGTTGATTGTATTTGCTTAAATCAATGATTGTCAAAAAGAACGCACATTAAGTTGACCAACACTCGTTATTGTTAACACTTTATTACAGCAGTGTGAACATATTCCATATGTTGGTTACAATATCACAAAATCGAAAAAAAAAAACTTTATCCGTGGTTTTGCCTCCCATTTGTTTTTTAGTTTTACTATTCGTAGCATTTCGGGACTTCCTAATAAAGCGGTATAGTAAAAATCTTTTTAATTAATTTGCGGTTCCATGCAATGAACTGTAGATCAGTCAAAAGATGACAATAAAAAATATAAATTCCAAATTATTTAAATCGGTAGTCTATTCAGGGTAGGAGGGTTATTTTGTATTTGTTAATAACACTAGTTTACAGCCAAAATTCCCAGCGAATGCCGTTACTCATTTTATATGGAAAATGGGCTGCTGATTCCGAAAATCGCATTTTTTTTTGTTTATTTCGTGTCGTTTTCGAGATATCGGTCATTTTCGGTTTTTGGACCAAAAAAAAAAGATAGTTCCATTAAAATACAAATATCTCAAGAACCAATGTTTGTATTTAAACAAATAATATGTCATATTAAAGGTAATTAAATTACCTACAAATATTATCCACATCACTTTTTGGTTGGTTCGTTAGTTTCGGTGAAATAAATTGATTTCTAAAAAAAAAAATTTTTTTTTTTCGAAAAAATTAAGAAAAAATCAAATTCAACTTTAAATTTATACAAGAAGACATATTTTTTTTATAATATTTTTTTTTTGTATCATAGACTATATATTTGTGAAGAAAATAAGATATCATTTAAGAAAATCGATGGAAAAATGCAAAAGTTGTATACAATTCATTGATAAGTTACCAAAATGCGTTTTTCCCTATTTTTCTGTTTTTTTGTAATAAACTGTTCGAAAATTTGAAACTTTTTGTAAAAGAAATTAGAAAATCCAAAAAATTCTTAAAGAAGGCATTAAAAGGAAATACCCGTGCCTCGCCGTTTTTCTCTAGCACGTCAGATTTTTTTTTAATCGATTTTTGAAGTTTTTTAATCCACTGTACATGAAAAAACAGAAATAACGCATTCTTGTGTTAAATCGATGAATTTAACTATATGATCCTTACATCTGAGGTGTATTATGTGTTCAGTAAACTTATGCAGGATACTGCGAGGAATATTTTTGTGGACAATTTTAACCCTCTAAAACCCTCACATGTGGGTCATTTTGACCCCCACATGAAGTTCATTTTGACCTACATGTGGGGGTTTGAGAGGGTTAAAATTGTCTACAAAAATATTCCGCGTAGTATCCTGCATAAGTTTGCTGAAGACATGATACACCTCAGATGTAAGGATCATATAGTTAAATTCATCGATTTAACACAAGAATGCGTTATTTCTGTTTTTTCATGTACAGTGGATTAAAAAACTTCAAAAATCGATTAAAAAAAAATCTGACGTGCTAGAGAAAAACGGCGAGGCACGGGTATTTCCTTTTAATGCCTTCTTTAAGAATTTTTTGGATTTTCTAATTTCTTTTACAAAAAGTTTCAAATTTTCGAACAGTTTATTACAAAAAAACAGAAAAATAGGGAAAAACGCATTTTGGTAACTTATCAATGAATTGTATACAACTTTTGCATTTTTCCATCGATTTTCTTAAATAGTATTTTATTTGCCTAACAAATTTATAGACTATGATATAAAAATACAAAATGATTTTTAAAATTTTTTTTTCTTGTAAAAATCTGCAGTTGATTTAGACATTTTTGTAATTTTTTCGGAAAAATATACTCTTTTTTTCTGAAATCAATTTATTTCATCGAAACTAACAAACCAGCCAAAAAGTGACGTGAGTATCATTTGTAGGTAATTTAATTACCTTTAATATGACATATTATTTGTTTCAATACAAACATTGGTTCTTGAGATATTTGTATTTAAGTGGAACTATCTTTTTTTTTGGTCCAAAAACCGAAAATGACCGATATCTCGAAAACGACACGAAATAAAAAAAAAAAAATGCGATTTTCGGAATCAGTAGCCCATTTTTCATATAAAATGAGTAACGGCATTCGCTGGGAAAAAAAATTTTAATCATTTGTAAACTAGTGTAATTAATTTTATCTATGGAAAAAGCCATACGCGCTAAATTATTTTATATCCGCTGTTTTGCCTCCCAATTGTTTTAGTTTAGTAGCATATTGGGACTTCCATAAGAGCGGTATAGTAAAAATCTTTTTAATTAATTTGCTGTTCCATGTAATGAACTGTAGATCAGTCAAAAGATGACAAACGCTATTCTTTAGTATTAATATTAACGTTTTTTAACGTTTCCAAGCACGTAACTAATTTGTTTTTTCTGTACTTTTTTATTTTCAGGTTGATACATTCACATCGGTCTACAAGAAACTCACCGGTCGTGATGTCACTTTCGAATTCCCAGATAACTTCTTGAATTTGTAAATTGCTTGCATTTGGGATTCGTTTAGGGGAAAAGAAGGAGAAATTCATTCTGAAATTCAGATATGTTTTTTTACACAAATTTAACTAAAAAATAAAAAAATATAAACGTTAATAAATTCTATTTTAAATTTTTTTGAGAATGTTGAAGTTCAATATAAAATAGGCAAACAGTTCTGTTTGGTGGCACCACCTACAACAATAATAAAAGAGCTGCTTTTATATTGACTTGTTTTAGATATTATTGTCATGAATAAGCCAACTTATTTTGAGCGAAAATCAGGAGATTCTTACCCCCGAAGTAGAGAAACAGAAAAAGGAAAGCATGCTGAAGGAAACTCGACACTAAATGGAAATACCTGCCAAGAGAACGTTGATAATATTTTTAAAAAAACCGGCAACTTTTGGCTCTATGATCCACCAAAGGCTCATAGGATTAAACATACGACTTTTCGGCGATGAATCTACAAAAATGATCTTAAAAAAAAAATTACATTTCGCAGTTGGTATTATTCAAGTCCTTTTGCGAAATCGACTGTCGAAAAATGACAATCTATTACATTACATTTTGCGATTATCGTAAAAAGAAACTACAACCGGTGTGTAGGTGATCTGTGGTTATTGCAGGTGTAGTTCTAGAAAAACAAGGTTTCTGACTGTAAACTGTTAATCATGAAAAGCGAAAAAAATATTTTAAATTTTATCTTTCAAACTGTCACTGTGAAAACTGCGAATGTGCCATGAGTAGTTGTATGTCAAATTTGACATATGTAAATTGTAAAAGATTTCATTAGTTTAGAAATTCTGTCATCTCGCATTATTTTGATGATACGGATGAAAATCCGGCAAAACGAAAAAAACTTCCTTTGGCTTGGCCAAACAAATAAATTTAGCTTGAATGGGAGGTACCACACCCTCTTGTCCGAATCAACTAAGTTTCTGACTTACCAGCCTATGCGTAGTTTGGTTGCGTTATCGCGAATATTGCTCTTAATATTGCGTTTTGAATATTTCTTTTGGCGGTAAGCGTGGCCGTTGACCGATATTGCTCATTTTCAATCCCACGATTTACGGAGGCATCGAGTTCCCTTGCTTAATTTTAACGTGAGAAATATTTCGACGGACTGACCGTACATGGCTATATCGACAAAGTGAATATACCTTGGGTGTAATGTATCAAATAGGACACTATGAAGTACCACATTTTACCTCTATTTCAGGAGTATGCAAGATTGACATTTAAACATTTTGTGCAGATTTTCAGGGGAAATATTTTTTTTCTGGAGTACTCTGGTTAATCAGCGAACCAAATTGTTGGGTGTTCCTAGGCCGTGGACTTTTTCGATCTTAATTACCTACGTAATACATTGCTATATAGGGGGTTATCGTGAATCAAGATTACCGGGGAATTTTCTTAAACTGCAATAGAGAATGCACGGCAGTTTGAGAAAATTCCCCGTGAATCTTGATTCACGATAACCCCCATAGTGTTTTTGATTCTGATAAGAAAATTTAGGATTTTTTTTTATCAGTTTTTGTTGGTTTTGGGAACTTCGGGTATGGTGGCATGATTTTTGAAATTTACAAGTAAAACGGTAGATCAATTTCAGCCAAATTGGTTTTATGCTGATGAGTGAAGTATTGGCTACAGAATATACATATTTCAATAAAATTTGTGAAATTCTATTTAAAAAAGTTAATAGAGCAAAATTTGAAAAAAGTCAAAAGAGCTGTGCTTGAAAAGTTGGCGGGTAATGTGGTATGTCTGGTAGGGCAATGTGGTATACTATAAAATATGCTGATCAGTGAAGTGGCTAGAGCAGTGATTCTCAACCTATGTGCCGTGAGATTTTTAAACTGTGCCGCCATTGCCAGAAAGCAAATTTGCCGACATGACTTTCTAGGTTTCTGGAAATTAAAACCTTTTGGTCATAATAGCATTTTATACCAATTTATAAATTGTGATGTAATGATGTACAGACTACCTCATACCACACCTTCTTTTCATAACAAACTTCTAGGTGGTAGTACCTTAAAGGTATAGTTGGGCCATTTTAAATACGTTCTTTAAAATTTACACAGATGGGTCAAAATTGGTTGTAGGTACTGGATCAGGAAATTTTTCCGAGTATATAAAACTAACAAAATCGTACAGACAGCCAAACGACTGTACTGTCTTTCAGGCAGAGGTTTATGCTGTCAAATCAGAATATTCTTTTGGCTGACTTCAAAAAGAAAACACATTACCGTAATCAAAGCAACAATCGAAAGAAAATGCATTCCGCTTGCTAATTCCAGACGGTCCAATCTACAAACTTGAGCAAAGGAGAAAAACAATGTGCGTAACTTAATTGGTGCTACTAGAAATTGTGACATAGAAAACCATACATTTGTAGAAGTCACTTCTTTGGTTATTTCAGTTTCGAATCGCTTGGCTCACTATCTGAATTGTGTCTTAAATCCATATGGTAGTATATGTATGTATATTAGGCATGCGCTTATTTTACGATTTTCTGATTTTCGTTGATGCCGCCCCCTGAATGGTCATAAAAACAAATACTATGAAGCTTCACGGCGATCGGATAACGATAACCCGGCCCTTAAGAGAGGTCAAGGTCAAGTTGAGGTTTCAGGCAAAACATAATGAACATTTTTTTAAACTTAATTAAATTAGTCAAAGCATAATTTTATCTTATAGCAAACTGAAATACCTTTCCAACAAGCTATGTATAATTGTTTAAAATCGGGTAATAAATACGAATTCTATGAATTTTTCTTTTACGGCATTAGCAAAATTGCCGCAAAATAATACCATATGTAGTAGTACGTATATAGCATTTTGCGGCAATTTTGCTAATGTCGATAAAAGAAAAATCTATATATAAATAGGCAAACGAAATCGATTCAGTCCCTGTTTCTATACCTAAATCTCAACCGATTTGATGTTAGAAAGGTTCTAAGAAGGAGCAGTGCATAGGAATATATCTTTTTTAAAAGTGGGCGGTGCCACGCCCCTAAATAGAAAAAACGCTCTCACGACTAAACCACTGCATCGATTTTTACGAAATTTGGTATGGAGATATGGTAAGCTCCAAGAAACGATAACATAAGCATTATGTTTTTCAGTGGGTGGTGCCACGCCCCTAAATGAAAAAAAAAAACGCTCTCACAGCTAAACCACTGGAGCGATTTTCACGAAATTTGGTATGGAGATATGGTAGGCTCTAAGGAACGATAACATAAGCATTATGTTTTTCAGTGGGCGGTGCCACGCCCCTTAATAGAAAAAACGCGTTGGTATAGAGAGAGGATTAACGCTGAAAAATAATAACATGAACATTATGAATTTCGGTAGGTGGTACCATGCCACTAAATGTAAAAACACTTTCAATGCTAAACCAATGCATTGACTTTTTTAAAATTGGGTATACACCAAGAAATGAGAATGTGACCTTTATGTTTATAAGTGGCCGTTGCCACACGCTAACGTCATTGATTTTGGTGAATTTTGGTATGGGGACAGAATGAGCAGGACGGAAAGATATCAAAAACTTTTTGCTCTTTAGTAGGAATAACATGGCTCTAAATGACAAGCACGCTATTGCAACTTAGCTGCTGCACCGATATGAATGTAGATAACCAGAACCCTAAGGAAGAATATTAAAAGCTTTTTGTGTTTCATCGACCAAGGCTATAGTCAGATAGAAATGGTCGAATTTCGGCCACAAAGCGAACTCTAGTATATATGAACATGCATGCATGTGGTTCTCCTAGAATTACTTTGTTAAAGCTCTCTGTGTCGGGTACTCAACGGGGCCAATTCCGAGGCCTAAGTTAATGATGACAACATGGTTATCCCACGGATTTTACCTAACTAAGCCTACATAAATCAATAAACTAATCAAAATTTTCTTAAATTTTTTGTTGTTGTTAGTGGGCCGCCAAATTTTGAAATTATTAAAAATGTGCCATGACGGAAAAAAGGTTGAGAATCACTGGGCTAGAGAATGTTTCTCCATAAAATGTGTACAATTGTATAAGAGAAATGATAGACTATAATATGACATGTCAGATGTAAGCCAAAAAACCTGTACTTGAAAAGTCCGCGGGTAATGTGGTATATTTATACTATATAACCAAATATAAAATTTGAAGGGTATGAAATAAGTTCTTAATAACATTTACATTGGTTCTCAAATTCACAGTTCTTATTTAAAAATAAACAGCAATAAAATCGAAGGTATGCCACTATACCACATTACCCGACCTTACCTATAGACTAAAATTATATTGTGAAATTTTTAAATTCCATGTCGAGTATATATTCAGTTCTCGAGAGGGAGCATTTGGAATCGTGAATATTTTAACTTAAAATTTTTAAGAATGGAAGGAAGTTCTTTTTCCTGCAGTGATACTTTGTTCACATTGTTTTTTCCAATTTTCATTCTTAAAGTAACACTTGTTTCAGGAAATGCAAGAATGACTTTCTGATTAATTTTCCCACTAATAGCTGCATATGTTATTTATTAGAAAACATCTTGCAACATCCTTCTTGTCTTTTCGTAATATGTACGAGTATTTTCTTTTTATCCTTTTATCTCATTGAAAATTAAAGAAGGCATCATTACCAAAGACAAATTAATCGCATTTACTTTGTAACTTTCTATTGTTGGGTAAAAAATTTCACAAGCTAACACGCCGAAAAAAACGAAAAATACACCCACAAGTCAACTCATCCCATCCACCTTGTTAACATTTTGATTGCGGTAGCGATGCGTGTAAACGTGCGTTGGGTGAAATTTTTGTATAAGATTTTTTTTCTTTTTTGTAATCAACTTTTCCCATTGTAAAATTTTACGATTGCAAAGTGTAAAAAGGGGTTAATGTTATCTTTAAACTGCGTTGATAAATTTGCATATAGGCAAGACAAATATCCTTTGTAACGTACACGGCAATATGTGCTCTTACATGTGTGTCACATATCCTTTTATTTTAACAAGCGTTCATATATTGATGTTGCATAAAAAGGATTAATTTTGTAGTTGTACGTAATTTGAATGTGGCTGTGGGCGCCTTTTTTACGCTTCATGTGGCACTTTTTTGGTAGCTTAGCGCGTAGATTTTAATTATGTCCCATTTCTTCGTATTTTGTTTGCGCTTTCAAGTCGTTTTTAATTTACATTCTCATTTATTACGAAAAAAAAAACATTAATTCCCTTGAGATATTTGATCTAATTTGAATGAAACCGAATTTCTTATTGAAATTATAATTTATGCACAGAAGAATCAAATGAAAAACTCTATAATTTATTTACTTAATTAATTTTGTTATTTATTTTTGTAGAAGTACATAAAATGAAACATTTTTTATTGATCTACTTTTAAAACAACACAAAATCAAATGGTTACCTTTTTAAAGTATCGTTAAATTATGATAAAAATATATCTTTAAAATAACAATTTTTAAATTTTTAGCTTTGTTGTAGAGGTAACACGAGAGTTCTTTAAAGTAAAACTATCCTAACAATTATCTACATACTTAAAATTTATTTTTAACTGAAATGAGCCATATCTGCAATCAATCGTCATCCAACTATAATATCTGAAATAAGAAAAATATTTAAGAATTAATTTTTTTTAAAACTTCCAGACTTTCATGTTCTATCCATGATCTACTTACTTGTATTCACATTCACATGTGTACCATGACTTGGTCTTGGTCTTGGTCTCGGTTTTGGCCTCTTCGGTGATGGCTTTTTCTTGCCCGCTGCCAAAGTTTCTCCAGCCAACAATGTAATAATTAACATTATAAGGAAATACAATTTGGCGGACTTTAAAAGTTTCATATTGAAGCGAAGATATAAATTAATTTAAGGTTTAATTAATGCGGTGGTCGTATTTGAACTGAATGGAAAAAGTTATATACACGCGAATTTTAAAGCTGTAAAGATGAATGAAAATGAATAATTCTTAAAAAGTTAAGAATGGAAATCCCAAATCACATTTATTTAATGATAAGAACAAAACGAAACAAATAAATCACATTGCCAACTAAAGTTGATAAGAATTCTCTAAAGAATCATATTCAACGAAAAAACAATAAATAATAAAACTCTCTAAATATTTATTAAGTGATCGGTGATTTACACGAAAAGTACTTGGAAATATCATATACAGGCGTGTTAAATGTTTGGTAGATTGAAGAAAAAAAAAGCTGTTTTGTGTGTGTAAAATTTGATGGGGTCATTTGGTAGAGCAAAATGTCGAAATTAATATTCTTAGAATGGACATAAGATTTGAATTTTCTATGCGTAAGCTACTGTTATGAACCGATGAGTACTAAAACACCACATAATAATTTGTCGATTTAAATATAAGTACCTGAATACCAATGCCAGCTTAATCGGTCAGTTATATGTTACAGCGGAAAGTCGGAAAAGTGCAAAAAGGATTGTAAGTTTCTAAAGTTGTAAAAAATCTACAAAGAGTATCGAAATTGTCGAAAAAATACGTTTAATACGGCAAAATAGAAAAAGTCTTATTATCGGAAATCTTCAAAAAAGTTAAAAAGTATCGAATGATATGGAAAAATATCCAATCACAACGAAAAATATATACGTCGAAAAATTCAAAAATTCATAAAGTGTTTTAATTGCATGAGAGATGCTAACAACTTTCGTATATGGCTTCCAGAGAGAGCTATCAATCAATCAATCTGAACTTGGAAACAACCATTTACACCGATGTCTCCAACATGGAGTGCGGTGTTGGTGCGGTTCAAAAGACCTGAAATTATCTCAATCACATCGCCTGCCTGATTCAGCAAGCATTTTTTGGGCACAAGTTTTTGTCATCCTCGAAACCTGCAAATCATTAGGGAATATTAATGCCATTTCTGGAAAGGAGGCAGTTCTTTCGGACAGTTAGGTTGCCATAAAAGCACTTAATTCAATAATAATAAAATCTAATTAAATAATAGATTTCAAGGAAAAATTAGTCAAACTGGGGCCACGCACAGTGGGAGATTTCACACATTTAGTTAGAAAAAAAATAAAAATAAAAGAAGTACATACTCCTATGACTCCTATGTTGCGTTAGCTACACCTACTTATTGTAGTTAAGGAAAATTTGAAAGATGGACGCGTTAAGTTAATGGACACGCCTAATTCCCAAATAAAGTGAACCATATTTTATATGGGTGGAGAAAACAAAAAGAGATATCGGCCTGAAAATTTGTAAAAATAAATGTCTTTACATGGGCAATGTTGTGGTACAATATGAAACAAAGCTTGAAATTTTTGTGACCTTTGCCATAAGTTCTATAACTTTTTTCAGAGGTACGATAACAAATACATAGAATCAGGTAAAGATTTAATCCAGGATTAAATATCTGTATTTAGGAGGAACCATCCAAATTTAGCTCAACAGACAATCCCACAAAATAAATTTCAAAAAAGTTGCACCTGGAAGCAACCAATGTGTCTTAAAAATTGCATAAAAAGGAAGACGCAAGTAGACGCAGCTCACGTTTGGTCCTTCCAATCATAAAAGATGTATTTATTAAATAAAACACAAATTACCGGAATCCCCAGCGAGGCCCGTAAGTTCTAGAAAAGAGAAACTGACTTTAATACAATATAATATAACTTCACTTTTTTCGTACAACACGTAAGCAGAGCACAGACCAATAACTTTATAATATAGGGGAGAGTCCCCCAACGTGGACACCAATCTTTTAAACAATGGTAGAATCTAAACAAGATAACATATCTTGAACAATTATACATTTCCTGAAACTTTAACTCATTAGCCAACAACCCATGAAACAGAATTTTGATATCTTCAATATAACCAAAATTATCACCCATTTCAAAAATAGTCAAAAATTGAAAAAAGCTCCCCCAAGGTGGACACACTTGAGAAATTCACTCCAGAAGTTGGAAAAAACCCCAAAAATTCATGTTATGACAATTTCATTAAATCTTTGAAGTTTTTTATTGAAAATTATGTACATGGAATGCTTATAAAAAGAAACATTCGTTATACAAAGTAAGCGCACCCGCGTGAAAAAGAACGGTGGCCACTAATAACCACTAATGCACCACTGATGAATACTGATAACCACTAATGCGCTCACAATTTTAGGTCACACGCCTGTAACTTTATTTGTCTTTTAACATTCATATAAATATAATTTAATATTATTTGTGCACAAATTTTTATGAAAAACGTAAGTGTCCACCTAAGGGTTTAAAAAGTGTCCACCTTAGGGTAAAAACGCAATTTACTTGGAAAAAACAAAAAAAATTATCAGCTCCCAATATCATGCAAATTTGTTTACAATATGTTTGTTTGGTGCGTAAGCTAAGTTAAAAGGGTACTTACGTTTTTGGAAACACTGTTTTCGTTTATTAAATCGAACTTATTCCGAGCGCCGTTCAAACTTTTCGAGTAACTTCTGCGACCGGGGTATTGCAGCAAACAAAGTGCCACGAGGAGTAACTTCATAACATAACCAAAAACTGCGTATTACCAAACTGTAATACACACATGAAGCACACGGTGTTACCACCTTATGCAAAAAAAAAAAAAATTCAGGTGTGTCCACCTTGGGGAACTCTACCCTACATACATACCTTAAAACTTTAATAACCACCGAAAAGTGTACTAAAATTGAATTGGTCTATCTTAAATTTGAAGTCAATCAAGCAAGGTGCTTAAATGGCAGCAAAATTGTTTGATAAAATTTCACATTTGACAGCATGCAGCTGGCTGAATAGCAATCGCAAAATAAAAATTTTAGTACCGTTAGGCACAAGGAATTATAGTCAATCATTTGCGTGGAAAAAATTGGCCAAATGACGACTTTGAAATTTGAATTAATTCCAGCTAGATGTATCAAATCTCCCACTGTGCGTCGGCTTGATCTTGCCCTCGTTTGGGTTCCAGGCCATAGGGATATCGAGGGCAATGAAAAAGCAGACAAACTGGCAAGGCATGGCTTCTCTTTTACCATCAACAGCGTGATGCGGATCTTCTAATATAACTTAACCAAAACTTATTGAAACTTAAAATAACAAAAGTTGCTCATAATTACTCTTAAAAACAATATTGCCGGAAAAGGGAATTTTACCTAAAAATATTACATTAAGTTTCTAATTTGAATGTTTAAATTATGAATGAACGTCATATTAAATAAAATACTAATAAATGAAAAATAAATCAAAAAATTAAATTAATCAGCACTGCTCCGTAATCCGTGTGGTTTCAATTACTTTTCATTGAGGAGGCTTTTTGATGAACATGGTGATAAATAGTAATAGAATTTTTTTGTGGAGAATTACATATTCTGCAAGTAATATTGATTAGTATTAACGAAAAAGTAACTGTTTCAGATATATTCGATAAAGTCGAATTACACTGTGGAACAAAATTTGGTCAACAAAAGTTTACTCGGATCTGACGCTGCGGGATGAAAGTATAGGGCAAAATAAAAGACCATTTGGCTCAGTTTGTTCAAATTGGCTCTAGTTTTTGAGAAAAGGCCGTTTGAATTTTGCACCTCGCATTTTGTGGTCTTTTCGATATATCTCGTAAGTTAACTGAGCTTTATTGCATTTAGTGGTGGGATTTTGTTCATCTAATCCATATCTACTCTTTCACCACCAAATCAGTATTTTTGGATGCACTTTTGGCAAGTTAGAGCACAAAATTCCCAAAAAAGTGATATTTTTCGCCTTTTATGACATTCGGCTCAATAGAAATCACTCGAGTGGTGGACTTATACCTTTTAACCAGTAGCCGAGATCCATATGAATACTTTGATATACTGAATGTTTCATATGGGCAAAAATTTCTCAAGTGAGCCACCTAAGAAATTAAACGTAAAAAAGGCTTTAACAAAATGATGTTTTATAACAACTAGTAAAAATTTTGTAAAAATGTTTTTTTAGAGATATTTAGCATAGGTCGGGAAATAAAATGGTACTTTTTTTTTGGACCAAAATTTTTAATTTATTATTGAAAATCATTATTTCAAATAGGTACATAAAACTAATTCCCTATACTCCGCCTCTGAGAAAACTATAAAAAATATGTGGGCACTATCCACTTGTCAAGAAACTATATCATAGAAAAAAAATTGGGGTAATCGATATTGGTTCAAAAGTTATTAACAATATAGTGATGTAGTGCAAGTCTTTTTTCAGCATTAGAGAAAAACAAGGCATCCTACGAAAAAAGTGTATATGGCATAAAATGCTTAGAATTATCTAAGGAATATGTGTGAGTTTTTCAGAATTTTCTGAGACATTTTATAATTTTTCAAAAGGTCCGAAAAAAAAATTTAATATGTTCCAAAAAAACTCACACGTATTCCTTAGATAATTCTAAGCATTTTATGCCATATACACTTTTTTCGTAGGATGCCTTGTTTTTCTCTAATGCTGAAAAAAGAACCAATATCGATTACCCAAATTTTTTTTCTATGATATAGTTTCTTGTCAAGTGTAGAGTGCCTACTAATTTTTTATAGTTTTCTCAGAGGCGAAGAAGCTGCTTTATTTTTATGTACCTATTTGAAATATGGATTTTCAATAATAAATGAAACATTTTTTTACAAATTAAAAACACCATTTTATTCCCCGACCTATGCTAAATATCTCTAAAAAAACATTTTTACAAAATCTTTACTAGTTGTTATAAAACATCATTTTGTTAAAGCCTTTTTTACGTTTAATTTCTTAGGTGGCTCACTTGAGAAATTTTTGCCCATATGAAACATTTATTATAACAAAGTATTCGTATGGATCTCGGCTACTGGTTAAAAGGTATAAATCCACCACTCGGGTGATTTCTATTGAGCCGAATGTCATAAAAGGCGAAAAATATCACTTTTTTGGGAATTTTGTGCTCTAACTTGCCTAAAGTGCATCCAAAAATACTGATTTGGTAGTGAAAGAGTAGATATAGATTAGATGAACAAAATCCCACCACTAAATGCAATAAAGCTCAGTTAACTTACGAGATATATCGAAAAGACCACATAATGCGAGGTGCAAAATTCAAACGGCCTTTTCTCGAAAACTAGAGCCAATTTGAACAAACTGAGCCAAATGGTCTTTTATTTTGGCCTATACTTTCATCCCGCAGCGTCAGATCCGAGTAAACTTTTGTTGACCAAATTTTGTTCCACAGTGTTATTCGACTTTTTGCAGTTTTTTAAAAATATTTCCTAAACGGTTACTTTTTCGTTGATGCAAATCAATATTATTTGTAGGGCATGCAATTCTCCGCTAAAAAGATTCTAATACTTTTTATCACATGACTCACTATTTTCAACAGCAAGCCTCTTCAATGAAAAGTAATTGAAACCACACGCATTACGGAACAGGCCTGAATAATTGAAATCGAATTGAAATCAAATAATTTGCAGATTGATTGGTTGCTATAAATTAATTTAAAACAAAACACTAGCAATAATCCTGTATACCCTGTGCGAAGTTGTTTCTGGTTGGCATATAATTTCGAATTGAACTGGTTAATGCACAGACCAAATACACATAGTCAATACACAAACCAATAAAAGTTAGAGATTTGCATGTTACAAAACACCCTGCAATATCAAACCGTTTCCCATTCACTATTTGAATGGGGGGGGTTTGTATCTAAATAATTTATGAATGAAGGTGTAGTAGTGATGATTCTGTCGTGATTTTAGCGCCTTGCGTGAGTTAACTCAACTGTCCAACGGCTCATTATTTTTTTTATTTTTATGGAAAATACCAGTAAAAATGCAGACTTTCAACGACACTTGCAATTAGACATGTGATTTAGAAAAGCAATGGATGCAATTAAATGGCAACACAAAGCAAAACACAACCCCAAAAACATCACTTTTATTAAAGGGCACTATTTAAGTGAGGCAGTTATTCAGCAAAGAGGGCACCATAAAAAGGTAACAAATTTATTTTGTTATTCCTTTATTTTGAAAGAAATTTTAATTTCCAGAATTTTGGGATACTAAAAAGTAAATTTCATTTAAAATAGTAACTTTAAAGGAGGCTCTGTCCTAGTTGCACGACAACAGTTTTGGCCAAGAAAAAATAACAATTCCTAGACTTTTTAAAAATTTAATTTTCCAAAATCGCAAATGTTGGTGGTCCAAGGTCGACTGTTGAAAGCCGATGGTTCGAGGATAAACATAATTTGCTGCCCACAGGATTGATTCACGTAGAATAATTAGATTTCAGAAGTATTCTCTTTAGATACGATACTAAATCATAAGCTAATGGGCGCGAAAACAAAAAATAAAAACACCCAAATATACATACAAATGTATAACTTGTCCTACTCTTGTAAAGAAAATCAATTTCATACTTTCAACCTTGAACTTCAGTGGTATTTGTTGTTGTAAATTTTGTTTTTTTTTTCTCTGTTACGTAGCCTACCGTTGCGAACAAATAAAGTCCAATGAAAGCGAAATTGTAGACGCGAACTGACGATAAGCGTTGGCGCCAATATGGCAGGATTTGCTGCGAATGCCTTAAGTTGTTTGTGCAGACGAAAGGGGGTCTCGAAACGCAGAGAGCGTAATGATTAAATTGAAAACAACTAGAATTTTTATAGCGAGATGGCATCAAGTTATGTAGTGAAATTGTTGTATAGTGAAAAAACACTGCTGTTACGTAATCAGTCGCGTTGGTTGCTGGGGCGTGGAGCCACTTGGGATGGAAGTCGTTACATCGCTATAAAAAAATAAATTTATTTTTGCTCAAGTGTAGTATTTCAATGTTTTTTTAATTTTTTTTTTATTTGAAGTACCAAACGTGGAACGGGCTTTTTGCTCGCTTAGAAGACGACTTTTTTTGTATCCAATATCTGCAAGTTGAAAAATGGTAAACTTTTCAATAACACAGGTTTACAAAATAAAAAAATGTCATGGCGTTTTGACCAAACAATGTGCTTCCTAGGGACTTTGGCGTCCTTAATCTGAATCCGGGGTCCGTTTTTTTCCAGAACGTCTGAGAAAAAAGATTTCAAGGTCATATGGAGGTCAAAATGGGGTTCATGTGTCGTTTAGTGATAAATTCGCTAAAATTCTGAAACTAATTTCTTATCATTGAATTCTTTGTCCTTAAAAAGAATATGTGATCAAAAAGGGTATCTCGGACTTAGTTTCAGAGGTGTAGCCATCGAAAGATCCGGATGTATCTTCTACGAAAACCGCTATAAGTTGGGAACCCCTGGATGGATTTGAAAAATATTGGTGTCGTATGGAAGGTATTTTGACAACCTTAAAAATATATGTTATCCGCATATTTTCAATTGGGTTCATAGTTTTCAATTTTTCAATTACAACAACATATACATAAACAACACCAACAACAACAAAAGACCTTTCATATGACACCAATATTTTCCAAATCCATCCAGTGATTCTCAACTTATAGCGGTTTTCATAGAAGATATATCCGGATCTTCCGATGGCTATATCTTCGAAGCTAGGTCCGAGAGGCCCTTTTTGATCACATATTCTTTTTAAGGACTAAGAATTCAATGATACAAAATAAGTTTCAGAATTTTAGTGAACTTATCACTAAACGACACATGACCGTTTTGACCTCCATATGACCTTGGAATCTTTTTTCTCAGACGTTCTGGAAAAAAATGGACCTCGGATTCAGATTCAGATTCAAAACGCCATGACATTTTTTTTTTTGTAAACCTGTGTAATCCAAGGTCCAAGTTCACCATAAAATCACGTGAGTAACATATTTTTTTTAAGCATATCTTAACCCATTATATCCTGTTCTTTTGGTTAAAAAAAAAAAAAAACAGGGTTAAAAAGTGTAGACTACTTTAACACATTTTAACACAGTTTTTTTTTTTTTTTTTTTGATAAGACTGCCAAAATTACCCATAAGAACAGATTATAATGGGTTAAAATATTCTAGAAAATTGTTCCTTACATGATTTCATGGTGATATTGGTACAAATTTTTTTATCCAAAATGAAGATTTAGAGTTTTACAGTAGGGTGAAATTTGGAAAAAACGTTTTTTGAAGGTATTTTAGCTAAAAAAACAAAGTGTCGTTGATTTTGCGTTCCAATTTTTATTTTTTTTATAAATCTTGATTCAAGACGAAAAATTGGATATATGTATATCGTACGACTCTTTTCGAGCATTTTTGAGATCTTAATAAAATAAAAACCGCATCAAGCATGAATTGACGTTGCGCCACCTCTAAATGAACTTAAAAAAATTGAAAAAAATCTCAGCTCACTTTTTTGATACCCTTTTCTGGTTCTTGGGCGCAATCGTGGAAGTTCCAAAAAAGTTTTTTTTGCATCAATCTAACGTATTTGTTATCCAAAATATTTAAAACAATCGAAAAAAATTGATCAAGTCAAAAAAGTTCAAAAAAGATTGTAAATTTCGAAAATTGCAGTTAACAAAGTAATAAACATAATCAGAATTATCGAAAAAATATGTTATGCATCGGAAAACATAGAAAAATTCTTGAGTATCGAATAATATCGAAAAAATGTTGTAAAGTATCGAATTGTATCGATGATATCGAAAAATAAAAAGTTAACCAGTGCATTGATTTTCCGACTTGTTTTACAAAAAAATATTTTATTGGGTCACCCAAACGTCTTAGAGAACATTCTTTTTTGCAAAGTAAATGGTTTATATGATTTAAAAGAATTTTACAAAGTTTGGGACCTTTAAAGTTGATTTTTTATTTTTTATTTTGAATTTGGCGGTCTTTTTAGTATAAACAAAGTCCTAAGTATTGACATACTTTTTTATATTTTTTTTTGGAATCTTCGTTAAATTATCTTTAATTTGTTAGTACATTTGTCATACTCATTTTTTAATTTGAGGTCAGAAAAAAAAAATACGTTTCAAGAACAATGCGTTTGAAGGTTTCAGTAGATAAAGAGCAGCGCGCACATCATATGCAGCGCAACGCATGCGAGTAATCCGTGTGTTACATAGAAAATAATTTTTTCCCGACCTTAATCCCTTGAGACCGATGGGGTCACATAGTATTAAAGAGTACTCGAATGCTATTGACATGCTCTAAAAAAATGTTCAGTTTAGTCCTGGCTACAATTTCGTTTTAATAGTTTGGCAAAACATGGAACGGTTTTATAGATATGATCAAAAATGACACAATTTTTGGACATTTTTGTGATTTTGAAGTCGAAAACTCAATTTTGGGTAAGTTTTTTGAACACTTTATTTCCTTTAGTCTATATCTACGACTTCATTGAAGGTAAGAAAACAAAATCTCAAACGGTTTACGATCCAATTTATATAGTACTAAAAAATTCGACCTGGAGCCAAATAAGCGAAGCACAGATAGGGTTTTACTAGTAATATAATGAGCTATCAGAAACAGCATTCAAAAAGTTGTTTGAATTTTTTTGTTGCACTGTGCAATATGACTCCACCATTTCCAGCTATAAGAGGCTTTTCCAGACCAACATTTTTTTTCTTAATTTAAACCCAAGAAAACTGAATCCGAAGTTAATTTTTCTATACTTACAAGGAGTTTGTCTTCCGTCTCAAGGGCTTAAATTAAGAAACTGACAGAATAAATGTACTAACGAATCAAAGAAAATTTAAGGAGAATTCTAAAAAAAATTATATGAAGGTATGATAATAGAACCATTTCCTTACTAAAATGGTGGCCAAAATCAAAAATTAGGAAACAAATTTAAAAGGTCCAGAACTTTGCAAAGTCGTTTTAAACCCTATAAACTAAATACATTCTTAAAAAGCTCATATAATCAACTAAAACTTTTTTATAAAAATGTTTTCTCTAAAACGTTAGGGTGACCCAATAATTTTTTATTTTTTGTAAACCAAGTCAGAAAATCAGTTTTAACCCTATCATTCCTCAGGAGAAGATTTTAGGCCCCATTTTCAGTTTCTCCTTTGTTAATTAGTTAAATTTTTGTTTGTTTGTATTTTATTTTATAAGCATAAGCAGAAATAATATTGAATCAGCTTAAATAAACTAATAGTTTGTACAACATGACGTATGCGCAACATCGAATTTCTTGTGTAGTTGATACCTTCAGCATTCTTCGCCATTATTTACACAATTTTGTTGATAAAAGTTGTATATCATGCATTTTGAATTCTGTTTCTTAATTTTTAATTTTACTTTGCACTACATACTGTGAATTGCTGTCAATTTCTATGCAAAGCCAGCAGTGTCTCAACACACATCAAATCAATTTATTTATACGTTAACACTCGTACGCCGCCCCTCGCTAACTTGGCCAACTGTTGCCTTTATGTCTGCGCTGTTTTTTTATTTATTAAGTATTCGCTTTTAGCAGGATTTGTTTACATCAGCACATAATCGACTGGATATTTCCTTTGAAAAGAATGCTCTGTGATTATGTCATCATTGTGGAGGTCTTTCGTATGTATTTTTTTTTCCACTATTTGTTTGGAAGGGTTTGTTTTTGTGAGTGTCGCCAAGAAAGCACTCATTATCATACATTCGTATAGTGCGTGGGGTGCGTAAATTGCAATGTTGGAGTTTTAAGTTGATTAAATATAAAACAAGAAATTTATTCAGATTTTTTTAAATGATATACTCGTATTTACGTAGTAGAAAAACCCTATCAGACTGTATTTCATTGTCATGGTATTTTTAACCTTTCGAGCATGAAAAACTATTTTAGCTATGGTAGTAGAAAAAAATTTACTTTAGTTACATGAAGTTTTCTTATCAAACAATTGCTTCTTATCATAGTTTTGCAGCTGTTTAAATATCTTATTTACTCTGTAAAAAATTGCAATTTATTTCGTTTGTTTTTATTTTACCTAATCTTCATACGAGTACCTTTTCCAAACACCTGCTGTTTCTGCTGCGATTGTTTATACAATATGCTGTATCATGACTGATAACAAAACTTAGTTTTTTTTTTGGTAATTTGTTGAACACCTGGACGACCATTTAACATTCTAGACAATATATCCAAAAAAATATTTATATTTATTAAGAGTTCAAATAAGTAATTATCAAATCGAGGACTTTTTCAATGATTGAGCGAAATCATATAGTCTACTGATAATGATATGGTATATGAATCATTTATACGGCTTCAAATAGTTATCATATTGAGGATTATTTTAATGAGTAACCGAACATGGCATAAATGCATAGGTATACCCTATCAATGGTGGCATAAATAATGGCATATGAATCATTTGCACGTGCCCTATTTGACTTTGTATAAGTAGTTATCTTTTTCAGGATTACTTTGAACGATTTATAGAGTATTCATTTGTAAGTACTTTATCCATACCGGAATGTGATTCATTCCTACTCCAATATAGCTAGAAATTCTTAATAGGTTCTATAAGAAACAGATTGGTTATTAATAACTGTTAATCTTTTTGAGTAAGTAAGTAAACATGTAATACAGTTATTTTGCATATAGTTTTTGAGATCAAGACCCAAGACCAGAATTAAATGCCCAATGCCAATATGCAATATTTGTGAAAAAGACTACTATGGCCATAGTATTGGTTTTTTCATCACTAACCTAACTCTATATGTCTTATTTGGTGACCGGACATAATCCCAACGGACATAGTCCCCACTTCGTAAATGGGGATTATGTTTGAAAATTTTGCGGACATTATACCCATTTTATGTCCGAAAAATTTGAGGAATTTAATTAAAATTGAACAAAATTTTTGCAATAATCCATATAAAAAAATTATTTAATTAGTATTGGTTTTATAGACTGATCCGCTGCGAAACCGGTGCTGGATTTTTGGGAGTTTCAAATGCTGAGCACAGTGGGGTATTTGATACCAAAACACGATATTAATTCATCCAGTCTATTGAGGGTTATAATAACTTATTTTTTAGTTGATTATGCATAAAAAAATAGAAAACTTATGCAGTTATATACCTATTATGTAGTGACATTTTTTTTTAATAACAATAAAAACAGGAATTGAAAATTATCATCAAATTTTTTACGCATTATTCTGAAGTTTTAAGAATTTCTGTCTTTGATGAACCCTTATGAAATTTTTTGAGGAATATTTTTGTAGAACATTTTAACCAAATTTTTGGAAAAAAGGATCAAGAAGACCTGTAAAAACAGGATATAATGGGTTAAGATGCGATGGAAAATTGTTTCTTGCATGATTTTATGATAAACTTATGAAAAACAGTTTTTCCAAGATGTAGTTAAAAAGTTTTACAGTAAGTAAAAGTAACTTAAATGTCTACTCTTTATTAAAATAAAAACATTTTTGTTTGAGCTCACTTTTGGAACAACTATAAGTCTATGTACTTATATAGCTAAAATGCACTTAATTTTAGACTTACGAACAAAAAAAAAAAAAATTAAAATATAACAAATCACTTTTTCACAAAACAAAACTCACTTTTGTGTTACAAAAATACCACAGGCCCACAAAAAAAAAGTACCATGCGCGAAAGATCAGACCACCTGAACTTTATGTTTTCGGGGTCGCTGAATCCGAATATGGTGTCAGAATAGCGAAGTTGGTTCGCGTTTTTTCAGAAATCAGAAATAATGCTGAAAAAAAATCCATTCTGGCTGCATATTCGGATTCAGCGACCCCGAAAACATAAAGTTCAGGTGGTCTGATCGTTCGCGCAGGGATTTTTTTTTATGGTTCCGTGCACAGACCAAAAAAAAAAGTGCCCGGCGCGAAAGATCAGACTTTATGTTTTCGGGGTCGCTGAATCCGAATATGGTGCCAGATTAGCGAAGTTGGTTCACGTTTTTTCAGAAACCAGCTAAAATCAGTAATTTTCAGCATTATTATTGATTTCTGAAAAAATGCAAACCAACTTTGCTATTCTGGCACCATATTCGGATTCAGCGACCCCGAAAACATAAAGTTCAGGTGGTCTGATCTTTCGCGCATGGTACTTTTTTTTTGTAGGCCTGTGTTCTTGAACTGAAAGGGTCCATCAAAATTTAAGAAGAATAACAAAACAAAAGGAAAAAAAAAAATCATTGCATTTCATTGCATTGTTGGTGGCAGTACTTGCTTGTTATGATTATAGCGACTGAAGTTCTCTTACTAAAAGTTTAATAATTCCGAAAATGCACAAAACAGCACAACAAAATTTTAAACACTTATTATGGACAATCTTTAGTTAAAGAAAATCACAATTAGATGAAAATAGCACTCACACGTTTTTTGCTGTTTTTCAAATTAGATTCAATGTCAAAAGGATTTTTTCTGCTCTATTCCGTAAAATAAACTTGAACGTCTTGCTTTTTCCCTTTCCAAAAAAGTGATGAATGGTCATTTACGATTTTTCTTTGCAATGTTATGCCCACTCTAAGATGACAGAATATACTAAAGTATGAGATAGACTTTGACTTAGTATATACTTATGAAGAGGCGTGGCACCACCCCAAACGTTTGATTTGATTTGGTCATATCTTTTGCACCGTATAAAATTTTTTGATGAAAATTATGTAGTACACAGCTACTGACTATCAATGCCTTATAATGGGCAAAAAATTGGGCGAAATCAAAAAAGTGCTACGCCCACTTTTTAACAATGGAAAATTTTGATTCTCATCAAAATCTGTATTCGAGTAATATTAAAATCAAAATATTAAAATTTTCAATGGTTAAAAAGTGGGCGTGGCACTTTTCCGATTTTGCCCAATTTTTTTCCATTATAAGGCATTGATAGTCAGTAGCTGTGTACTAATTTTCATCAACAAATTTTATGCGGTGCAAAAGATATAACCAAATCAAATCAAACGTTTGGGGTGGTGCCACGCCTCTTCATAAGTATATACTAAGTCAAAGTCTATCTCATACTTTAGTATATTCTATTCTTTTGTTACATTTTTTTCCAATTTTTTTTTATGAAAACATAAGTTTTTTAAATATTGTTTAAAAAATTATATAATTCCTACCGCGCTCCAAAATGTTTCTGATTTTAAATAAAAAAAAAAACAAAATTTAAAAAAAAATCTTCAAATTCGGAGCTGTTCTTCCTCATTTTGACTGTTTTTTGGCTTTATTGACTCCACTATTAAGCAACATTTGCAATATGATATTGTTGAAATGGAAGTAATCAGATTAAATTTTAATTTTTTATCGTTTTTTTTTTTTTTGAATTGAAATGACCCATAAATGACCACAAAATTTAAGATTATGTAAGTATTAGGAGTTCAACAAAACAAGTACATATTTTCTAATTAAAAGTTATCTTTTAGATTGATGGATACACCAGTGTAGGTTACTTATGACCTCAGCCTAGACTAAAGCAATTGCTATAAAATTTATAGCTAATAATTTTTTTTTTTTTTTTTTGAATAAGAAAATACTTAGGTATCTACAAAATTGAATGTGTTATTTCACAGAAATAAAAAAAATCAACAAATTACTTATTTTATTACAAATGTTTTACTATATTGATCTTGTATATATTTGCTTTAAAATTTCATTTGCTCTTTGCATTGCATCATCTAGTGAAAATGACGTAAAAAAAAACGTAAGAAGAATTTTTTTTATTTTGCTCTTTTATTACTCTACGATAAAAGAAATGTGAAATGCGACTTCTTTACAGACAGTTTCTATGTTTATGTTTTGCTCCGGCGCCTCTCTTTAATATTCTGCTGTACATTTAGAAAACATTGGAATTTTTATAACTCGGCCATTCCACGGGGATGGACGGGACATTTCGTTGAGATATATTGATAGAAATTGGTGATTTAAAGGTATGAACCGCGATATTGTTTTTTCTTTTAGAGCAGTATATTTTTAGAATAACGAACGATTTCATAGTCTACATACAAACCTTAATGAAGACTGTGTTCTGAAGAATTAGCTCAAAAAGTTTGGGATGGACGGGACACAAAAAATTCATTACATTTTGGACAAATTTTCGGTTTGATATTTCTACGAAATGACTTAAATAGGGTTAACAAAATAAATGTATCGATGCTTCATATTTTGAAGAAATGTTTAAAAAAATTTAGGATCAATGTTATCAAATTAATTATGCACTAAAGTTTGTGGGATGGACGGGACAAAATTTTACCAAAAAATAATTGTATTAAATTTATTTATAAATTTATGGCTTACAAAAATATTAAATTTGAGTTGCTTGGATTAAATTTTGGGAAATGCATCAACAGTAGACTGATTAAAAAAAAAAAAAAAATGAATTGTGGAAAAACCACTATTACCCCAAAAAATATGATTGAGAGTTTCAAATAAGTGAGTTAAGACTTTTAAAAATTGTTTTTAAGGTCATTTATAGATCACGCAACGTCTATTAATGCAAAATCTTGGCTTGATACGGTTTTTATTTTATTACGATCTCAAAAATGCTTGGAATCAATTGTGCGATATCTCAAATTTTTTGGCTGGAATCAAAGTGTATAAGAAAATAAAATCTGGATCCAAAAATCAACCACAAATTATTTTTTTTAGCTAAAATATCTACTAAAAACGGATTTTCGAAATTTCACCCTACTGTAAAACTCTAAATCTTCTTTCCGGATAAAACTTGCTATTCCAAGGACACCATGAAATTACGCAATAAACAATTCACTATATTCTGTTTTTTGTGGGTCTTTTTGACCCCTGTTTTTCTTGCAACATTTTAGTGTGTGGTTAGTGTGTTCTATTAGGGGTCTCTACAGCCGAAAAATGTTTAAAACTTAAGAATAATGCGTAAAATACGTAATAAAATGCAATAATTGAAAAGTTATAAAATTATTAATAATTTGGGATGGAAGGGACAGATTTCGTAGTATAACTAAATCTTGCAGTAACTATCTTTAACATCATACCATGACAAAAAAATGGTGTGTGCTATCCTTACTTACATACATATAACGAAATCCTAATTTAAATAAACCTCTTTTACAGTAGTGATGATAAAAAAATGCTTATTTTGGGATGAACGGGACAAAAACTAGGTTCCTACTAGTATTTGGGCAGACTAAAGAAAAGATTGCATTAATTTAATAAAATTTATAGAAGAAAACATAGATATCACTTAATAATGAAAATGACTTTTGCGGCTTTTGTTTTTTAATGGGAAACTGTGCAACATAGGAGATTTTTTCATATAAAAATAATAAAGGGTGTTTTTTTTAGAGGTATAGAACTTCGAATTGAAATAAAACACAAGAAAATCGTTTTAATGTCCATCAATTTGGCTTTATTGGAAGGATAATTTTATGCCATTAATGTTTAAATATGATTTCGGGCATGTGGCCGCCACGGCTGGCACAACAACCACTTTTTCGAGCATATGGGGCCGTATGTCGGCAATAACGCCACGAATGTTGGCTTCCAAGTCCCCTAACGTTTCTGGTTTGTTGGCGTAGACGAGCGACTTCACATATCCCCAAAGAAAATAATCCAATGGTGTCAAATCACACGATCTTGGTGGCCAATTGGCAGGTCCATTCCACGAAATTATGCGCTCATCGAATGTTTCCTTCAATAAATCGATTGTGACGTGCGCTGTGTGGCATGTAGCGTCGTCTTGTTGGAACCACAACTCATCCACATTCATGCCATCCAATTCGGGAACAAAATAGTCGATTATCATGGCTCTATACCGGTCTCCATTAACGGTAACTGACTTTCCAGCATTATTTCGGAAGAAGTATGGCCCAATGACTCCACCAGCCCATAGAGCACACCAAACAGTCAGTTTTTGTGTATGTAATGGCGTCTCAAGGGTCTCATGTGGATTCTCTTCACTCCAAATGCGGCAATTTCGCTTGTTGACGTAGCCATTCAACCAAAAATGAGCCTCATCACTGAACAAAATTTTGCGATGAAAATCAGCATCGAGATCAATCTCATTTTCGGCCCATACACCAAAATCACGACGCATTGCATGGTCTCGCGGCTTTAATTCTTGCACAAGCTGGATCTTGTAAGGTCGCAAGCCAAGATCTTTGCGCAAAATCTTCCAAAAAGTTGATGGACAAAGCTCCAATTGCTGTGCACGGTGGCGAATCGATTCATTCGGGTCCTCTTCAACATTTTGCTCTACAGCGGCAATTGTTTCTTCGGTGCGCACTGTTCGACGTCTCTGCGGATGCGTATTATCACATAGAGTAAACGTAGTGCGAAAACGATCCACAGTTAACCGAATTAATTGCTCTGATGGACGATTATGTCGACCATAAAATGGACGGAGCTTGCGGTAAACTAAAAAAAACACCCTTTATTTTGTCTTAGCTTAGTAAAACGATAGTTAATTTACCTTAGGCGATTGTGAAAGACAACAAAAAAAAGTGTTTGTTATACTTAGGGATATAACCCATAAGTTAATGAAAAAAATTGTAATTTGACAGATATTAATTTCTCCACAATAGAAAAATTTGCCGAACTTTGAAACAGCTGAGTTTGACATATTTTATCAACAAAACTAAAATCTATCAATGCATTTACTTACACATAATTAGGACAAATTAAGGAACGGATTAAAAATACGGCTATAGTGACATATCATCCCTTTTCAGCCTTAACCAAGTAACTGCAATGTTTTTAAATCTTCGAAAAAATTTGTCAATACGTTATGTGAAGGCCTCTGACAATTTTCCGATAAAAAATAAAAATTAAAAAAAGTTTGTAGATACGAGGTTATCATTGAAAGCGGACGATATGTTTCGTCTTTCGCCACAAAAAAAAATAGTTCAATTAAAAATTAATTTTCAATATATAAATGTCATTAAGTAACACACTTAAAAAATTCTTAAAACTTATATTTTCATTTAAACCAAAATGAAGATGCTCCCACTCACTTTTACATGAACTAGAGTTTGCCTTCTGGCCGAAATTTGACCATTTTGATTTGACTTTAAAAAGACCACTTAACTGTTAACATAAGAAAAAAAATCCTTTTCAGTCCAGTTTCACGTCTGAGCATTTTCTCCTTAGGGGCGTGGCAAAGCCGACTTCAAAACATATTGTCGTTCTTTAGTATTATCTCCATTCCAAACTTTATAAAACAAAAAGTCAAGTGAATATCATGAGATTTGGGCATAGAAGCAGGAACTGAATAAATTTCGTTTGCCTGTTTATATTCTGTGCTCCAAAAGCGGAAATTTTTAAAAAAGACATTTAATGGAGGCTATTTTCAGGCAATAAAAAATTTAAAAAAAATATATATAAATTTCGCCAAAATTTCCACCCGTCACTCTCTCATTGTTTTTTCTCTCTATCACCTTTAAAGCCGAAGAATTTGTTTCCGAAATTGATGTGTGGAAATGAGGATTTGGCATTTTCACCCACTTTACGTCATACACATGTACAGAGAGTGAAATATAATTTTTATTATTTTTATATCATACCCGGAAAACTCCCCTAATATCATTAAATACAGACAAACATATTTGAAATTGCGCGCATTTGCCAATGTATTGGTTATTATGTGTGTTTGATCAGTGATACCATTACATACTACGGGCATGTATTACGTTAGAATATCAATTTGGAAGAAACAGCAGTAGAAACACCGACAATGGAGAAAACAACAATTACACCAATACAAGTAAATTCTTTTAAATTCAGCCGGTATATTTGACTTATATATTTTTCTAGCAGTAGTAAGTAGGTAGATAAATGTAGCACTTGGTTTTGAGTTCCGAAGAGAGTAAGAATTGATTGTTTCAAAAATCAAGTTTGAGCCGACCCACAGTGCTGCGTAAAGCGGCATTTGGCAAAATATTTATTTTTAAACTTTAATTTTTTTTTTTTTTTTTTTTTGACAGAAAATAGTCCAATTAAGAAATCGCTTTAATGTTTTTGAAAACAAGTATGGTTTTTAAACGTTTTAGCTCCCTAGAGTTAACTTTTTACAATATGAAATTTGCCAGTTATAGCACATTTTAAATAAATTTATTGCTCCTCAAACACAAGAGCAATCGTTATAAAACAAAAAGTTTTCATTTCATTAGTTAGATGGTTTTCATTTTTGGTTTAAGTGCAAAATTTTGTATAAATAAAAATTTAAATAAAAATGTTTCAAAAATCTAAGACCAGAAAATGGAAATTTCCTTTGAATTAGAAATAGTGATTAAGAAAAGTTAAAATTCGCGCCTGCGAAGGTATTTATCTGTATATGAAATTTTTATGTAAAATTCACAAATTTGTTTACCATTATCATCCTTATTTGGAAATTTTTTTTGTAATCGATATGGTTTGTGAAAGTTTTTTGCAGTGCACTTTTAGAAGCAAAGATTTCATGCTGTAAAATTTATAGCTAGGGAGCTGGGGGCAGAAAACACTATGTGATAACATCAGCATCGCACACACGATTTGATCTTTGGGGGTTTTGCATACAAAAAAACAAAGGAATTTTACACTAAATACTAAATTTGTACATTTGTATACACATGGATAAAAGATCTACTTGAGAGATTTTGGGGGTTCAAACCTCAGCAGAAGATGATAATTGTGAAGATTGGAGTAAATCAATCAAAATAAGCCATGTCTGCCAATAATTTGTTGCTGATTTTTAAAATGGCGGCTCTTCAAAAGTGTACCAAAAAAAATTGCTGTAGTATGCTATAACATCGTGTCTGCTACCTACTTAAAAAATTGAGTAAGCCTAAAATATAAGGTGAATGCATGCGGCAGACATTTTTCCTGCTGCTATTTTGAGTTATTAATTTTTTTCAAATTTTTTATTTTTTTTTGACATAAAAAGATTATGTGAGTTCATCTCTTAAGAAAGGGTGGTTCTAGAAAATCAGAGGCCATGTCTGTTGCCTTGTTTTTATCATTTTTGAGACTCAATGGAACGAAACGTAATCAATAGTAATGACGATGAAATGACAGCTATTTTTTTTTTTTGCATTTTCTAAATTGAATAAAATACAAAAACAGTGTTCTGGACGTTTGCTGTCAAGAAATTATTTTTTGTTAGAAAAACTTTAATGCAATATAGCGGTGACAGACACTATATTATGACATATGGTAGCATTTTTTTTTACAAATTCAAAATTTGATTAAAAAAAGAAAGTTAGCTCGATAATAGGTAACCACTTAACTATCCTTAATCATAAGGATGGGAATAACATAACATGTAAGTATAAACGACGGTTTAATCACACTAGCGTTTGCTTTTTGGCAGAAATTTGACCATTTTGATTTGACTTTGACATCAATAACCATGTCTTAGCATTTTCTATCCACGGGAGTGACAAAGCCGACTTAAGAACATAATAGTCATATTATCGTACCTTAGTGCTAACCCATACCAAATTTCATAAAACGCAATGCAGCGGTTTAGCCGTGAGAGTGTGGCACCATCCACTGAAAAAAAAAGAGAAGCCTATGCACTGCTCCTACTCGAAACCTTTTGAAGAAAAAACAAATCAAAAGAATATGACGAGATTTTATGAAAATCGAACTAAAATTTTCAAATTCCCATTCCATTCTCTATGATCGAAGCAGTGTGCGACCGTCGCTGTATCCAAAGAGTGCCATTGCTCTTCCTCTTCTGATTATGTCAGCGAACACGAGAGTAAATAGAAACGTGAGCGTTTGGTGTGTCATCGAGCCAGCCATTAGCCGCCAAACCGCTCGATTAAACCGATTGACTGTTAGGAGTGCTGAGTAGTTTGAGCAGCAGAAAGAAGCAGCATTGACTTTGAACTAATTTTTGTTGTTGTTAGCATTAATGTTGTTGTTGTTGTGATGTTTATGTTATGAGAAGAAGAAAAAAAATTAAGAATGAACAAAATAAAAATGGGAAAAAAACTGGGGCGAGTGTACAATAGTAACGGGGCCGCATTTTGACATTTGTGCCAAGTGGGCTCAAATATTTGCCGGGCCCATAAATTATAATTCACGGTGGTTTTTAAAAAATTTCAACTTTTTGAAATACCACCCGCGATTTTTTTCGGGGGTAGGTGTTGGGGGACCCTTCTAGTATCAGAATCCGGGAACCGCGAAATCGAACGTCCAGCCGTTTTTTTTTTCGACATTTTAGTTTTTTTAACGATTTTTGAGAATGTATCGTATTTATATACATATTATGTACACATATATATGTATGTACGTACATATATATATTTGTATATGTATATATGTGTAATATATAAATATGTATATATATATACATACATACATATAAAAAGTATCGTTTCCGCACCATTTATTTTAAAAAAAAAATCGGTTTTTTCGTATATAAAAAAACACAAACAAAAACCGGATACAGCAATAGTCACTCCAGATGTAATTTTTGATGCTTAATCCGAATCCGGAATTGCTCTATTTCTTCTGGACTTTGAGATATCCTTATATAAATGTTTAAATGACACCATTTTTTTCCTATTTTTGAAGTTATATAACAAGATAAGATAATATTATGCCGTAAAATCTGGTATGACAGTTAATAGCCCTAGTTTTTTTCTTGAAAACTCAATCAAACCGATAACGATATCTTTATTTTTGTCGGAGATATCTTTACCTAAAAAGTTAAAAAATTGCAAAAACACGATTTTTGGCTATATTGGATGTTATATGCAGGACACACAAAATTCTGTGAATTTCTATTACCAGAAGCATTTAGTACTTTCTTTTGGCTTTCAATTGAGCTATTAAATGTTCATCTGCAATATTCCTCTACAAAGTTATGACCATTTAAAAATTACATTATGAAGTGCAAACTCACAGGGGTGCCACTAAAATATAGTGTACGAGTATTTCTTATATACGTATTGCTGCAACATGTCGTCTTAAAATAGTCATAACTTTTTAGAAAACAATTACAAGGGACCACTTGTTAGCTCATTTTGAAGATAAAGAATGGTTTTAAATGTGTCGATTGGTAAAAAAGAGCAGACGAATTTCGTCCGTACTGTATACAACCTCAAATATAGCCGAAAACCGAGATTTTTCGCTTTAAGTTTCATGGTGTGATTTTAAAGTTAACATAACTTTGCAGAGAAATATTGCAGATAAACATTTGATAGCTCAATTTAAAGCCAAAAGAAAGCACCAAATGCTTCTGGTAATAGAAACTCACAAAAAAATGTTGTGTGTCCTGCATATAACATCCAATATAGCCAAAAATCGTGTTTTTGCACTTTTTTAACTTTTTTGGGTAAAGATATCTCCGACAAAAAAAAGATATCGTTATCGGTTCGATTGAGTTTTCAAGGAAAAAGCTAGGGCTATTAACTGTCATACCAGATTTTACGGCATAATATTACCTTATCTTGTTATATAACTTCAAAAATAGGAAAAAAATGGTGTCATTTAAACATTTATATAAGGATATCTCAAAGTCCAGAAGAAATAGAGCAATTCCGGATTCGGATTTAGCATCAAAAATTACATCTGGAGTGACTATTGCTGTATCCGGTTTTTGTTTGTGTTTTTTTATATACGAAAAAACCGATTTTTTTTAAAAATAAATGGTGCGGAAACGATACCTTTTATATGTATGTATGTATGTATGTATATATATACATATATATATATTACACATATATACATATTCAAGTATATATATGTACGTACATACATATATATGTGTACATAATATGTATATAAATCCGAGACATTCTCAAAAATCGTTAAAAAAACTAAAATGTCGAAAAAAAAAAACTGCTGGACGTTCGATTTCGCGGTTCCCGGATTCTGATACTAGAAGGGTCCCCCAACACTATCCCCGAAAAAAATCGCGGGTGGTATTTCAAAAAGTTGAAATTTTTTAAAAACCACCGTGAATTTCAATGAAAAGCGATCGTACAATTGTGAATAATTGCCTCGTTTTTATGTCCTTTGCATACAAGTAAAATTAAAGACTAAATTTGCAGAGTGTGTGCGAGTTTTGTCAAAAAAGCGTTGCACTTTCCATACAAATACTTGCACTATGAATAGTTTCTACAAAAAAGTAGGCCAATTTCAAAAAGATATCGTGAAACATGTTAAACTTTTTCCATATCATATTAATCTTTTTCTAAATCAAATAAATCTTTTTTCAAATCAAAAAAAAAACTTTTACAATTCAATTGAAACTTAGTTTATGATTAAATAATGCGTCTATCAAACCCCTTGCAAAAAGTTGAGGGTCGGAGATGGGGTCATAGTACCCATATGGTAAACTAGATTGATATTATATGGAAGCAAGCAGAGTTTGCTCAATTTTTTGACTTAAAAGAATTTTTAACTTTAATATTTTTAGTGTAAAGAAATATTTTTCAAAAACGTATTACATATACAGTAGATCAGTTGAGGAGTTATTTTTCAAAAGGGCGTAAAACCATGTTAAACAAATTTTCAGTAATGAGAAAAAACTTTTATGGGCTGTATTATAGTGAGTTGACCTAAGATTCTAATCCCCTTAACATTTTTGTTGTAACATATTTGCAGTAATTGCAAAAAGTAAAAAACATTTGGAAATAAGCCCTTTTGTTCTGAAACGTTTGGAAATAAGCCCTTTGTTTCAAAATCACTCTTATTTCACCATTTGGAAGTTTATTCTGATGTCTATAGGTATGGTATGTAAGCACCTATATAGCCTGAGGCATATAAAAAGTATAAAAAGATTTTTTGGCCACTATTCAAAATACGTCTTTTTGTATCAAACTCTAAAAATTTCTATGAAATTATATGGAAATAAGCCCTTTTGTCCTGAAATGCGACTTTTGAACACGATTTTATCTTAGAAAAATGCATTTTTTTGTGATGAATTTTGAACTAGAGGATGCATTTTAGCATGTTAATGGCGATGGCATCCTTAGGTTTGTTCGAGGTTGGAAGTGGTTTTACGCCCTTTTGAAAAATCACTCCTCAGTTGCATTTTGTATGAAGCAAAAAAAAAAAAAAAAAATCATCGCGAAACCGATTATAAAATCTCAAAAAATTCTGGAAAAATTCACACCTATTTTTTCGACAATTCTTAGCATATTTTACTGCATACACTTTTTTCGTTAGATGCCTTGCTTTTGAGTAAAAAATCGTTTTTCCGACCGCGTAATTTAAAAACGTAAAATATCGATTTTGGGACGCGAACTATCTATACCCCAAAAAAAATTTATAATTTTTATTCGCCAAAATTTTGATAAGGATATTGCCTTTATTTCTAAAGGACCTGGGTATCCGTTTTGTAATGAAAACAAATTTACGAAATGAAAAATATTCCTAGACGTATAAAATGAAATTCTTAATAGGTGAAAACAAAAAATTCGACTCGAGAGGGTGTCAGGAGGTGGTTTTATCTAAAAATTTTGGGAAAATCGAGATTTCCGATAATTTACGGGAGAGCAGTAGTAGATATATTACGGGGCAACTTTCCATATATTCTGAAGTATAATTCGTAAAAATCGTATGTGGGTCGTGGCGACAGAATGGGCTAAAAAGTCTAAATAGCTCATTACGACCACATAACAAGTTCTAAGATTCTGAAAAAATTCAAGCATGTTCCTTGATAAAAAATAAATCGATTTTGTCTATTATGCGCCCTGCCGGCAGGAGGGTCGTGGCGACAGAATTTGCTTGAACTTTTTCAGAATTTTAGGACCTGTTATGTGGGCGTAAAGAGCGATTTAGACTTTTTACCCCATTCTGTCGCCACGACCCACATACAATTTTTCTGAATTTTACTCCGAAATATTTTTTAGATATCCCGCTATCTTTTCTTATGTGTCGCTATGGTGTGCTCAATTGCATATCGCTAAAAATCGCATTTTTTTACCTAGAATTTTGTCGTTTCTTACTCGGCAGGGGGCACTTAAATGAAAAAAATATCATAGACAAAATCAATTTACTTTTTATCAAGGAATTTGCTTGAATTTATTACCTACCAACAATGAAAATACATTGATGGTTGGAGCTTACTGTTCAGTGTTTTTGAGTAAAACAACAATAAAAACACAAAAAACAAGGCAAAAATACACATAAATAAAAAAAGCAAAAAATAGTATCGGAAGGCTGGTTTGCGTTACTAGTTTCGGGATGCACCACAGGTCAAAATTGACCATAATATGTCAATTCCTCATCAGACGCTTTGCCGACATCTTGTAGAATTTTGCAAGCATACTTTATTTAACTTTTAGCATAGATTAGACGAGAATCACAGCTACAAGAAAAACACAGCACATGCAAAAATTCAAATTTCTTTGTTTTTTCTCTTTATATGCATTGCCCTGCCATTGTGAGTCATCGATATTATACTATTTTTGCATGCTAGAATTTTTTCAGAATTTTAGGACCTATTATGTGGCCGTAATGAGCGATTTAGACATTTTAACCCATTCTGTCGCCACGACTCACATACGATTTTTCTGAATTTGACTACTTCTGAAATATGTGCTCTCCAGCATATTATTAGATATTAAATAAATTTTTAGATAAAACCACCTCCTGATACCCTCTCGGCTCGAAATTTTTTTCTTCACTTATTGGGAATTTCATTTTATACGTCTAGGAATATATTCAACCACATTTGGTTATTGAACAAGAAAAAAAAAATTTTCTTAAAACCTGGGTCATATAAGAGGAGGTTATTTTCGCATATGCCCACATACCGTTAGGCTATTCAACTTTTGGTAACTCCACATAACAGTACTAGCGTAATTCCAAGCCAAAATTTTCAATTTCCATTACTCAAAATTCTTCGAATACCTCGACATAGTGTAACCATATTTATCAATTTCAAATTTTATTTCCTTGAATGAAATTGGCAATCGGCACCCTGAGGCCGCACCTGAACACTTAGTAATAAAATACTTAAACAAAACAACAACAGCAAAGAAATGATTGCTGCTTCTAAATTTGAACGGAATTTCCATGGTAGTTCCTGCTGTTATTTGCTCTATGTGTTGTATTTGTTTTTCTATTCTGTTGGCTGGTAGTCAAAGTGGTCGCCATCATTTCAACAGTCAATTGAGAGAGTTCACTTCGTTTGGACGCGTTTCTATAGAACATTTGAGTTTTCCGGTTAAAACAAAATTAGAAGCAGTGAAGCAGAGCTTCTTAAGGCTTAAGTTGTTTACACGGTTTTTTCGTTGTTTTGTTGTGTAGTTTGTTATTAAAATTAAACATAAAAAAATTAAAAAAATTTTAAAAATTTTGATGCTTTTTTAGTGAAAATAGAAGAAACAATTTTTGAAGTGATTTCTATAATTTTCTAGCTAAAATTTTTGCACTTTTACAAACTCCAAGGTAATTTGGCTAAATTAAATTATATTTACTTCGTGAAACAATATCATGATCAAAAAATTAAGATTTATTTTTGGAAACGTATGACTTAGAATATTATTTAATCGTTACCGTCTTAAAAACTGTTGTGTTGAATAGTTTTGTGCTTGATTTCCGTAATTTTTTCAGCTTTCTTACTAAGAACCGAAACATTCCACTAAGTTGTCATCTACCATGTCAAGAACTCTTTAAATTTGTCAGACATGACTCGCCATGGAGTTGCCGAAGCTGATTAAATAAAAAACTCGATTTTCAGTGGTGAAATGAAAATCAAAATCATACGTCAAACACTTTTTGAAAAGTAAACAGTTCCGCCGGTATATATTCAGGCATGTCGTAGAAACCCATCTGTATCGGAATCGGATTTGAATCCGTCAAAAAATTTGACAAGGTGTAGTGCATTCCGATTTTGTCGATTTCAAGTTCGAATCGGATTTGTTATCGGTTTTAGGTGTCGCAGAAACCGATTTTATCGATTTGCTTCTCGGAAATAAAACGACGAGCTCATTGCTATCGTTTTTCTAAAGTTTATTATGACGGTTATTTTAATTAACATTTAAAAGAAGAAAATCTATTTATTTCAAGATAAAATATTTTAAGACAACGGAACAAGTAAAATTCTATTTAGTTTAATGAAAAATTATCCAGATATTGCCAAGGGCTTTGGCATGCGTGACTGCTTCTCAGTCGGCAGGCACGTATGGTCTACCAAACCATATTCTGATCGGGAAATTCTGTGATTTTCTTCATAAAACTTTCGGCCTTGCTTTTGAGTCACCAGCTGCTTTTCATCGGAACGATCTGGTATTTTTTGAATTCTAAAAGTCTTCAGCTAACTTTTCTTCTTTAATCTTGGTATTGTAGATTTCGAGGAATATACTCCTTGCTGCAATATCTCGTACTGAAGTGTCGGAATACTGCTTGAAGAGTTGCTTCACTTTTTTCACGTCTAAGCCAGGTTTCCTTTTTTCGTATGATAAGTAGACCCCTTTTGTTATACAATATAACCCCTCGGACAGTGCTTTTTGATGCACCATTTCATTTTTTGGTGTGCTTTTTTGAACCAATAAAAATTCTGCAACCCAAAGCTCCTTTCTTTTTTTTAGTTTATTGAATAAAAAACAAAAATGTCTTACAGTTAATGGTTAAACTTAATAAAATGACACCAATTGCTTTAAATTTTCTTTTAGACGTTCAATCTCAATTTTTTTTAAATTTTTATTCAGTTTTTTTTTGACAGTTTATTTCACAAACAGCTGATTCGAATATCGGTTTTACTTTTGTTCGAAAAATTGAAATCCAATCGGATTTCACGACACCATTTCAAATCGATATCGATTTCCAATTCCGAGAAAAAGCAAAACCGAGTCGGATTCTGCGACATGCCTGATTATATATTTATTAAAATAAAACTTTTGAAAAACATTTCATTACTTTAAGTTTGGAACCACTAAGCCAATTTTAATGTAGTTGAAGTTGTTTAATAGATATACCAAAAAATGGAATATGAAAGTTTCAAGCTTCATTCTTTCTAAGTGATTTTTAAGAATTCTGTGCAGACTTTGTACAAACCCATAAAGTTAGATAAATTATTTTTGCCGGAACCATTACTGATTCACAGCAAAAAGTTGTGATGATGATGAATGATGGAAAACCTTTGTTTTTTTTTTTGTTTTTGTTCTTTGTAGTAGGAGTTGCTTATGTTTCGATGAATACTAGGCATTTCTTGCAAGACTTGACCCAAAACATTTCTATGAATGCGGTGAGCCATCAATATATGGACAAATGTCGCATATAATATGAAAACGTCTTAACGTTGCGACATAGGGTAAACGCGAGAGATATGGCACCCTTTTTGTTAAACTGCTATAAAACCAGAATTAAAAGAGATTTTTAAAAAAACCAAACACATATTTATTCTTTTATTAATTTAAAACAAAAAAAAAGTACTTACACTAGAATAATAATGATTGCAAATAAGTTTTTCTTCATTATAAAAATATGCTATAAAGTGCCAAATCACCCGAGACTACGTGTGATATGGCACAATATCATGGGTGACTTTCCACCATAAGTGGATTTTAAGTTCTTGTTGCCAGAATTGTTACATTTGTGCACAAATGATGTACATGTTTCATGTAACCACATACAGCACATTACGCATTTGATCCAATCGTCTTTTTTAGTGGTTTATCCATATTCTTCTCCCCATCCAACGCATTCATTTCCGCCTAAATCTTCAGGCCCATCAGATTCATCTAGAAATACAACATTTTCATCAGCTTCATCGGAAGAAGCATAGTTAGTTACCAACTTGCGTTTATAAGATATCTTCTTTGGATGCATTTTTCTTTTCAAATTTTTTGTTTTCTGCTGGACCACATTTTTGGGTGACATAAGAATCTTTGACGTTTGTTTTTTTGTGCTCGGCTTAGAACTTTTCGATGCCGCTGGTATAGGCGCTATTTCTTTTAAGACATTTCAGGCTTTTCTAGCATATCCTAGACCTAAGCCTCAAATTAATCAAATAAAAATGAAAACACAATCATTGATGGCCCTATGCACAAGACTAAAATTCTTCGGCTCTGTGACTTATTGAAGCACTTCAGCCATATTTTTCCCTTGATTTTTCTCAATGCTATCCTGTGAAAAGGCGTTATTTGGAATTTTATTTGGACTGAAAGCGTAAATCCCACTAGATGAAAATCCAGAAGTATCACACAAAAGCTGAATGTACTTGGTTCTAGAATGCTTTGCCCGTGTTAATACAGATGCTGGTTGTTGGCCCTTCATACCCAGAGTTCAGTCAAGTTTATGTTCAACAAAGTATTGAAAACCGAAACAAAAAGTTATTATTGCAAATACAGCTAAACGAACAACATACCACGAAGTCTCTTGCGCAGTTGAATTAAACTGTGTCCATATTTGAATGTTATGAAAACTGCAAGTATTGAAATTGATAGGGGTGCCATATCACAAAGGAGTGCCACATCTCCCGCGCTTACCCTATATATGTATATGAAGATAAGCTCTAGAATCATTGCGTTCAATTCATTTTTTCCTTCCGGAGAGAAGTAGTCATCCAGTGTGATTGCCGGTTTTTGCAATGCCTTACCGGCTTACTGTTGGCCATATCAAATTGTTTAATCAGTCCGCCATCATTAAAAGAAAAAACCATAAGTATGATTTGTCAAGAGTTTTAAAGGATCTGTGGTTGTGTTTGAAAGCTCATAATGTTTATTTTAAGATTAGCTTTTCTATAAAAAAAAAAAACAAAAATCAGGAAGCATTGGATTGCAAATCGTTTGTGATTCATATCATCAACTCTTGTAGCGACTGCGCCAAAAACTGATTTCAATGTTCGTTTTTCAAATTCTTTAAAACAGAGGAGACATTCCATGATGAAGTGAAAATTCAATCTAATGCAAATTGGTATTGAACAAACATTATTCTCGAGAATATTTCTAGAACATAAATATTTTAGTTTCCTTGAACGATTTCAATTGTTTAATAGACTTGCAGAATAATATGACTTGATTGATTAAGAAAACTAATGATGGTATTGCAATAAATATTTAAGTCACTCGAAAACCACGTAGCTCGTAAAATTGTCAACAGTTGTGTTGCGGGTATTCCTTAAAGCATGTAAATGCCTCGAAAACCCCGTCAAATCGTAATAATTGTTAAAATCAATACAAACTTTGACAGTTTAAGAAATTTAAATGTTTTTGAGGCTTTTACACGTTTTAATTGATTTCGACAGCTTTTATAAGCTTGCGAGGTTTTCAGGGGACTAACGCGTTTCGTGGAATACCTAAATATCTTTGTAATCGTTGTATGATATAATTGAAGATATTCCAAAAAACATGCAAACCACTCGAAAATCTCGTAAACGTTTAAAACTCTCAAAATTTGTATTGATCTCTAAAAAGGAAAGATAAGTACAAGTATTTTAGAGTATATAATTACTTTCGAATAGAAAGAAAGTTTTTCATATGTAAAAATTGCAAAACATAAATTTTAACCCGAATACTTTGAAGTTCTGCAAGTTATTTGTTTAGGTCTCTATTGTTAAAAAGTTAAGTTATGGTTTCTCTGACATTTCTTCCCTTCTAACAATCATATTATTTTATTACTACATAGCATGTACCCCCCAAATGCTCTACCTGCATATTTTATCTAATTGTTTGTATTAATTTTCGGTTTTTCATGACACGTGTGCAGCAGCGCAGTGTTGTCAACTCTTGTCAATGATAGACATTTGCATGTGCACAAGGGACAAATTATCAGTTTCTATCTATCTATCTGCAGAACAGTAAAACTCCACATATGTACACGTACCTGTATCGGTATTATTCTATATGTAAAGTTTACTGAATTTTATTCAACTATTAATTTCATTCTTTTATTTAGACGATTTTTTGTTTCTTTGTTAGTTTGTTTTTGTATTTGTTATATGGCCTTGTAGTATATATTTTTTTCTTTGACGTTTATTTCAAATTTGAGCATTTTTTTATTGTTGTTGTTTTTGTTTTTGTTCCGTTGCCAAGCCGGTTTTCTCTACCCTGTTGTGTGATATTTTGATCTAAGCGTGATAATCGCTTGATTATTGGGCGACCTTATTGTTGTTTTTGTTCCTATTCATTATTTTGGTATTGCGGGTATTGTACCTGCATAACAGAAAAAAAAAAATGGAAATAAATTTCCCTCGAAGCCCAGTCTTTCTTACATTAAAGTAATGTACATATATAGATATAATAAATATATACTTATGCAATGCATATATATTTGTTCTAATTTGTGTACCAAGGGAATGATTTTAAAATGACGCAGTACTTAAGTTTCTCTTATGTGAAGAACATTCACTCATTAATCAGTATGTCAACAATTGAAACTTATCAGAAACTGGCAAATTATGACTTGTTGTAAACTATCAAGTTAATAACATGATTAATAAGTTCTTTTCATTTTATACTTATTAAGAAACTAAATAATTTAAGCAAAAAAATTAAAGTACAAGTTTTCAAGTTCAAAACGCCGGCAGACTCTCATAAGTCTGTAAATTTTTTTTTATCAAAATGAATTAAGATTGAATTATATAATAAATATACTATACAATATAATAAATATACTATATAATAAAAGAGATTCCAAAGAATTTAGAAAATAGCACCGATTTATCTTGCACTGCAATACAAATATATCGCATTGTTTTGGGCAAGTTAGCATCAATGTGTCTCATGAAAATCAAATCTTAATCTTTATATTCTTGACAATTATTAATATTCATCGGTAAACATTTGTTTAGTGAAAAAGCAGCGACAAGCACGACTATATACTGAGCAAACGATAAAATAACTAGATTACCTATAGGTAATGAAGAAAATATCGCCTTTTTATGCAAAGCAGTGTATATTTTAAAATCGTTGTTTTGCAATAATAAAATGCAATTTTCAAGTAATTTAGCGTGCACAAAAAACTTGGTCATAAATTAATGTACTTAAGCAATTACTTTACATACAACCACTATTTGAGTCAATACATTTTAACAGGTGGTTTTTCTGCTTCTAAGTAAATTTTCTGCCTAATGCAATGAAATGAAGTAGAATTTTACACGTGCGTCGCCGATTGCAGATAAAAAAGATTACGACGGCGATACCTACGGATAAATTATTGTGGATAGTTATAAATATTGTTTTATTATCGACGTTTATTGTCGCTTCTACTAATGGAAGATAATATATAAAACTAGCGGTCCCGGCAAACGTTGTTCTGCCCTTTTTCTGTAGGTGGCGCGATGAGTACGATTTGCACAAAAGCTGCTATAGATGCAGAGATTTATCAGTTAAACTACTGAGATATAGCATTTAAAGCCATTTTTTGTTATGACGGATGCAACACCCCTTACTCAATTCACTCGGTTTAAGTGGTTTCAAAGTTATAAGGTGACAAACACACGCACACTACATTTTTATATGTATAACACTGTTTTACAAAAGTTTTTGTATGGCACTTTAGTAAGAAGATCCATTTAGGTGAAGCATATGGCCAAAATGTATCGCCTCCGTTGATTCCGCATTTCAAAACTGAACTGCACAAAGTTAATTTTGTCATATTTAACGTTTTTTTTATTAAATCAGTAATGTAGGCAATGAAATTTCAGATTCTGAGTGTTTGATTGAAATTTAGTTCGATTATTTCAAAAACCGCTTTCAGTACAGCATTAAAAATTTTTGCTTTATATGGGAGGAGCCACACCCACTTGTCTGAGTTGATCTAGTTTTTGCTCAGAACCTGCTTTTAATGTTCTTCAGGTTTGAGTGAAATTTAATAGGATTATCTCGAACTAGCATTTACTGTTCTAAGTGTCTGAATGAAATTTGGTTGGATTACCTCAAAAACCGCTTTCAGTATAACATTTTGAAGCTTTTGCTTATGTGAGAGGTGCCTCGCCCTCTTGTCGAAATTCATCTTTTGTTTGCTCAGAGCTTGTACTTACTATCATTAATACTGTATTTATGTGTATTTTGATTGCGTTATCGCTATTAATGCTCTTAATATTGCATTTTGAATAGATTTTTTGTATGGGCGGTAAGCGTGTCCGTTGTTTGACTTCATTCATTTTTAATCTCGCGATTTAACTTTGAAAGCAAAGTTATTATACGAATTATCATCGAATAATCTTGCTCAGTTTTCCCGTGAAAAATATTTCCACGGACCGCCCGCTAGCCAGACGGACAGAAAATCGAACAAGGTTATATCAACTAAGGAGGTGACGCTGATCTAGAATATATATACTTTTCTATGCCTGCCATTCCTCCTTCTCTACAGACGGAAGACCAAAGTTAATATACCCTGGGTGTTGGGTATAAAAAAATATTAGGTCTTATGTTTTTGGGGTCACTAATTCCAAATCTGAAACCCAATTTTTTTAAAAATTGAAATGGGGGATCCAAAATGGTGGACAGTTTTCTCAAAAAGTGATCGTATCACGATGAAATTGTTGGGTCAAGTTTTTTGAAAACAAAATGTTGAAACCATAATGGAGGGTTTTTGAGCTCGCTGATTTCAAATTTGTGACCAAATTTTTTAAAAACATAAGGGCGGACAAGTTCTGACTGTAAGTGCTATGTATGTAGATGCTAAAGATTTTATCTGAGATATCAAATATATCACAGGGCAACAGTGAATTTGCGACGTAGGGTTCCGGAGTCGATACCGAGTAATCATGAATTGACTCCAGTTCTCCAGATATCCTTACTTAAAGTTGCGAAAAAAGCTGTTTTGAGGATGAACTTAATAATTTGGACTTACTTACAAAATTAAAGCCGCAGAAAATTTTTTTTTGTCGCACTGTGTTATTATTTTTTAAGTATATGTTCTGCCGCAGCAAGAACTTCATATTGCCGGGTTAAAACTACAACTAGACATTTTTCTTGTTTTGAGGAAAAAGCTTTTTAAGTTTTTTGAAATTAGTTTTTGGTGTGGGAATTTGAAGTTCTCTGCATTTTATTCTTTGTATAAAATTTGATGGGTACTACATTTCAAAAAACCGACTAGACTGGAGCATAGAGCCGTTTTTTTCTTCATGTTTCTGTATACTTAACCCGACGATGTATTTCCGAAGTTATGTCGATTTCAAATTTGATTACGTATATGGGGTGGTGGGCGTTTCCTCGATCATGCCTATTTTTTAGAAATGACTTGATACAAAGAATACTATCTAAGATATTGCATTTTATTGCTGTAGCTCAAATAGTTCCGCTATCATTAGTTTCACGAAACTGGAGCGTTGCAAGAATACAAAAAAATCGCTGAAGAAAATCTCATTGTACTCCAAAATGTTCTCTGGAGAGCTATCTAAGTGGGTGCATTTGATGTTCAATAATTTTTTTGGGTTTTTAATGCCCCATATTCTGGAATTTTGCTTATTCACGTTATCATTGAGGTGAAAATGGGCCTCATCGCTCATTATGAGCTTGTGAATAAACTCATTGTTCTCTCGGAACAATTCTTAAAAACGCCGAGCATACTGAATGCGTATTTGTGGATTATTTGCTTTCAACTCGTGAACCAAATATTAAAATTTTCTTCATTAGTGTAATTCCATTTACTTGGAAATATTTCACTTGAACAATATGCGAATATTATAGGTTATTATATATGTATTATTCCATTTTCAAATCGCATAACTAAATAAATGAATAAATAAATAAGATAAAAATACTTCACCCACCAATTAATCCGTTTGGTGGGAATAATATCTACTACAATACGTGTTTCATTAGATAGGTAGGTACTTTTCGATCGAGATGCCTGTTCTAGGTATCTCGCCACAAAGCATGGAATCAATAATGTTTTATTTATTTTAACGTAATACCAATTGCTTTCATCTTTCATCGATTTCTGATGATCATTTTAATTTTTATTTTGTTTACAAAACTGGAACAATTGTACAAAACTGGGCGGTACGAGTGTGATGGCGGTTTGGCGGGCATTTTTAATTGCCAATTGTTTATTTGAAAATCGATTGAGATGCGCCAAAAATTGTTTGAGTGTATGTGCTTGTGAGCATTTTACTTCTGAGTGTGTTTACACTTTTTATTACTCACGACCACCACGACAATACGTGGAATTCAATGTGGTTTTATTTATGTTTCGCGTGCTATTGCCGCATTAATGTCCAACGTTTCGACACACTGACACTGACATCGACATTATGACAGAAGTAATTGGTCAGTGGTAACCAAAAGATCTGAATGAATTTCATACATATAAACCTTTTTTTTTTCATTTTATTTATTTATTATGTTATGACTTATTTCATATTTGTTCATTTATTTTGATTTAATTTTTAATTAGTTCTTTTTTTTCTGCATTTTCTCATAAAATTTACAAAGTTTACTGTTGGTGTCATTAAAATATACATAGAACAAGACAGCTGCCTCCGCTGTCATATGTCATCATATACAATATACAATACTTATATACAGACATATGTTTTTGTATGGGTTAGTTAATTTGTTTAAAAATTAATCTTGGAAATGTATATTAAAAATAGTAGTATGTTTATATTCTTTTTTTTTTCACTGGCACTAAATTATGTCAAACTAGTGATTTCATTTTGAAATTAAAAATATTAAGCAAAATTTTTATTAGTAAATAAAAAAAAATATTTTACGATTCAAAAAAAATTTACAAAATAGGTATGGCAGATATTCTTAAAAAACCAGTAATTTCGAAGCATTAACGGTTATTCAAGAATATTTTTAATGTCATGAGCCGTTCGAAAAAAAAATTTTGTACGGTATATAGAAAATTAAATTATCTTTCAAACGGCATTTTAATTTTGTTTGAACAACTTCTCATTAAAGAGTTATAGCAATTTAAAAAGTAAGATATTTTAATATGAACTCATAGGTAGTATTTCATATCCTAACTGTTAACAACTTTTTAAATTGGGTGATCTCCTAAACTAGAAATCGTACGCAAATACTTTTAACGTACTTTTGTAGGAAATTTCCTGTGCTTCAAAATTGGAGACCAACATTTTTCTGTAAAAGTTAGCATCAGCGAGATATTTGCAAAAAACTGACTTTAGCGAGTTTGCAATGGACTTTTCACAGTTTGTGTATCATGCATAAATAAAGACAATTCCGGTGAAAAATTTCCACTGGGAATTTTTTCGCACAGAAGCTCTTTTTTCGTCTTATTTTCCTGGGCTATAAGCAAAGTTCGAACTTCAAATAGATGGAAAATATCAATAATTGTGGATCAATGTGTCTTAATCTGTCTTCATTTTAGTTATTCTGGAATTCTCAAATTTCCAGAGTAAAAATAATAATTTCATTTAAATTATGAACGCCAAATATTTGAGCAGATTTTTCGCTAAGCATCATCAAAGTTTTCTAAAGTTATTGCCTATGCTGATGATCTAGTTTTAATGGTTAATGGGAAATATCCGAATGTACTTACTAAATGAGCTTCAAATCCAACAAAGATCTATGTATGTTATTATTTTTACCAAAAAATATAAAATACCACCTTTAAGGTGCATTGATATCAAATGAATCACCATAAATTTATCAAAAATAGCTAAGTTTCTAGGAGTGATTCTAGATCACAAACTACATTGGAAAGAAAACAGTGAAGAACTTGTAGCGAAAGCTAATAATGCCTTTAACGCTTGCAAAGTAATGTTTGGTCGCACGTGGATAATGTTCTTTGGGAAAATGGGCGATGCCACGCCCTTGAAAAAAGAAAATCATTTCTAAGATTTGGTACACATGTAAAATGGATAGGGACAAATGACATCTTTTGGAAAAATTGGTGATGCTACGTCAACTTAACAAGATAAGGTGATCCAACATTCACTGGGAAATCCTAGTTTTTTGAAAGATTTTCAATTTGAAATTTGTATGGTGAAAAAAATGTCACGTTCATATTGTCACGTATCGATCTAGATTATGATCAAAACAAAGAAAAGTATAGAAGATATATGAATCAAACAAAATAGATTATAAAGTAATATTAATGCATAAGATTCTAAGATTAGTCGCACTAAAAAATTCTGACTCGTTTCGCTGAGTTGTGACTTTCTTTGAATAGGTACGAAAACTACTTCTATTTTTGTCACGTTCGATCTGCGTCTTTTTTTGCGTGCATCTTAGAACCAAGATTTCGCCAGCTTTTAAAGTTGGCACATATGTATTATAGTGCAACCTAAGAGCAATAATGTAAGAGTAGAAACTAATGTAAAAATATGTTTTCCTTCCACTTTTTTTGCACTTTAAATGTGTCACGTTCGTCACCTGGGAAATACCGATATGTAACATTTGTCTGGCGGATTCGACAATAAATTTCTCTTAAAACCATTAGTAGTGATGAGCAAACCAAGACCAACACTATAGCTGTCTTGATCTTTGACATTGAGTCTTGTTCTTGATTTTGATAATTAGTCTTGGTTATGGTCTTGATGGTCATACAAAATATGGTCTCTTTCGTTATATCCACCGAAACGAGAGTGCGCATTTTTGATTCGAATGTGAAATCGGTTTTGTTATATGGATGCAAAACATGGCTTGTTACTGAACAATTAACGAACAAGCTGCAAGTATTCGTCAACAAATGCTTAAGGCGTATACTAAAGGTTTGGTGGCCTCGCACTATATCAAATGCCGAGCTACATCAAAAATGCAATCAGAGGGTTATAGCAAACGAGGTCAAGCTGGAGATGGATTGGTCACACTCTCCGGAAATCACACAGCGAAGTTTGTCGCCAGGCTCTTGAGTAGAATCCTCAAGGCAGTAGAGGACGCGGTAGACCCAAAACCAACTGGAAAAGGTCGCTGGAAAAGGAAATCCAAGAATCGGGAAAGTCGTGGCAAGAGATCAAAGTCATCGCAAGGGATCGCAACAAATGGAGATGTTTCATATTGGTCCTATGCTCCTCCTAGGAGTTAATGGAGAATAGATATTTACATGGTCTTGATTTTAGGCATTAAGTCTTAGTCTCGATTTTGGTCTTGAAAAAATTTCGAAAGATTGGTGAGTATTCAAAATTTCCAAACCTTATTTTTACAAAGCATTTGGGTTTTTTATGCTTGAAAGGGGCGTGACACACCTATTGACTATAAACTACCAAGACTGAAAAGCAGTGCTGGTCTTGATGATCATCGTGACCAACACTACTATGGTCTTAGTCTTGGTCTAGAAAAATTACCAGGACTCAAGAACAAGACTAATTTTGCTCATCACTTAACATTTGAAGGAATTCACCGACTTCTAATATTTAACATGCTACACTCAGAAAAAAAAAGATTGTTAAAACAACAATTTTTCACTCTCAAAAAATTGTTATTTCTAAATTGTTTGAATTAGTATTTTATTCTTAAACCAACAATTTTATTCTTGATATTTAATATTTTTACCCATTTGTCATAAAAAATATGAAAAATATTTTTAAATACAAAGCGTCAAACACCAGTTTTGTGAACAAAACAAAAAATAAGCAATTTATATTCCTGAATAAGTTCTAGATGTTTTTTTTTTTAAAAAAAAAGCTCTATTTAACGAATGAGGGTAAGAAACATTTGACTCAAATTATTGCCCTTTTTTCAACATTGCTTTCTCCTATCTCTCTGGCAGCATATGATTTTTATAATCAATTACACCCCGTTGATTTCACTATATGCAGAGAAGCTTCACATGGATATTCGGATGTGCGGACGATGTCGATGCATGGACCTGACTTATCTCAAGACTTTTTATGCTTGGGATTATCGTACTGTATCCATTTTCCATTGCAAAGAACATTTCCTTTTCTGCCGTTGAAGCAACAGTCCACACGCACACGGCTTCATCTCATACAGCACCCAATTTCCTAGATTTTGTATCATTTCTATTGCTGTAAGATAAATGGCAAATAAATACTTATGAACATAGCCACAAACATTTCAATCATTTATTCTTCGTGAAACTATTTTGTTTCTAAATATTGTTAACAGCTTCGCTTTTAAAACAAAAATTGTCGTTCTTAAACTTTCAAAAACTTTTTACTTGATTCAAGAATTTTTCGTTTTATTAAAAACATAACAATTTCGTCTTTAAAACAAGAGCAAAAGTTGTTGGGAAGATTTCAACCAACAAAAATTCTTGAATTAAAACATAAAGTTGTTGGAAATACAATTTTTTTTTCTGTGTGTACAACATATTGACCTACATGCGAAAGGAGTAGTCTTTATAACTCGGACTGAATGAAGTTAAGGGTTCTAGCTTAAGAGTTTTCGGGCACAGCAAATTGAGCTCTGTCTGTAAAAAATCGACTGACTACTGTAAACCGACAGTTCATCTTGATAGGAAGTTCTCTGTTTACAAAAAATCGAGAGATTCCTGGGTTAACCAAGTTTCAGCCTCATCGAATTCTATTAATTTTTACACGAACAGCTCAAAACAAGAAGCATGAGTGGAAGTTGCCGTTTTCATTCCCACCTATAATGCAACACTAAAGTATAAATTGACACAAGACTGGCAATGCTATGGGCTTGCCTACTTAATAAATCATAAAAAACAGAGTATGATGGAAAATTTTGATACTTTTTTTTTTTTTTTCGTTTGGACATATTCAACATGTACAATCGATAGTTTTCTTCGTTAATTTTTTGAAAGACCTTCGATATCAATACTTAATACTATACTTCTTTGCTTCTGGTGAATTATTATGATCGATCGACAATTTTATCACAGTTATTGCGTCTAGCCGAAACACAGCCAATTTCCAAAAATAAAAAACATTTTCGTTTTGTTATCTCAAACGGTGATTCGAATTATTGGGTCGTATTAATTACGTAACTTTAAGAGTGTGGTATTCGACGAGCAGCATGCATTCTGCTGCTGATAAGCCACCTGTGAAAAAACTAAAGTAAGATTCTAAAGTCGGCAGGTCCTAATCAATGGCAAAAGTGTTTGAGTCATTTAAGATAACGAAAAAAGCAAAATATATGGTGTCATTCCTGTTGTTCATGATGGTGCATTAATGAATTCGGACATGACTTCTAATAAATATGAAGAAAAAAACAAAAAGAAAGTGTTTTTATAGTTATCCCCAAATTTATAGGATTATTGAAGTTGAAGTATTGATAATCGTGGGAATCAAATCAAAATATGCGAACGTGCCGCAGGAAATGTTTTGATGCAAGCGACGATGTAAAAAATGCCAAATTGATAAGATATAAGAGTGTGAATGTTGATAAAACGTTTAGTAAAAAAGTATTTATTTTTACAAAGTTTTTTGTTTTTCATTACTCGATAGATAAGAAATTCAATTGGTGGTAAAAACGACAATGGGGACCTTTTTTCATTAGAAAATTTACAACAATATGTTTATTTACAACATTCAAACAATAGATAAGATTGTATTCCATACCACTACATATATATGTACTCATACATATGTTATCATTTCAAATGTGAAGTCAAGAGCTTTCAAACACTGCTTATAGAGTATTTACTATACACTCTACTTTTAGTACAGCCGATGAAGCTTAAAATTATTGGAGATAATATTTATCTCAGATATTAATAGTTCTCGAAATATTTAAAGCAAAAACAATACTCAAATTAAATCATTGAATATTCTGTATGTATTTATGTACTTTGACAAACTTGATAGAAACTATTTTGTGTAAATTTCTCCTCTTTGATTGCAAATTGCACAACTTTGATGATAGGTTGGTGGCGGAAAATAGCCACACATAGCCCAGAAACGTCTATAATGACACCACATCATCCCGGACGTGGAGTCAAGTAGATGTAATATGTTATCAGCCTTCTTCAGACTTGAGCGTAAAGGCTTTAGAAGCCATTGCAAAGCCTCTGAAAGTTCTTCAAGATTGTTAAACAACATTTGTCCAAGGGTCTCAAATAAAGTTATGTCAAGCGCTGGACAAAAACACAGTAGACGTACTTAATTCTTCTCTTCGTCGTCATCACACAACCGACATCTTATAACAGTTAAAATGCTTATCCTATGAGCATAATAACCGGTAAGACAGTGTCCAGTTATTACTCCTACAACAATTCTACATGTTTTTCGTGGCAAACTAATATATGAAATTCATCGTCTGTCTGTGTCTCCATAACTCAGGAACCATTCGTCCGATTTGCATGATTTTTCTTTTCTTTATATCAAAAAATTCTGGCACCGGGACAAATAACATCCGCTGGAAAAATGAACAGTACAGTGATAGAAAAACAGACCTTCTGACACTGTGTGACAGATATGGGTGAGAATGTGTACATATATTTTTGATGGTTATCGGGAACGGGCGAACGAAGTCGCTCCAGGGCAACTAGTAGTATTCTAAATGCAAAAGTAACTTAGTCTGTTTGTCTGTCTGTTACCCATTGCGCCTCGGCCGCAAAACATATTTAGACGAAATTTGGTATGGAAATAGTTCGAGACCCTAGGAAGGACAGAGCATAGTTTCTATTCCTGAAATCATCCCTTAAGGAGGTAAAAAGGAGGGTTGAAGTTCTTATGGAGAATAAATCATTGTGTGTTTGTCTGAAGCATTATCACTAAGAAACTATTCGGCCAATAATACTGAAAAATTGGGATTGTGTTAAGGTTTTCATGCTATACACAAAGATTTCCGAAGGCTTCATAGTCAAAACAAAAAAATATCTATGTTCTGGGATAGACGAAGGTTTTCGAAGGTCACACAAAAGGTTCATATTCAAAGCGAAAAATATCTAGGCATTTTTGAGGGAATACATTCATGGCAGACTAGTAAAAAGCTTTATTTGATAGTTTTCTGAGATACCCGAAAGTCACCCAAAGGGTTGATAGTCAAAACGAAGAATATCTAGGTATATTAGAAGAAAAACATCTATGGCGGACTATCAACAAGCTATATTTGATAGTTTTCTGAGATATCCAAAGGTCACCCAAAGGGTTCATAGTCAAAACAAAGAATATCTAGGTATATTAAGGGAAAAACATCTATAGTGGACTATCAACAAGCTTTAATTGACAGTTTTCTGGGATAGAAGAACGTTTCCTAAGGTCTCCCGAAAGCTTGAAAGTCGAAACGAAGAATATTTATGGCGGACTATCAACAAACCTTAATTGTAGGAAATGAAACTAACTTTTCACTGTTACATAAAATTTATTTAGTGGCATGGCAGGGGGCGTAAATTAATGTTTTTGACTATATCTTCAAAACTATTGGGAATTTTGTGACGGTTTCTACAGTTACCTGACTTTAGTTAATTATTTTCCCAGTATATATATTTCGAATAGCATGTTTTCATTCAGTGGTAAGATAATATTCATAATTCTGAATTACCCGCGTATTTTAATATAATGAATTCATTACTCACAACACCCTTATTTCATGTTTCGTTGACAAACAGACATTCATACGTACATATAAACTTAAAAGTAGGGTGTAAAATGATTTTGACATATAATATTAATATGACATCATTAGATCGAAATCATTTGCATACAAACAATACAGAGACAAACAAAAACAACTGAAGAGTTGAAACCCCACCTTTATTTTTCACTACGTAATTACATGTTTTCAATTGTGAGCATTTTGTTAAATAGTAGGTAACTTGGCTTAAAGTTCGATGATTTCAAAATGTTGATAAGATTTTTTGTATTTTTTTGTTTTCGCTTTTGTTTTTAATTTTACCGGAAAAGCACAATTTGTACTCAAAAAGTAAAAAGCCATAAAATTTGTTAATAACAGCAGTGTGAAACTTATTATTAGAATGTGGCGTTGTGATTTGATTTTGATTTTCGTTAATAACCAGAAATTTAAATTCAACGCTCATGTGGAAGTAGCGGGTGATTATTTCTCCATATGAATGTGTATCTGCGATATTTTAGCTTATAGAGATATTTGTTAGCATAGTCTAAGATTTTAATTCACACCTTTTCGCAATATTTATCTAAATGTTTATTGGTTTTTTCTTTTTCTTCTTCTCTTTTCAGCCATATTTCACAAGAAACTATGAAACTAATAAGTCAAGCTAAATAATCTATGCCTTAAAATATAAATAAAATTAATATATATAGTTTATAGAAAAAAAAAAAAAAAAACCAAAAAACTCCTCAAAATGTGCCTTTCTACGCCTACAGATGCTAATTCAAATACCTCAACAGTTGCTGTTGGCAGTACCAGCAGCACAAACAACGGCAGTTGCACTAGCAACTGCAATAATGTGACAAAAACTTGCAATGGCAACACTAACATTTCCAGTATTACACATAGAAAAAATCATGTGTCAACATTAGAAACAGATACCAAAGATTTAAATGACAATTTCGGTTATAACGAGGAAAATGCAGTTTACAAAGAATTGGCATGCCCCAGAGATGCCGACGATGATGATGGGACGCAACATGATAACAACAATGGCGCAGAATTAGAATATAAACCACAAATAAGATGGCCAGATTTAATGGCACAAACATTTTTACATGTTGGTGGCCTATATGGATTGTATTTATTGTTCTCAGCGAAGTTTTATACATTTTTATGGGGTGAGTTTAAAATTTAGTTTTTAGTTACCCAGTGCGCCAAACGGACTCTTTACGAATCCGTAACGGGTTCATATTCTCGTATGTTTTATCCGTCAAATTCCCAAAAAAAAGCGAATCGTTTTTTCTACTTTTATGGATCCGTTTCGAACCCGTAACGTACATCAAAAACGAATTCAAACCGGATTCGATTTAAATAATGTTAATGCTGCTTGTAAAAAAAAGAAAAATGTTGAAGCGCTTATTTTGAATTAAAAGAAAAAAAAAATACTTCCCGGGAGGCGAACCCAGGCTCCCGGGGTATTACTTTTCAAACACTAGACGTTAGACAACTATGCTATTGACCGATATGATGTAGGCTTATCTGATGTTGAGATTTAAAGTTTGTATATTAAACAAATTTCTGTTGTTTTTTTATAAGTATTCTCCCAATGTGCACAAAAACGGATGAGGATCCGTTTCGAATCCATTACGAGTTCATAAAGGTATAAAAAACGTAATCCGCGGTAACGGATCCATTTCGAACCCGTAACATACATCAAAAACGAATTCAAGACGCTTTGTTCAGATAAAAAAAAAAACATTTTGAAGCGCTTATTAGCGAATAAAAAAAAATTAAATTCCGCAGTGCGGGCCCGTTTCGAATCCGAAACTTATGTAAAAACGAATTCAAAACGGATTTGCTTTTAAATATGTTAATGCTGTATATTTACAGAAAAAAACACTTTTGATGCGCCTATTAGCAATTAAAAAATAATAAAAAGAAAAAAAAGGAAGAAAAATAAAGGGTAAAAATCCACCTCTGGTAGGATTCGAACCTGGGCAAATCCGTTTCGATTCCGTAAATACTTCAAATACGAACTCAAAACGGATTTGCTTTATTTAATTTTTATGAAATATTTTTGATTTGTTTTTTTTTCTTTTTATTTTATTGCGTATGATTTTTTGTAAACTTTTCAAACTCTGTTTGAAAAAGTGTTTTTGATTCCAAATTTGAGTATATAACATTTTTTAGAAGGGAAGAAAAACAACACAGAATACTTATAAAAAAAAACAACAGAAATTTGTTTAATATACAAACTTTAAATCTCAACATCAAATAAGTCTACATCAGTTAAGCAAACGTCATATCGGCCAATAGCCTAGTTGTCTAACGTCTCGTGTATGAAAGAGTAATACCCCGGGAGCCTGTGTTCGACTCCCGGCCGGGCTAGTAATTTTTTTTTTTTTTTTGTTATTTTGTTTTTTTTAATTAAAAATAAGCGCTTCACCCTGTTTTCTTTTTTTTATAATCAGCATTAACATTATTAAAAGCGAATCCGTTTTGAATTCGTTTTTGATGTACGTTACAGGTTCGAAACGGATCCATAAAAGAAGAAAAAACGATTCGTTTTTTTTTTAGGAATCCTTCCCGCAAACGGATCAGTAACGGATACGTAACGGATTCCGTAACGGATAAAAAGAACGAAAATATGAACCCGTTACGGATCCGAAACGAGTCCGTTTGGCACACTGGGCTGTGTTCTTTTTCTTCCCTTCTTTTGATAAAAAATGTTATATACTCAAATTTGGAATCAAAAACATTTTTTCAAACAGAGTTTGAAAAGTTTACAAAAAATCATACGCAATAAAATAAACAGAAAAAAAAAAACAAATCAAAAATATTTTTTTTATCATCATTAAAATTAATTAAAGCAAATCCGTTTTGAGTTCGTATTTGAAGTATCAAATAAGCCTACATCAGATAAGTCAACATCATATCGGTCAATAGCCTAGTTGTCTAACGTGTCGTGTATGAAAGAGTAATACCCCGGGAGCGTGGGTTCGACTCCAGGCCGGGCTAGTAATTTTTTTTTTTTTATGTTATTTTGTTTTTTTTTAATTAAAAATAAGCGCTTCACCCTTTTTTCTTTTTTTTTATAAGCAGCATTAACATTTTTAAAAGCGAATCCGTTTTGAATTCGTTTTTGATGTTCGTTACAGGTTCGAAACGGATCCATAAAAGTAGAAAAAACGATTCGTCTTTTTTTTTTTTAGGAATCCTTCCCGCAAACGGATCAGTAACGGATACGTAACGGATTCCGTAACGGATAAAAAGTACGAAAATATGAACCCGCTACGGATCCGAAACGAGTCCGTTTGGCACACTGGGAAAGCATTAACATTTTTAAAAGTGAATCTGTTTTGAATTCGTTTTTACATACGTTTCGGATACGAAACGGGTCCAAGTTACCCGAGTTCGAATCCTACCATAGGCGGACCGTTAATTTTTTTTTCTTTTTATTTATTTTTTTTTTTAATCGCCAATAAGCGCTTCAAAATGTTTTTTTTTTTTTTTATTTATTTAAGCACAGAATTAACATTATTAAAAGCAAATCCGTTTTGAATTCGTTTTTGATGCACGGAACGGGTTCGAAACGGATCCGTTACCGCGGATTATGTTCTTTATTCCTTTATGAAATCGTAACGGGTTCGAAACGTTTTTGTGCACATTGGGTAGTTTTTGAAATTTTTGTTTTGCTTTAATTTTCATGATAAGAAGAATCACTTTTTAAGGAAGCGAGTCTCATTAATCTAAAGTAGTGAAATCCAACGCCTATGCCCGCGGGTATTTGAGCTTTTGTGCTTAAAAGCTTTCCGTATACGTATTCACTCATAAATAAGTGTTTTACTCTGTTAGTAGTTGTGCAGATCTGCGTCACTTGCTTGCAGCTTATGCAAAATATAAAAGCTTTTAAAGAGCTTTTATACATTGACAAAATGCGCTAGTATTGAGTTTGAATATCACAGATCTAAAGACTTTAGTATTTTAGAAGCCAAAAAATATTTTGGAAACAAAGCCAACAATTTTCTGCCATTAATCTTTGGAAATAGGGTATTCTCCGAAATATTTATCTACCATTTAATATCAACGGTGTCAAAACCATGTTAAAATTTAAAATTTGATATATGATATGATCCCTGCTCGGTCAACAATCTGATCTTATTATTTTAGTCGATGTTATTATTCATACATACATACATACATTATTCATAGCTATTTTTTGTGGTGGAATTCGTACCTATTCACCTCCAATGTTCATGCTTTCAAAATGATACATTAACCGATGAGAATATGTTAGGTTTCACGCGCACCGGCGATATTTTGCCCATTTTCAGGTGGTAGGTTCCTAATAAAAAGGAGATTCCCTACAGTTAAATTCAGAAAGATTGCTTTAGTAGTTTTCATTTTATTTCGTATTATATTTTGTGGGCGGTGCCACGCCCTCCAAGTAAATTTTTCGTGAAAACAGAAAACAATTTTATTCATCCCTAACAAAAAGTCAGCCAATTAATATTATGACATTACTTTTGCCTAGTTTTGGAGTTGCAACATTGTCATTTTGAACGGCTCAAATAATCAAGTTATTTTATTGACTGTTTTTTGCTTGTATAGTACCAATGAAAGTAGCAACGCGCTTTTTGTTTTAATTGAAATATGACAAATTTATATTGAACTAATTAAACAGTCCTTTTGTGCACTGGTCAATAAACTAACTTCATAAATTATCTAGGGGAACCTGCCTATCTATCATTAATATTCTCGTAATTTCGAGAGCCTGCATTGCATGTGGACAAAAACTAAATTTTCGAAAACAACCATGTGGCAACCCTTAAAATTTAGGCTGGATTTTTCAAAAGTTTATTTAAGCATTTTGAGACTAAAATTTTATTTTAATTTTTTATATACATATATTGTTTAAGCGAAATTTTCAGGAAAAAAAAAAACATATAGGGGGTTATCGTGAATCAAGATTCCCGGGGAATTTTCTTAAACAACAGTAGAGAATGCTCGGCAGTTTGAGAAAATTCCCCGGGAATCTTGATTCACGATAGCCCCCATTGCAACTCTGAAAATTTATGTTAATTTTTTAAAAAGGTTCCAGAAATTAAGGCCATCTATTTCTTCAATTAATAAAAGAAAATAGGTGGGCACAAAATAAGGCATACTTTTGTACATTTTTCGGAGATTATCCAAATAAAGCCTAAAAATTAACTAGAAAAATCGCCAGGATTTTTAGATAACGCCAGAAATATTTTTTGGAAATTAAGCTAGAAATTTTTTTGCATAAATTTTTGGAAATAAAGCCAAAAATTAGCTAGGAAATAAATTTTTGGCGTTATTTTGAAAACAAAATGGAAAAAACTCCAGAATTTGTATGGAGATTTTTCCGGCTTTATTTAAAAAAAAATTTTCTGACGTTATTTCCGGGAGCCATTTAAGGCAAGAAATACTTAATAACTCAAAACCTGAAAAAACTGACTTTAGATTTTTCATTTAAATAGAGTCGATATAACATACATAATACATAACATAATATTAAAAATAAAACTTAGTAGTTTCTATAAGCCTTTTGACACCCTAGAGGTGGGAAGGTAGTACCTAGAGACAAGTGTCAGGCTTTTTGTATTTTTGGTGTTTTTTACTTCACGCAATCGTAAATTATCATTAATCTTTTCAAAATGGCTTATTTAGAAATATCTTAATTTCATATTGAAAAACAAATCAGAGAACATGTTTAAGAGCGAATTTATTGCAATCAAACCGTCAATACATTATACTTACTTATTAATAGTAACACTGGAACTTTTATTGTACTTCTTGGTATTTGACAGTCCCGACAAATTTTATATGGGAAATATTCCAACAAACGTTCACAAATAGAAGTTTCTTTTAAAATAAGTGAAATATACAAACATTTTTTTTTTTTTTTAGTAGAGCCCCTTACTAAAGATTAAACTGTCTAACAATTTGAAGATGTACGTATGTCAGCTGATGAAATATGTGCTAAATAATAAATATTTACCTCTCTACGCTAAATGTGTTTTTTAATATTTAAATAGACAATAAACAATATTCAAATTGTGAATACAATATGTATTGTTTGTTTGTAGGTGTGCACTTAATGTCTATAATATTTTATCACTTTTTTGGAAAATTAGTTATCTACTTACAATAGACATTTGTAACTTATATATATATAAGTACTTGTACATACAAATGTAATTTGACACGAGTACCTAGATAACGTTTGTGAAATATTTTGTAACCAAAACGCCTCTCTTACATTTGTAAATCATTATCAACTTCAAAGCACTGTTATTAAAATTAGACATTCTTGGTATAATATTTCCATTGAAACATTTTCCCTGTTGAAAAATTTTTCGAAGATTATATCAGTGGTATTGAGAACAAAAATAGAGCGGATTTCCTTTGAGTAATCTCTTTTGCATTATTATTTATTTATACACGAAAATATTTAAAGTACGCCCATTGATTTAATAAGACGTACGAGTACATCAAACACATTGAAAAATTAAAGTAGATCTAGTTTTATTTTTTGACAAAGAGAATTCTAAATTACAACTACGACTTATATTATAAAACATTCTTAGGGCCAATTTCACAATGTTCAGTTAAGTTTTAACTGGCACTTTGACAAAAAATTTCATACAAAATTTTTTATTTATCTGGAAGTTAAATTTTAATTTGATATTGTGAAAACAGCCCTTAGTGATCTAAAAATAGAAGTATTGATAGAAAACTTTGTCCGAACAATACTTAAAGAAAATGGTTCAGCTTTCCTAAGGGCTCTTTGAGGAATATTAAAATGTATCAAATTAGGCAGTTCTGAGCGGTGGTGGATCCAGCATTGTCAAGAGGGGGGCCGATTGACTACGTTTGTTAATAATAAGAGAATGTTTTTAAAATCTTTACATATAATTTTAAAAAAATGTAATCACTTGGCTTGAGACGGGAGGGGGCTGATTGCCCCCATCGCCCTCCCCCCTTGGATCCGCCACTGGTTCTGAGCAGTCAATACTTCCAGACATAATGTCAAATAAAAAAAGGAACGATAAGATAGTTTTAATGTTTTCCAGCCAATCAAAAGACAACGAGAATTTTATAATGAGACCTGAAGAAAATGCAGCGCAAATCTTGTAAATGATTTCTACACTCTTTTGAGTCCGTACATTATATCACTCATAATATAGATTCCATATAACCAAAGCATATTCTAGTTACGAGCGAAAAAGTCTAGTTAATATAAGTAATTTTAAGAGTGTATGCATCTCTTAAAGATGCCCCATTACGCCTTATAAAGCCCAACATCGCATAAGCTTTAAGTAATATATATAATGAGCACGAAGAGTAAAATTACCATCAAATACAACACCCAAATCTTTAAACTGAGAAACTGACAAAAGAGTAGTATTAAAAATAGAATAAGAAGAGGAAAAAAGTGAGTTTGATCGAGAAAAAGACATTTATTCAGATTTAGAAAGAAACAGTTTTTTACACACCAATCATTTATCTACTTCACTTTGAATATCAGATATATGTAGTAGGGTGCAGCACTTTTTCGAAATAATGGGAAAATCATAGGCTGCATCAAAGATTATCTTGAGAGCAGGCCTTATAACAAAGACTGCATACTTAGTTTTGGTCAAAACCCCCGAAAAGATGGCCCGCCCGGGGCTTGAGTGAAGGTCTAAACGACAAAAATCATTGTTTTTTCGCAGTTTTTTTATTTTATCTCAAAAACCACGAAACTTTTGGTAGTAATTCATCCTAAATCTTTGAAAAGGATTAATTTTCTACATTTCTGGTATTTTTCTCATTGCTCTAAAGTGAAGTTTGCCCTATGGAAGTCCCGGAAGAAGTTCAAGTTTTTTGATTCAAAAAACGGTTTTTTTCCTATAACTCAAGATACAAGAGACACACAAAAATTTTAGACCACAATAAATGTAGGAAATCTGTTTTCCTACAGTTTTGTTTTTAAATCTTTATTCCAAAAGTAAACGGTTTCCCGGTAGAGGCCGAAATTTGTTAAAAATAATTGTGTATCATGAAAAAGCGACCTTTTATTGTTTTGGTTTTAAAATATACCCAAACTTTTGATAAGAAACTTATGGAGTAGTCAAGAGCTTTCAAACGTGGTCTTTAAAGTAGGAATCGGTAGAAATTTCCGCGAGATATGACAGTTTTTACATACTTGGTATTTTTTGTAAAGTTCTGATTTTGGGTATTTTTGTTTCACAGTGTATTGTGTATCCACAACTTAAGATTTGTTTATGTTTATTACTTTAAGTTAAAGGACGATAAACAGCGCAACATTTAAGACCAAAAATGACAAAATTGGTTTGTAGTTTCCTTGCGAATTTCAGCCTGAGAGTTTGGATTTTTTTCCATTTTTGTCAAATACGGCTTTTTTTTAGTATGAGCGACTGTATACCCTAAATACCGTAAAAAATTTGTACTAAATGTTATATTCCAAAAACTGTAGGAAATATATTTTGCTATATTTTGGTCCTGGTAGTCATTTTTCCACAGCTAACAGTTTGTGCCCTAAAGGCCGATTTTTGTGATAAAAAAATCGAATTTTTAGAAATTTTTATTTCGAAGCAACCTTTCGATGTTTTTGCTTGCAAATTTTCCCAAAATTTTTGTATAAAATTTAAGATAAGTTTAAAAGCTTTTAAACGTAGTCCTTAGAATAGAAATCGGTTGAAATTTACGCGAAATATGACAGTTTTTATATACTCTGTGATACAAAAGAATAACCAAAAATCATATCTGCACAATAAAAAAAAACTCTTATATCTCTCTCTTATAACTTTTATATCTTGCGTAAATTCCAACCGATTTCTTTTTCAAAGACCACGTTTGAAAGCTTTTAACTTTTTCTTAAGTGCCCTTTTAAAATTTTTGGAAAATTTGTAAGCAAAAACATCAAAAGGTCGCTTCAAAATAAAAATTTCTAAAAATATGATTTTTTTTTTTCACAAAAATCGGCCTCTAGGGCACAAACTGTTAGCGGTGGAAAGATGACTTTCATGAGCAAAATATGGCAAAATATATTTTCTACAGTTTTTGGGATATAATAGTACACATTTTTTACGGCATCTAGGGTATACAGTCGCTCATACTCAAAAAAAGCCGTATTTGACAAAAATTGAAAAAAATCCAAACTCTCAGGTTGAAATTCGCAAGGAAGCTACAAACCGATTTTGACATTCTTGGTTCTGAAAGTTGCGCTGTTTATCGGTTTTTAACGTAAGGTAATAAACATAAAACAATCTTAAGTTGTGGATGCAAAATACATTGTGAAACAAAAATACCCAAAATCAGAACTTTAAAAAAAAAAACTGTCATATCTCGCGGAAATTTCTACCGATTCCTACTTTAAAGACCACGTTTGAAAGCTCTTGACTTTTCCATAAGTTTCTTATCATAATTTTGGGTGTGTTTCAAAACAAAAACATAAAAAAGTCGCTTTTACATGATACACAATTATTTTTAACCAATTTCGGCCTCTAGCGGGAAACCGTTTACTTTTGGAATAAAGATTTCAAAGCAAAACTACAGATTTTCTACATTTATTGTGGTCTAAAGTTTTTGTGTGTCTCTTGTTTCTTGAGTTATAGGAAACAAACCGTTTTTTAAATCAAAAAATTTTAACTTCTTCCGGGACTTCCATAGGGCAAACTTCACTGTAGAGCAATGAGAAAAAAACAAAAAATGTAGAAAATTAATCCCTTTCAAAGATTTAAGATGAATTACTACCAACAGTTTCGTGGTTTTTGAGATAAATAAAAAAACTGCGAAAGAACAATGATTTTTGTCGTTTAGACCTCATTCAAGCCCCGGGCGGGCCATCTTTTCGGGGGTTTTGGCCAAAACTAAGTATGCAGTTTTTGTTTTATGATCTTAATCCATGATAATTTTTGATGCACTCATTTTTTTTTTTGAATTTTGCTGCACCCTAATATGTAGGATTTGTAGGCTTTCTTTCTTTTTAATAAAAAAAACACACAACACTTTGCAGTTTTTATATACAGTCTAATTTACACATTTATTTTAATTTCAATTATTTTATTTTACAATAGTTCACGACCTTAGAATAACAGGGTTCTAACTGACATTTTTTGTGAAATAAAGTTATATGTTGCTTCGTATTTATCAATTTAGTTCCTCTTTCTTTTAAAGTTTATCAATCTAACTTCTAATTCTGTTCTTTTCAACGTATTTCAACTTCACTTCTTAAATGTCCACAGACGACCGTCTTACTATCTCGAGTCTTTAACAACAACAGTTCAACTGTCGTTTGTTCGTTTATTCAAAACCTCTTCGTCATGTTTGTTTCGTTCAAGTCTCGTTCGTTATGTCAGTGCTGCCAGATCGTCGGTTAAGCTCCGTTCCCACATATATATCTAATTTAAAGGAAATCTTAAGGTCATCAGAATAAAGGAGACACAATGAAAAAAAAAACATAAAAAATATGAAAATAATAAACAACAAAGGGCCAAAAATGCTACCTTGCGGTGGACGCCAGATGTTGCATAAAAAGCTAAAGATTTAACCTGATCAAACACAAGAAAGCATTTACGATTAAATAACTAGTAAGGGTGTACATTTTGGCCTGGCCAAAAAATAAATACCCTACATTGCAGTATTTTGAAAATTTTGCTTATATGGGAGGTGCCACGCCCTCTTGTCCGAGTACATCCAGTTTTTGTTCAGAGCTTGCATTTATAGTTTTTAGTGTCAGAGTGAAATTTAGTTGGATTATCTCAAAAAACTCTTTCAGTATAGCATTTTGAATCTTTTGCTTATATGGGAGGTGCCACGCCCCCTTGTCTGATTTCACCCAATTTTTGCTGAGAGCTTTCATTTATAATTCTTAGTGTCTGAGTCAAATTTGGTTCGAATATCTCAAAAAACGCTTTCAGTATAGCATTTTGAAGCTTTTGCTTATATGGGAGGTGCCACGCCCTCTTGTCCGAATTCGCTCAAATTTTTATCAGAGCTTGCGCTTACAATTCGTAGTACTTATATGTATTGTGGTTGCATTGTCGTGAAAAATACTCCTAAAATTGCATTTTGAATATAATTTTTGTATGGGCGGTAGGCGTGTCCATTGACCGATTTTGCTCATTTTCAATCCCCCGAGCTAACTTTGACGACGGAGGCAGTGTACCAAATTTCATTGAATTATCTTGCTCAGTTTTCCCAAAAAGTGTATTTCAACACACAGCCAGCCAGCCAGACAGACGGACATGGCTATATCGACTCAGGAGGTGACGCTGATCAAGAATATATATACTTTTCTATACCTGCCACGCCTCCTTCTCTGCGTTACAAACGGAAGGACAAAGTGAATTTACCCTGGGTGTAGGGTATAAAAAGGATTTCAGCCAATTCAAAAAGGTCGAAGATTTTTCAACAGTAATGAGTGTGATATTTTTTCAAGTGCTTCAGAGAAGTCAGCATAAACGACATCTATCTGGTAACCTAATTAGAAAGCGGATGAATAATTTAAAAAAAACAACATCAAATTGGAGATAGTTGAGCGACCCGAAATAAAGTCATGTTGATATAGAGAGATGATATTTTAAACTGCAGAGAAAAGTTTTTCTTTAACAATACACTCAAAAAGCTTAAGGATAACAATAAGCTTAGAAATAGGCAAATGGCTTTATTGTTTTGTAGCCAGATTTCTGGATCATTGTAATAAAAGCTACTTTCTAACAGTCAAGGCAAGATCGCAAAGACTATTGAAAATTTCTAAAGCAAATTTTCCGCGCAGTTTTTGATAAAAAAAACCACTAATATGAAAAACACAAAAAAAAAAATCTTGGCCTGAAGATCTGTTCAACTCATACTTTTGCTTATATAAAAAACAAAAAATTTGGTCGAAAGGTGATGAAAAAACTTTTCATCCTCGTTGGCTGGCCTTATAGTAGCGCTTCTTGCATCGTCTTTTACCTTCCGGAGAAGGTGCAATCGTTCTGCGTGTTAAAAGGTGCAAATGCTGAGTCACTGAAATAAAATATCTATGTATACCCCTACCATTAGCTTTTGAATTATTACGTTAAATTACTAAATTTATTTAGCCGTAAAAATGTGTATTGTACATACATATTTATACACACGTTTATTCATACATGCAGATATATGTAGATATACCTACAATGCAAATTTATTAATTGTACAATGTGAATTAGAAATTTTAAGTCAAACACTTAAAAGAAAATTGAACTTTGAACGCATCAATTAGAGATGAATGTAAAAGAAAAAATAAAATCAATTGGGCGTCAATAAATTTGAACATTAAAATTAATTAAAATAAATGAGTCACAAGTGCTATCTTTAGAGTTGTATTTATTATTTATATATTATTTTATTCAAAATTATTTTAAAGTTTTTTGTTTTTTTTTTTTAAATTTCAGCTTTAGTCACAATTTGGGTATCCGGCATTGGCATAACAGCTGGTGCACATCGTCTATGGTCACATCAATCCTATACAGCCGCCTTGCCATTGCGTATATTGCTGGTGTTTTTATTCTCCATAGCTGGACAGGTTTGTACATTTTCCTATGGTTAAATTTTGAAAACTTTATTTCATAACTTAATTCACTTTCAGCGCGATGCTTATACCTGGGCTTTAGATCATAGGATACATCATAAATTTTCGGAAACCGTAGCTGATCCACACGATGCTAAGCGTGGTTTCTGGTTTGCACATGTTGGATGGCTTTTCCTTACGCCTCATCCTGCAGTCATCGCGAAACGTAAGGTTATCGACATGTCTGATCTAGAGAATGATAGTGTTGTGATGTTTCAACGAAAATGGTACATTCCTTTGTTTGCCATCTGCTCGATTGGCTTGCCAGTGTTGGTGCCATGGTACTATTGGAATGAAGATTTGTGGGCATCATTTTGGATCAACTTTAACATGCGTTTCATTTCAACATTAAATATTGCATTTTTCGTAAATAGTGTGGCACATATGTGGGGTCGCAAGCCATATGACAAGTAAGTCGTAATAAATGAATGAATTATAATTTAAGTTTTCAAAAATTTCGGCAAAACTTTCAAAAGCCTTAAGGTCTATTTCATTATCTTGTACAGCAAGGAACAATTTTTGAAAATTCTAAAAAAAAATGATTCTCGTAGCCTTTTATACCAAAGCACGCGATGTCAGTAACCTTCGAGAGAAAATTTATTATGGATGGCCTTACAAAATTTCGCTTATAGTAGTAGGTGTCATGTTATAAATTTTTAGTAAATCAAAAAATTGCGTACTTAGTATTTGTTATGGTCTCATGAAAGATCGGTCAAAATAGAAAGAAGAAAACGTTGAATTCGTGAAGCAATGTCAGCAGATATTCCAGTGCCAACGCAGCAAGATATTCGATTTGCTATTCTTTTTGAATTTTGACGTAAACTCAAGCTAGTGGAAATATTTAGTGAATGCCAAATAGCATTTGAAGTTAAAGCGCCAAACCCTCGTGACTATTTCAAAGTTATTCCGAAGATTTCAGAAAGGTAATTTTTGTGTGGAGGACGAACCTCGATTGATTATGCAAGTGTAGCGCTGGTGAAGTCTAAAATTAACGAAGATCCAAGATTGACCCAGGAAATCATTGCTGAGGAACTGGGCTTGAATGTAGTGATGAGCAAACCAAGACCAAGACAATAGCATTCTTGGTCTTGGTTTGTTCTTATACATAGAGTCTTGGTCTTGGTTTTGATATTGAGTCTTGGTCTTGGTCTTAATCTTGTTCATTAAGTCTTGGTCTCGGCCTTGGTCTTGGTCTTGAAAAAATTTCTAGAGATATTGAGTATTCAAAGTTTCAAAACCATATTTTTCCAAAGCAGTTGGGTTTTTAAGATGCCAAAATTCAAATTGAGAGATGATTTTATCTTCGAAACAGGCATGAAACACCTTTTAACTATAAATTACCAAGACTGAAAACCAGTCTTGGTCTTGACGATTATCGTGTGCAAGAGCAAGACCAAGACCATAGCAGTCTTGGTCCAGTCTTGGTCTTGGTCCAGTCTTGGTCTTGGTCTTGCAAAAATATCAGGGTCTTGGTCTTGGTCCCGCAAAATTACCCAGACCAAGAACAAGACGCAAGCTCAAGACTCATCACTACTTGAATGCCATGGCTGTATCGCGAATATTAAAAAATGATCTTGGATACACGAAGAAATCTGCACGATGGGTTCCTAAAATTTTAAGTGATGCTCAAAAAGAGGCACGTGTGCGTTTTGTTAAGTATTTTCTTGAAAAATTTAAAAAACGGAGAGTATAACACTTTTAAGAAAATTGAAACAGGTGATGAAGCATGGTGTTACAAGTACGACCCTGAAACCAAACAACAATCCATGGTATGGAGCCCAGAAGATGCAAGTCCACCTGTTAAAGCAAGTCCACCTGTTAAAGCAAGTCCACCTGTTAAAGCAAAGCAACAAAAGTCAGCAACAAAAGTAATGATGTCAGTTTGCTTCACCAGAGAGAAAGTTGTAGCTGCTAAGTGGTATACTGAAACTTGCTTACCAAAAATTTTCCAAAATTTATTAGGAAAACGCCAAAAAAAGGAGCTACATCTACATACATCACGATAATGCGCCAGCGCACACTGCTGAAAAAACGACCGATTTTATTGCGCTTTCAGGCATAGAGGAAATTCGTCCAGCACGTTATTCCCCAGATTTAGCACCTTGTGACTTCAACAGCAATGAGGAAATAATAAATGCGACTAATGATGAAATTGTAAAACTGCAAAAAGCCGATTTTGAAAACTGTTTTTCAAGGTGGATTTATCGACTTCAAAAATTTGATAAATGGCGATTACGTTGAGAAAATACAAACGGATGAAGAATAATGTTATAAATTTAAAAAATTTTTTATCCAGTTTTTTCAATTCTACTAAGCGAAATTTTGTTAGGCCCCTCATATGTACATTCTGTAAATTTTATGTGGAAACTTCTCAATGGTTCCTACAAGAGCTATATGAAATAAGACATTTCTTGTGGCTATTTAAATTAAGATACCTCTTTATCTTTGTATAAGGTTAAACTGAAACTGAAGGTTATGAGACAGCCACAAAATAGTGAAATTTATAACGCCTCAATTTACGTTAATTGTACTGTGCAACCTTCATGATATTTTGAATGAAATCTCGTTAACTTTTTTGGTTTACTTCCGGTTACTGAATCCAATTTTCCCTATCAGGCCCGTAATTCGATGTTATAGAGTATAGAAAACGCTTTTTTTAGGCATATGACGCTCATCCAGGCAGTAGTATAGCTCAGTTTTTCCAACGGCACCTATAAGCCCTAATCTTCTTCTTAAAACCTTAACCTTAAACCTTATAACTTTTCCTATTGGATCATATCTTTTCAAGATGTTTTCGATTGAATTATATATATCGCCACTATCTCTAAAAGACTCTGCATATTAAATTTGTATGGAATTGAGATACCTTTAATAGTAAGTTTTAATGAGGAAGATTATGAATATCCGATGACAAAAGTAAACGACATTGCTTCTTAAATTTTGCGGCATTCGCCTGAAAAAAGCGTTGTCTGCACTATAATTTAATGGTTATTCTAATTATGGAGCAACTAGTAAAAAATGGTTGCCATTTTCTGATTGAGCGACCACAAATTAACCAAAAGAAGTTATCGAGATCTCATTCTAATTTTTTTCTTTCTCAATTTGTTTAACTTTATCGTGTTTCTCCAATTTTCTAACATTTAAGGTAAGCAAATTTCGGTGAAAGTAAAATATCGATATATGTACATAGTTCTAAAAAGTTTTTGGAAGAAAAGAATACTTCTTTCAACAACCGTAGCAATATTTATGGCTTTAAGTGAAGTTCCTGTATTACAGAACTTCAAAAATAATTCAAAGTTTAGGTCAATATATCACAAAAAGTGAACGAGATATAGGATTTTTTTTCGTTGAGGATGGCTATCTTCTTTTCTGCTCGTTATTGGTTTTTTTTCTAATTCCACGAAATCTCATTTTTTAACAAGAAGTCCAAAAAAATGCAACATTTCATGAAAGAAACGTGAAGCAAAAAATTGGTAAAATGCAATATCCCGAGAAATGGAGCGGTTAGGATTTCAATTCAGAAATAAACTAAATATAAATAAATTAAATATATGAAAATAATTAATATAAACTTTAATAAAAAATTAACTTAACTTAAAGCCTAAGCAGATTTAAATTGAGCTTTATTCAAACAAAAATCAATAAAGTAGTTTTATTAATAAGTTCATTAATGGCATAATTCGACCTGCTGCATTTAATATAAAAATAGTCCAAAGATCGTAATGTTCTGGGAGGAATATTGCTGAAAGATACTGGATAATCAACAAAACCATTAATGACATCATAAATAAACATAATACTGTGAACAAGACGCCGATTTATAAGACTTTCAAGATGTAGCAAACAAAGAGCATTGTATGATGGTAACGGCCAGTAAAAGCCAATAGTGTAGGGCGAACTTAATAAATTTTTTTTGAACACGCTCTAATCGAGTAATATGGCATTCCAAATAAAAGAAGCGAATTCCAAACTGAACCTTACAAGCTGAGAAACGTTGTCAAAAGCTGTGAGGTATTAGTAAGCTTTGAAATTGTTCTTTAATTTTCTGTTATTTTTATTTCCGGATTTAAAGATAGTAGAGATTACAGAAATTTTCCATTTAACATTTGTGTAAGCGGGACAGATATGGTTCAAACACATTTGATAAGTAAGATTCGAGATCTGATTTAAAGCCAGTTTTCAAACCAGCTATGCCATTCTCAATATTATCAATATTTAATCCCCTCATACTATAAATGTTTAGCTCTTGCCGATTTTCATAAAATCTGTCTGTCCTTAAGAAATTTTCCACGCCTTTCTGTCTCAGAACTCATATATATATAAAATATAAATTCACTCTTATCTCTCTTATTTTTATTTTATAGGGATATCAGCCCCGTTGAGAGTCCGATTGTTTCTTTCATTGCAATGGGTGAGGGTTGGCATAATTATCATCATGTATTCCCATGGGACTATAAAACTGGTGAATTTGGTGAATACAAATTAAACGTTACCACAGCATTTATCGACTTTTGTGCATGGTTGGGATTGGCTAGAGGACGTAAGTTGAATGAAATAAATTTTTGGAAATTTAAATGAAAATTTACTCTTATCTTTTGTACAGGAAAATCCGTATCACCTGACATGGTTAAACGACGCGCTGCTAAATGTGGTGATGGTACACGTTTTCTAACAGATGAATTCGCGCACAAAGATCAAGTTTGGGGCTATGGAGATCGTGATATATCTAAAGAAGATGCCGCTGAGCTGGAAAAAATGCAGAATTAATTAAGCATTTAAATAAAATAAAATTGCATATTTTTAAAAATGCTCTACCTTATATTGTGCTTTAAAAACGAAAAAATTTACTTATTTACATATATAGTACATTATGTGTGTCCAGAAGTGCATTGCAATTTTTTCATAATTTTCTTAAAACTTGGAACATATACTAAATATAATAATTGTTAAAGCTTTACTTATACATTTGATACATAGTTCTGCGCCATTTTTTTACAATTTTCGAAAATCCTCATATATTCATGCACACATGTACAATGTATGAAGATTAATTGAAAATCAAAATAATTTATGATAACATCCAAATATATGTGTAATTTAAGTTTCCTTAGAAAAAACCAAATAGCAAAATGTTTCATTACGATTTAAACTTTGGGCTTAATTGCCCATGGGAACAGAAGCCCCTTTCTGCCTTAACAAAGATATATATATCTATAAAATTTTAAATCAAAAAGGAAAATTCAAAAAGTACTTTAATTATTCAATTTATACATTGATACCTTAGTGCATAGCAAGTATTATGTGCATTTTTAATGGGAGCTACTTAATTTTGTATTAAATTAAAACAAATATTCGGTACGTTCATTTGGAATTGAAATCCGACCATTTCAGTTGTAGTCCAAACTCTGTGCACATAAGGTTATAAAATTTAAGTATAAATTTGGAAGTGAATTTTTGACACAAGGAAAAGAACGCATTTCTAGGATTTATTTAGTGCCTGAATTACTAAAAGAGAGGGGTGTGAAAAGTTAGAAGGTGAAAAAATATTTAAAATAAATTAAAGAATAATATATGTGACCTGGTCTATGAAAAGGAGGCTTACGTTTCTAAAAAAAAAATTTCCAATTTTTTGCCGATTCGCATAAATTGACCCTTTAAAGTTGTTTTCCAGCTGTTTTCACGAAATTTTTTTTGTCGCACGTAATCCCCCTTTTCATAGATCAAGTCACATATATTAAAATGTAATGCAAATTTATTGAGAAAAAAAAAAAAAAAAATCATAAATCAAAACCCAAGTTGAAAACTCCAAATGTCCTTGACCAAATTTTTGCGTTGATGAGGGCGATATGGCCACTATATGACGCAAATGGAACATGAAAAATTGTCTCATTAGACAAGCAAACCCTCAGAACTTTAATTGGTGTCATTACAGGGCACTACTTTATTGGTAGGCACGCCTCAAGGTTGGAGCTTACCGACGTAGGAGATCTTTGTAGAAGCTGCATAGATCTGGATGTCGAAGAGCCATTTTTTCACTTCCTTTGTGAATGCCCAGCGTTTCTTAACCGACGTAACAATGTGTTCAAAAGTCATTTTTTCGACTCTCTTGAAGATATCGCTCAAAAGGTTCCCAAATTCATTTTGGAGTTTAAAAATTTATAAATGGTTCATATAGGTTGATAACCAATTTATATATCGGTTAAACAATGGGCCCAATCGTGGCCTAAGTTATGATAGCAACTGCCATCTCCCGCACTGACCTAACCTAAGAGAGGTTTTAATTCAATCAGTTGATTTTCTTTTCATAGAAATTCTTGTATTTTTTCATTCAAAAAGTTTAATCCAAAAAGTTACAAAGTTTTTTCCTCAATTATGTATCGTTCCATTTTCCCTAATATTTTCACGATAAACGATTATCGGAAGTCACAACAGTCCAAAACCATCACCCACGGCGACGGCCTTATGAAACTGTATTTTTTGTATATTCAGTTTCATAGCAACTATTCTGGAAGGCCTTATATTCTATACGTATAAAAGTCCAGTAAGCAATTATACTGTTGTCGTGTGGAGTCTCAGAATGTCTGAAATAAAGGTTTTAACTTTGAACGTTATTTTGATGCAAGTAAATTATAAATAAACATTTACCGTATATGTGCAAAAGTTTAAAAAGACATCCCTTGTACTTTCTCGATAATTACAAATTCGAGGTCCAAGGCTTTGCTGATGATCTGGTACTTATGGTAAGGGGTAGGAAGAGTCAACAATAGTTGAACGAATGCAACTAGCTCTCAACTTAGCTTTAAGCTGGTGCCGAGAGAAAGGAATTGAAATAAACCCTAGTAAAACCACACTGATACCATTTACACGGAGGAGAAGGCTAGCCCTTGGAGGAAAACGGTGCTGACGTTTCCGAGGAGATGAAGTATTTAATCCTATACAAAAGTCTAGCTTTTAATAGTCATCTACTTATCATAAGGATAACATATGCCTGGCAAAGAATGTATGGTAAAACATGGAGACTACGCACAAAAATTATGGCATGGTATTACAAAACTATCACTGTGCCAATGATCACTTATGCTTCATTGGCATGTGAGCAAAAGATAGACCAAGTAAAGTCTCAAAAGAAACTAAACAAGATCTTCAGAATAGCCTGCTTGGGTGTCACAGGGGCACTAAGGGCATGACCGACAGTAGAGCTAGGTATGCTGGCGGAACTCATACTTCTAATACTGAATGTGTTCTGGGACACACAATATCTTGCGGTCTCCTATAAGATGTGTAAAAAGATGGTTTTCTCTAGAAAATTCAAAGTGGTTATCAATGACTGCGACAAACGGAGCATGTAAAACAGGGCTCACAGATATGGTTCACTGATGAGTCCAAAATGGAAGATGGCAGAAGTTGTGGGACCAAGATTCCAAAAAGCAGTTGCAATAGAAAAAACAGCTTCCATTTTTCAGGCGGAAATCCACGGTTTAGAATTGTGCGCCAGAGAATGTCTACGAAGAGGCACTGCTGGCACAGTGACAGGCGACTCTAAAATCATTAACGGCTTACTCAATATACTCAAAGCTTGTCTGGGAGTGTTTTGAACTTATTCAAGTCTTATCCAAGAGGAATGATGTAACTCTAATTTAGATACCAGGGCACGAGGGGCATGAAGGCAATGAAAGGGCAGATTGCTTGGGCAAAAAGAGCGCACTCAATACCTTCGTAGGCTTAGAACCCTTCTGCGGAGTAAACAAAGCTTTAAAAATAACTTATTTCGGGAATGGGAAGAATGTAGCCATACCGACCACTGGAGAGCCCAAGAAGAGGGCATGTGGCAAGCGAAGAGGTTAACAAAACAGCGGAACATGTGCTATGTACTTGCCTTGCTGCGGTGGGATGCAGAATTAAGTAGGTAGTATTAAGCTCATGGCGGTTACGAGATTTATAGATAGTATTGAGCTGTTCTGTTAGGGACAGATGATGTACAAAAGATCTTTTAGATCGTAGTGCAATTCAAAGCCTTTAAATATTAATGTGATTCCTTAGGCGTATAAATTTGCTTGTGATACACATTTTGGGAAGAGAAGTTTTGTCTTTGTGGTTATTTAAATGGATGGGTATAGTAAGTACTTGAAGAGTGTGCTGAACTACTACGATCATTGAATGTACCGTATCAGAGTTCCCTATGCTGTATCATATAGGTTGTCAAAAGAATTGCCCAAAGATGAAAATGTCTTGGTAATAAATACTCTTTCTTCCCACTGTAAGGACCTCCGTCAGCAAGCGTATATATTGCCAATTCAGACTACTTAATGTTTTTTGTTTTCACCAGGTCATAATTCTTTGACTCTTAGAAAGTAGTTTAGAACCGGTGAAGTTTTAGTAGCTAAACTCAATTTTGTATGTACGAAGGCAATAAGCATATTATGAATTATACTGTTCATAAAAAAATAAAACCATTTGCGTACTGTTTCTCATTGAGTTTCATAAATATTCAACAATGCGTTTTTTTTTAATTTTGATTAAGTTCAGCAAGATCAAAAAAGCAATGGTATACAATACATAGGGTAAATGACACGTTAAATAAATGAGAAAAATTAAATAAATTTGAATTTCAGTTTACTTACGAAAATGGAGAGCGAAACGCAACATACAACGGAGGAACAGGGAACTGTAACCACAAACCAAACTTCAAAACGTATTAAACGTGAGGCCAGCTGGCCTTCGGTCTTATTTTACATACATTTAAATATTTTGGGACTGTATGGCATTTTTGTTATGTTAACCAGTTGTTCATTTCTAACAATATTATTTAGTAAGTTTCAATATGAATACGAATTGCAATATCCATGGAATACTAATCTTAATTATTATTCTACTTAGCGTTTACATTGACATTTTTGGGCATTTTGGGTGCAACAGCTGGAGCGCACAGATTATGGGCACATCGAACATATACTGCAAATGCACCACTCAGACTGTTTTTAATGCTATGCCAAACGTTAGCGGGACAAGTAAGTACTAATGATAAATATACATGTTTCTCCGAAATATTGATTTTTAACACTCGTTTTATATACTTACATGAAAAGTTCCACACGCAGTCCTCTTTTTTATCTCGACATAGATAATAATTTGGTATTTATATCATAATTTTTTAGAAAAGATATCGATATTATTAAAATTAGGTCTTAAAAAAAACTAATTAGAACTTTCAACTACCTTATCAGAATTTACGGATGAACGTTCTGTTTTCTAGTTAGGGGCATTTCAATATTAACGGGTGCGATAGTTAAAGCCCAATTTTTTTGAATGAAAAGTAGAATTTGGAAAAACATTAGATGGTATCACAACAAAAAAGTTCGCTGTAAACCCCCCATTTTGAAAGCTTATCGGTTTTGATTTTTAAGGAAAAATACATTTTTTTTTCGACCTCTAAATAATACGCAATTTGCTTTTTTTTTATTGCTCCGACGTTTGACGCCCGATCAATTATAATATAACGGTGTGTCGTTGTAAATGTCTCTATGTGGGCTATATTTAATTTGTAGAAGTAATTTATCTCAAATTTGTTTTCCAATAATTGTACTCATTATCTCAGTTTCTATCACCCTAAGGTGCCAAGGGCACTTCATAGAATTGAAGCCCATAAAAAATCATAAAATTCAGTTCTACAGAGTTTCCTCAAATTGTTGAAATTAAAGAAGTTACAGTCGACGTCCAGTAATACGAATGTTCCGTATTACGAATGTCCAATGATACGAATGCAATATTTCTTCCACACGTGATTCTATAATACGAACAGCGGTAAATTTTACGGTTCGATAATACGAATGAGAATTTTTTCTTAGTAGGCTTTGCTCTTTTGCTAAGCATTAAATGCTTAGAATGCATGAAAGAATACGTGGGAAATTTTTCAGAATTTTTAAAACGTTTTGAAATGCTTTTTTATCGTAAAATCTGAAAAAAAAAGTTTGAGTTTTTGAAAAGAAGTCTTTCTTAGAAATTTACAAAAACCACCAAAATCAATTTCGCGACCCTGTTTATTGACAAGAAAAACCAGAGCAAAATCCTCGCGCATCGGTAATACAACAATGCCAAATTTTAGCCAAATCGGTCAAATCATGCTTTTTTAACTGGTACAATTGGCGTGTTTTACTTTAAATTTCTTCTTTTAGTGGCGATACGCATTAAATATTTTTTTTGGAAATTGAGATTAACAGTGTAGTATGTTTGGCTCAATTCTCATACTTTGTCCATCAAATATTTTTTTGTTTTTATCAAAACATTGAGTATTCTTTAAAATGTGCAAATGCCTCGAAAATCACGTAAACTTGCAATAGTTGCCAAAATTTATACGAACTTTGTCAGTTTTACGAGCTTTCGAGGCTTTTACACGTTTTGAGATACACCCTAATTGTTTTTCGTTTCCATAAAATAAATTAAATAAATTTAATAAATTTGCTATTTTTCATAAAATTTTTTCGTAAACTGATGTTTTCTCTCAAAACAAATATTCGGGTTAGTAAATTTTGTCTCTAAACCGACGATATGTCTCAATATAGAAGAAAAAAGGACCAAAATTTCGTTGCGATAATACGAATTTTTCGATTTTACGAATAGGGCTGACATTATATAATTCGTATTATTGGACGTCGACTGTACAGCGAATCTAAAACCTCATTACAATATATGCAAAACTGGATGTTTCAAAAACGAAAATCGCCCCCTAAAACTATGCAATATTCTTTCTTTTAACATTTGACATTTCAAACAGTATGCAAATAAATAAATAAAAGAATATCGCATAGTTTTAGGGGGCGATTTTCGTTTTTGAAACATCCTATTTTTCATATTTTGTACGCCATTGGCAACATTGGTTGATTTATATAAAAAGTTGTTAAAATTGATTATGGTAAATTACAAGTGACAATAATTACTTTTTACTGAAACATTCTGCATTCTTAAACATCATAATCATTTTTAACAACTTTTTATTTAAATCAACCAATGTTGCCAATGGCGTCTTTCATGCATTTTTTTAACATTTTTTAGGCTACGATATTTCGGAGAAAAATAAAGATATCGATATAAATCAAAGTGAGTTTTGAAGAAAAAGAATAGTACTTTTAAAGACTTTATCGAGTTTTATGATGAACTATTTACCTAGTCCTGTTATATAACCTCAAAAGTGGTGAAAAAGCCGTACATGCCAAAATTTCAGGTTAGAATATCTCAAAATTCAGAAGTGATAGAGCAATTTCAAGACCTGATTCGGATTCAGCATCAAAAATGCAATAGAACTGACTATTTTTGTTTCTAGTATATATTGATCATTATTTTTTTTTGTACGCAAAAATTTATTTTTTTAATAGAAACATAAAAAATTAAGTAAAAACGCAATATCTCGTAAACGATATTTGATAGGGTTTTTCAGTTTACGGTTTTTTAATCTATAGATAAGCAGAAAATTTTCTGCATACTCTTTTTTTGTATCCGTTTTAGTCAAATTTTTTTCTTGGTTTTAGTACAGAGCCCCGTGCTAAAAAATGGGTTTTTCGGCCCTGATTTGAAAAATTGCCGTTCACTTTGAAAAAAAAGCTATATATGTTTGATCCTTGAGTCATTCTACACATTTCCCTGAAAAAACATTTTGGGTGGAATCACTTTTTATTTAAAACACGTGGGGAGAGGTGTGTATAAGTATGTTTAGATCATAAAGTTCACTTATCGTCGTCTGTTCTGAAAAATTGCTAATTGTTTTTAGTTGGTAACATACTCTGGTTTTGAGACATGATACGCTTACTACAATTACCTTTTTTTTTGTTTGTTGTATTGTTTTTAAGTTCTTTTTTTATATGGAGTACGTATTTTGGCGATATTTCACAAAGATGATCACTACGGCTTAGGGGTTTGCCTTTTTTGACCATGAAGCTAGTGCAAATGAAACCTGCAGAGATGATTATTTTCACATAAAAACTTTTATGAAGGGGCCACGCCTCCATATCTAATCTGACGCTTTAATGTTGCCATATATTCATTAACCGAAGTTGATCTTACTAATGATTCTACAACCGGATGCGCTGATTTTGTCGAAATAAGAAAAAGACTTTATTGCTTTGAGCTCGATGGGTTTTCCAACGATTAAAAGTTTACTGAACGTAAAAAAAACTTTTGGTTTTCTTCTCGTTTTTTTTATGATTTGGCCATTTGTTATAGATGACACTAGCTATGCAAAAAAGAAAGCGACACAAAAGGTTTAGCAGGCACCGAACACAGTGCTTACTTAACTTTGACAAAAGATACAAGCCAACCGAAGAAATATATAACCAAAAGATGCAAAGAAGCACTGTAGCAATTTTTTGAGGTTTGTGCGAAGATATATATAACCAAGAGACGCAAAGAAGCACTGGAGCAATTTTTTGGAGTTTGTATTAGCCGTAGACGGTAGCTTTGACGAATTTAGAAGTTGATCGGCAGCGTAATTCAACCAAAAAAACTGTATACATCTCTTCTCATCCGGAAGCGAAGGGATATAAATAGATTTTAAATTTGTCAAAGCTACCGTCTACGGCTAATACAAACTCCAAAATATTGCTCCAGTGCTTCATTGCGACTCTTAATTATATATCTCTTCGACCTGTGCATTGAACGGCGGAAACATCATAACGGGGTGATATGGCATGTATGTATTCTCCTTTAACTCCTAGGAGGAGCATAGGGGACTGACTATTTGTTTAAAAAATATGTTACAAAACATGTAGATTTTGTCGATATAAAATATCCCAGTTCGAATTCCAAATATGTAAATTTTTGTCTATGGTTCTATCTCTCAATTCACAAATGAACAGTTTGAAAAGAGCTGCTTCAGGAACCTTATGAATATGAAAGTGCGTCCACCACTATACAAATAAAAAATTGATTTGACTTTTCACAAAATATTTTGACTCTGGTGAAAACTTTAATGAGGCTAAAATTTTTTTTGGAACAAAAACTCAACAGCTGTGTTCGTTTTAAAAAAAACTTTATAAATATTTGTAAAAATTCATAAAGTTTTTAACAAAAAGCGTTCGTTAAAACAAAAATTTCATACTTGCGTCACAAAAACTTTATAAATATTTACAAATTTTAAGAATTTTTTAAGTGTGTTACTTAATGACATTTTATATTGAAAATTGATTTTATTTAATTGAACTTTTAGTCATATATTTGCAAAGATCGATTTACATATAAATCTATCAATGCATTTTTCTAACACATAATTATGACAAATCAAGGAACGGATTAAAAACACGGCTATAGTGACATATGTTTCGTCTTTCGCCACAAAGACTCATCAGACTATTTTTGTTGTAATTATATTTATATTTATTTTACTAAATAAATTATAACTGAAAAATTGCAAGTTTGAAAACTTTTTGTGTTTTTGGTCTGGGCGGGAGACGAACCAAGGATCTCCAGGTTGGTAGCAGAATTCGTTACCACTGCACCAGCCTTGCCCGGCTGCGAAGCCGACTTTTTGCCAGTTTTATTTGTGTGTTAATACGTATTGATATATCATAATTGTTGTTGATCTTTGCAAATATATGACTAAAAGTTCAATTAAATAAAATCATATTTACAAATATTTATAAAGTTTTTTTTCAACAAACACGGCTAATATTTGTATGCAGAAATTTTTGCTATAAAACGAGAAAAAAATTTACAAAAGTAGAACATTAAAAATGATTAAGTTCTGCATAAAAAGTTTTTGGAATGTTGCTCCACGGCATTCAGTTTAAAATTGGCAATTTCCAAACGTGTCACCGTCGAAGAGATATATAACCAAGCCATAGACGGTAGCTTTGACGAATTTAGAAGTTGAACGGCAGCGTAATTCAACCAAAAAATCTAATGAAATCTCTTCGCTTCCAGATGAGAAGGGATGTATACAGAGTTTTTGGTTGAATTACGCTGCTGTTAAACTTCTAAATTCGTCAAAGCTACGTCTATGGTCTGCGGAGAACACAAACTTCAAAAAATTGATCCAGTGCTTCTTTGTTTCTCTTGGTTGTATATCTCTTCGGTGCAAACTCCAAAAATTGCTCCAGTGCTTCTTTGCGTCTCTTTATTATATATCTCTTCCTCACCGTTTAACGTAGAGCCTAAAAATATGCAACGATTTTGTAAAATTTTAAACATGCTGCCTTTTAAAATACGCAGTTAATGTTCGTTCATCTATAAAAAGTTGAGACCCACCCTGTATTCAAGTTAATATGTAATTTATTATTTTTTTTTTAATTTCTTTAAAATAAAATAGTTTCTGATTTTTATAGGGTTCCATCTACAGCTGGGTGCAAACACATCGATTGCACCATAAAAAATTCCGTCAAGAAGATGATCCCTTCTACAGCGCACGTGACTTTTTTTCAGCACAAGTGCGTGCTCAGATCACAAGTTACACACCCGAACAGGAGGCTTTAATCAAACAGATTGATATGTCAGACATAGAGGCAGATAAGATTGTGATGTTCCAAAAGAAGTGATTATTTTAAAGGTTTTTCTGTGTTTGTAAGCACAATTAATTTTTATGTTTTTTTATTTTCAAGATTCTATTGGATTTTATATTTTGTGCTACACGTATTGTTGCCCATAAATGCACCACTTGAATACTGGGGTGATTCCATTTCGGCTGCAATATTTGTAACTTTCTCACTGCGTTACCTGATCGTTTTAAATGTTTGCTGGTTAATAAATTCGGCACATTTCATTTGGGGTCTGGACAAAAATTTTAAACCATCGGACTCAAATATGGTTTTCTTTATAACCAAAAGCTATTGGCCACAATATCACTATCTCCTACCTAATGATTATCAAAGCGGTGAATTTGGTGACTATGGTGAGTTTTAATTATTGATTTATATTCTTTTGATCAATACATATAATACTTTCTTCTTGCAGGCCAAGATATAACAACCGCTTTCATACGTGTATTCGCTGCCCTAGACCTGGCAACTGGCTTGCGTACCATTACCTCAACTGCTGTTAAGAATGGCCTCACAACGGCCGTGGAAACTGGTCGCCCGATTGTGGAATGTATACAAGAACAGGCTACAAAAGAGTTGGATACCATGCCAGATAATCATTTTTTGAATAGAGACAAATTTATGTGAAGTTTTTTCTTCGTGCAATTTTTTGCTAATGAATGAACAAAGACAATTTATTCACTGTGTGCATTTACTTTATATGTATTTGATAAAAAATAGATGAATCAATTAATAACAGAAACTTTTGGTCGATTTTTTATTTTTCTTTGGAAAATCCTCATGATCTACATAACAATGTTAAATGTAAAATGAGGTACCCAACTTGGCTAAGTAAGGACTAAAGATGTAAATTTTCAGGCTTTTACTGACCCCGAGATTTTAGGGATTTTGAAAAGATTTTTTAAAATAATACCAAAAGAAAAAATTTAAGTCCTCAAAATTTCGTCTCCAAATCTTGATTGAAATTTGTTACATATATATTAGATAGTATCACAACAAATAAAGTTCGCTTTAAACAGCCCATTTTGAAAGCTTATGTTTGATTTTTGAGGAAAAAAAAACTTTTTTTTCGACCTCTAAAATATACGCGATTTTTTAATATTTCTCCGTCATCACGGTGCTTGTGGGAGAATTTAAATCAAATTTTGATGTACCTCGGATTTTTTTGTAAATTCTTATTATAGATGTCAATAGAAGTTATTCTATGCAAAAAATAAAATTATAGAGGTGGCGCTTTTTTAAAAATAATCCCTTTTCCAATTGGGGCATTTTCCCATACAAAAAAATAAAATATTTTTTTTAACTACATTAAACAAAAATCAAAATAATCACATTCGATGTGTTTTGCGATGCTTCACGCGAATCCGACCTCAGAATTGCTCTATCGTGTATAGTTTTTGAGATATTCAAATCTAAAAGCCGAAAAAAGTCGTTTTTTGCCATGTTTTGAAGCTATATAACTATGTAATATATCATTTATTCGTTAAATGTGGTTAAAATACTTGAAAGTCATGATCTTTTCCTTTAAAATCTAATTTAAATTATGTTTATATCTTCATGCTTCTAAGAGATATCGTAGACCGAAATATTGGCTAAACGGGTTTTTTGCACTTTTGTGTCTTTTTAGGTTAGGATATCTTTGACGAAAAAAAAGATATCAACATAATTTAAATTAGGTTTTAAAGGCAAAGATTAGGACTTTAAAGTTGTTTATCAGATTTAACTAAATTAAAATTTCTTTCACATTTTAAACATGTTCAACGAACCGACTACTTGTAAATTCAACCGTTTGACACCCCGAGTGTTGTTACGTGTATGCCATACGGCTTAATTTTAAAATGGTCGGTTCGTTAAACATGCTTAAAATGTGAAAGAAATTTAAGTTTCATCAAATCTGGTAAACAACTTTTAAAGTCCTAATCTTTGCCTTTAAAACCTAATTTAAATTATGTTGATATCTTTTTTTTTCGTCAAAGATATCCTAACCTAAAAAGACACAAAAGTGCAAAAAACCCGTTTAGCCAATATTTCGGTCTACGATATCTCTTAGAAGCATGAAGATATAAACATAATTTAAATTAGATTTTAAAGGAAAAGATCATGACTTTCAAGTATTTTAACCACATTTAACGAATAAATGATATGTTACATAGTTATATAGCTTCAAAACATGGCAAAAAAACGACTTTTTTCGGCTTTTAGATTTGAATATCTCAAAAACTATACACGATAGAGCAATTCTGAGGTCGGATTCGCGTGAAGCATCGCAAAACACATCGAATGTGATTATTTTGATTTTTGTTTAATGTAGTTAAAAAAAATATTTTATTTTTTTGTATGGGAAAATGCCCCAATTGGAAAAGGGATTATTTTTAAAAAAGCGCCACCTCTATAATTTTATTTTTTGCATAGAATAACTTCTATTGACATCTATAATAAGAATTTACAAAAAAATCCGAGGTACATCAAAATTTGATTTAAATTCTCCCACAAGCACCGTGTCATTTGACGTCCGATCATTAAGTATAGTATATCGTTGTAAATGTCTTGATGTCGGCTATATTTCATTCATAAAAGTAGTTTATCTCAAATGTTTTTTTCGACTCATTATTTCAGTTTCTACTACCTTAAGGTGCCAAGGACACTTCATAAAATTGAAGCCCATAAAAAATCATAAAATTCATCTCTACAAAGTTTCCTCAAATTTTTGAAATTGAAGAAGTTATAGCGAATCTAAAACCTAAGTACAAAATATGAAAAACGGGATCAAGAACAACTAGTAAGGGTGTAACTTTTGGCCTGGGCAAAAAATAAATACCCTACACTGCAGTATTTTGAAAATTTTGCTTGTAAGGGAGGTGCCACGCCCTCTTGTCCGAGTTTACCCAGCTTTTGTTCAGAGCTTGCATTTATAGTTTTTAGTGAGTGAAATTTGGTTCGATTATCTCAAAAAACTTTTTCAGTACAGCGCTTTGAAGCTTTTGCTTTGCCACGCTCTTTTGTCTGAGTTCGTCTAGTTTTAGCTTAGAGCGTGCATTTATAAGTAGTCTTTAGTATTTGAGTGAAATTTGGTTGGATTATCTCAAAAAACTCTTTCAGTATAGCATTTTGAAACGTTTGCTTGTATGGGAGGTGCCACACTCCCTTGTCCGATTTCACCCAATTTCTGTTGAGAGCTTTCATTTATAATTCTTAGTGTCTGAGTCAAATTTGGTTCGAATATCTCAAAAAACGCTTTCAGTATAGCGTTTTGAAGCTTTTGCTTATATGAGAGGTGCCACGCCCTCATGTCCGAATTTGGCCAGTTTTTTCTCAGAGCTTGCGCTTAAAATTCGTAGTATTTATGTGTATTTTGGTGGCATTGTCGTGAAAAATATTACTAAAATTGCAATTTGAATATATTTTTTGTATGGGCGGTAGGCGTGTTCGTTGACCGATTTTGCTCATTTTCAATTCCCCGAGCTAACTTTGACAATGGAGGCAGTGTACCAAATTTCATTGAATTATCTTGCTTAGTTTTCCCAAAAAGTGTATTTCAACACACAGCCAGACAGACGGACATGGCTATATCGACTCAGGAGGCGACGCTGATCAAGAATATATATACTTTTCTATATCTGCCACGCCTCCTTCTCTGCGTTACAAACGGAAGGACAAAGTGAATATACCCTGGGTGTAGGGTATAAAAATCGCCCCCTAAAACTATGCAAGATTCTTTTTTTACTTATTTGCATACTGTTTGAAATGTCAAATGTTCAAATGCTCTCTTTTGAGGTTGTGTTGTATTTCGTCATAATGAGACTTCACTTGAATAGAATTGGTTAAAAGATTTAGACGTGTTTGATTTTCCTGTATTTTGCATTTGCTTAAATAAAAGTTATTTAAATTATAAAATGTGTGTTTTCATTTATTTTAAAAACAAAAAGACTTAAATCTGGATTTTTAAAAATAGTGTTCAAGCCGAGTTGTATAAAAAAGTGCTTTAAGTTATAAAAGAAAGGGAAAGAGTGTATTTTTTTTGCCTCTGACCGTCAATTTTTAATGCATTTGACCATTGACTCCGGCTTGCAGCCAGTACGCTACATGCACCGATCATCGCCATCACCACCAATATTGTCATCGGCACCATCAGTGGCCAACCACCTCAGAGTGTTTAGCAGCACATCGACGTGTCCATTACGTAGGCTGATATATATATTTCTGGCCTAGGCAACACTAAGTGTTGCCAGGTGCAATCTGACATTTCCATTGGAAAGTTTGAAATTTTTTAGCATAAACGTACTCAGAACGTTTTGACGTACGACCATCATTTGTGTTGTTTACATCGACTTCAAAAATCAATGTGGCAAAAAAATGGAATTAACTCGTGAACATTTTCGTGCGATCATTTTTCACAACTTTCGACGTGGATTATCACGACAAGAGTCCATCCTATAGCACTGTGAAAAACTGGTTTAATGAATTCAATCGTGGCCGACGCTCGCTCAAAGACGAATTTCGTGAAGGTCATCCAAAAACGGCCGTTGTGCCAGAGAACATTGATGCCGTGCGTGAACTGATAATGCAAGATCGTCATGTGACATACCGTGAGATAGAAGCATTCTTGGGCATTTCTTCCACTAAAATACATTCGATATTGCATAAACACCTGGCCGTAAAAATGGTTTGTTCTCGTTGGATCCCGCACAATTTGACAATCGCTCAAAAAAGGCTCGTGTCGATTGGTGCAAAGAAATGTTGAAAAAATACGATCGCGGTGCTTCAAAAGACGTTCATAAGATTGTCTCATGTTACAAATCATGGATCTATGCGTATGAGCCCGAAACAAAACAGCAATCGACCGTGTGGGTCTTCGAAGACGAGCCAAATCCAACGAAAGTTGTTCGTGGAAGAAGCACTTCGAAGCAAATGGTCACTTGCTTCTTCGGCAAAACTGGTCATGTGGCGACCGTTCCACTTGAGCAACGTAGGACGGTCAATTCTGAGTGGTACACCACAATTTGTTTGCCTGAAGTCTTCGGAGAAATTCGAAAAACGAACAAGAGAAGACGAATCATTGTTCACCATGACAATGCGAGCTCTCACACATCGGATCAAACCAGCTCCTTTTTGACCGGCCAAAACGTTGAATTGATGGGTCATCTACCGTACAGCCCTGACTTGGCACCCAATGACTTCCTTTTATTCCCGCACATCAAGAAAAAAATGCGTGGTCAACGATTTTCGTCGCCAGAAGATGCTGTTGAAGCGTTCAAAAACCATGTTTTGTAGGTGTCTCAATCGGAGTGGAAAAAGTGCTTCGACAATTGGTTTGAGCGCATGCAAAAGTGTATAAATCATGCTGGAGAATACTTTGAAAAACAATAAAACCATTTTTGATGATAAATATTCGCATTTTCATTATTAGGCGAGAAATATATCGATACCTTAGAGCGCTAAAGTCCTATCTTCATTTTTCCAATTGTTGGGAAATGCAAAAAGAAGATTTCAAACAGTGGTTATTTAGAATTGGCTGCTATTTTGATGCAATGATACATGCAATATTTTTACATATAGTATGTTTTAACATAATTTAATGTTTTTAACCAATTTTAATAATTTCTAACGAAATCCCAGCCAATTTATAGTATGTCATTACTTTTGCCCTTATATAGAATTCCACTACTATTCAAAAAAACGACGTATTTAGTAAATTTTTTGAATTGTTTCCACTTAAATGTCGTAAAGAGTCATAAAACGCGTAGAAAATACGAAAAAACGAATTTTTTTTTTTTTTTTTAATTTTTGGTTCCGACAAACAAGATTGGAGCCTTGGGTGTTCACTAAAATGTCGCAAAGAGTCATGAAACGCGAAGAAACCGCGAAAAAACGAAGAATTTTTTTTAAAAATGTGACTTATTTGAATATTCAGTGGAAATAGGACAGTAGCACTCTTGAAAAAATTACAGTTTGGAGATAGGATTTTTCTTAATTATCGAATATTTTGATATTTTAGTGGTATTTTGACATCACACAGTTTTCCACACGATAATGAAGCCCACAATGATGCCATAACTGCAAAAATCTCAAAATCGCAAGAAGTGGAGATAGGACTATAGCACTCTAAGGTATCGATATATAGCAGCCCACGTATCATATTAACATGTTTAGAAGCATATTTTGCGTATTAAGCAGAACATCTTGGAATCTATATAATCGATAGAAATTGTTTCAATTAACAAAATTTACATTTTATTAACTTAATTTTCTCATAACAAAATGTTAGTGTAATAGAAAAACAACAAAATATGCATAATCATACTAGTATGCTTTAAGGAAATATGTAATTGAAAATATTTTAAGTTTTGAAATTTGTTTCTCTTGAAATTATTATATGTAATTATTGTAAGTTGAATATTTTTGTATTCAGGAATTATGGATTGGTTTATATGGGCATAATATGAATTTTATATAAAATGGTTTAAAATACTTTCATATGAACTTCTGTATAAATTTTATACAAAAATAGTATAAAAGATTTTTATACAGTGATACTACGAAATTTAACCCAAAATAGTTTAAATTGTGTTAATACTTTATGTGTATACATTTTATACGAACAAGCATAAACGTTTGGTGTACCTAATTGAAGCATAGATTTTATACCAAGTTTGGTGTGGATCTGTATTCATTCCAATTTGGTTTGAATTTTACACCCAAACTTTTTGCTGTGTAGTATATCAGTCTAATGACTAATGCTGCGAGGACAGACCCGTTAGGAAACCTCTGCTCGGTAATTTCAAATTGAAATTTTTCCATCTTGGAGTGATTCCTATTGCCGTAATGCAGTAGTAGAAACAGTACTCAATACTTCGATTAATGTTATGTTGATTAATGTCAATAATTCTTTTAACTGCTGCAAAGAGATATTTGACAAAAAGGTAAAATGATGATTGTCTCTTTAAAGAAGCTCATTTTTATATATTTTATTGTTGATATATGGTATGTATGAAAGTATGTACACATTTACATGAGAATCAAAATCAAAAACATAAAATTGCATCGTTTGTATATTTCAAGTTTGCATAATGAAACAGTTTAGTCTTAAGTTTGTAATTGGCGAGTTTGGTATGAAGAGAAACTTTTTCGAAATAAAGTGTTGACATGGCATAAAAACTCAGTGTGTTCTATTTTGTTTTTGTGTTTAAAAAAAAAAGATGTTACATAAAATTTTTAAAATAAACTGTGTGAATGTGAAAAATTGGAAATAAAGTCATAATTAATAAAATACAGAATTTAAATTTACATATAAGAAAAATACTACAAAATTGTGCTCAAATCAAGCATTTGCGTAAATATATGTGTTATGTATTAAAGTTAAAAGTTCTTAAATCATCAGACAGTAAAATTCTTGACTTAAAAACATAACACCATAAAGCATACAAAATCAAATCTTCTAAGGGTGTTATATTCATGTCAGTAGCCGAAGGTCTTTTATATCAATAATATTAAAATAAAAAAAAAACTTCAGAAATCTACAGCAGCAATAACTAATTTTGTGAAACTAATGCTAATTGCAAGTGTAACTTCCTTATATGTCTTAATTAAATTTTAACACATATTTTTTTTTTACATATCTCTTTAGAAACAATAATAATTGCATTTAACTTACTCGCACTTCTTAAGTTTTTAATTCAATGACAAGTAAAGGCGTGATGGTCTCTTATGAAAAAAGGTTCTCACAGTATATACTAGTGACATTGGACAAAAGTGTTGCCAGATTAAAATTTAAAAAAAAAATACCCCAAAAAAAAAAATTTCCCCACAAAAATGTGCGTAACAATTTGTAAAAGTTTTCCTCAAAAAAGCATTTTATAAAAAATCAATTACACTGTACAACACTCAGAAAAAAAAATCCCCAAGAATAAACTAGTGACGCTAAAATTCGCTATATAGAACCCCCCCCCCTATGTGACGGTAGCTTCATATAAAAAATAAATAAACTACACCAAGCGTGACGCTTGTTCGAACTCCCTCCCCCTAGGAGCGTCACGGAGTTTATGGACAGCCCCTAAGAGTATGACCATTGGCCTGCCCAAAAATTAAGTGCCCTACACCGCAGTATTTTGAAAATTTTGCTTGTATGTGATGTGCCACGAAAACACTTACAGTTTGCTCAAAGCTTGCACTAACTATTCCACATATCTGTGCGAAATTTAGTTGCACTACGTCAAATAAAGTTTGCACTATAGCGTTTTTGAAAACTTTAAGTGTAAGGGAGGTGCCCCAACCAACCTCTAGTCTGAATCAACCAAGTTTTTGACCAGAGCTTACATTTACTATCACTAGTGTCTGAGTGAAATTTTAACTGGGTTATCTCAAAAAATACATTCAGTACAGTTAATGTGTATTTCTGTTGCGTTATGTATGCCCCAGACAGACGACAGCTTAAATCTAGATTATAGACGTAATAATGCGAATCTTTTTATTGCATGATTTTAGACATTTTTTAAATACATATTTCATAGACATTGACTAAAAGAAAATTTCCCAATTCAGGGACCAAAAAATTATAAAACATCAAAAACAAGATTAATAGAGAGTTAAGCATCAGAAATGCTAATTATAATTTTTTGGACCTTGAATTGGGAAATTTTCTTTTAGTCAATGTCTATGAAATATGTATTTAAAAATGCCTAAAATCATGCAATAAAAAGATTCAGATTACTACGTCTATAAGCAGTGCTGTCGTTTACACTTCAATTGAAGTGTTTTGCTCCTTTTCTATCAAAAACACTTCGCTACTTCCCCTTTCATAAAATCACTTTTTCTTGATTACAAAATTTGCCTTAAAACTTGCCTATTCTTTTTATGAGAGTTCAGGAACATACTTTTTTATATGCCCGAAGCCTGCCCTGGCTGAAAAGTAATTTGTTTTTTTCAATATATCAAGCGAACAAAGCAAGATTTCGATATGAGGAAATTTTTTGTAGAGAATTAAATTTGCCATCGAAATAGTTTATAGACCAAAAAAAGAAAGCAAAAATTTCGAATTCTTGTGTTTCTTACTCTTTTGTCTATAACTGTTTTAGGGTCAGAGATAGGTAAAAATATAGCAGAATATCATAAAAGTAGATAAAATTTCCTTTAAAACGCTTCATTATAAAATTTTTAGGTGGAAAATTGGCCGAAATATGGCTACCCGAACATTTAAATTTCTTTTTAAGAGGTCGGAAAAATTTTTTTTACTCAAAAAAAGGCGTCATACGAGAAAAGTGTATAATGCCTAAAATACTTAGAATCATTCAAAGAATACGTTAAATTTTTGGGTACATTTTATAATTTTTAAAAAATTGGTAAAAAAATTAAAAAAGTTCCAAAAAATTCTGAAAAAAATTCACACATATTTCTTGGACTATTCTAAGCATATTTTGCTTTATACATTTTTTTTTCGTAAGATGCCGTGTTTTGAGTAAAAAACGTTTTTTCGACCGCATAAACGAAATTTCCATGTTCGAGTGGCCGGCCATATTTCGGTAAATTTTTGACCTAAGAAATTTTTTATTTATTTTTATTTATTTTTTTCATATTTTTTTAAAATATATTTTCAAATTTTGTTACGTGTAGCATAAAATTGAATGAATTGAATAAATAAAATTGTGATTTTTATGTTCACTTCACTAATACTTCACTTTATCAGAATTTTACTTCGCAACACTTCACTTTTTGCAAAATTTCACTTCGCTCAAACTTTTCAAAACGACAGCACTGTCTATAAGCTAACTTTGAAGACGGAAATCAAATTTTATCGAATTATCTTGCTTAGTTTTTCGATGAAAAATATTTCCATGGACGGACAGATAGACAGACGTACATGGCTATATCGATTCAGTGGGCGACGCTGATCAAGATTATAAATACTTTTCCATAGCTGCCAATGTATTTTTAAAGCGCCCGGTGAATTTTTTTTTTTTTTTTTATACACGCTTAGGCACCTAGACTAACAAAAACTTGCACATGAGTGGAGAGTTTAAAATTTACCCCTGAAAAGTTATAGGGTTAAAACTGATTTTCTGACTTGTTTTAGAAAAACAAAATTTTCTTGGGTCACCCTAGTGTTTTAGAGAAACATTTTTTATGGGAAACTTTTAGCTAATTGTATAGGCTTTTTAAGAGTGTATTTGGCTTATAGAGTTCAAAACAATTTCGTAAAGTTCTGGAGCTTTAAAGTTGATATTTAAAATTTTCTCTCCTTTTTTTGACTTTGGTGGCAATTTTAGTGCGAAAAAGGTCCTGTTAATATACGCTTTTATAATTTTCTATGGAGTTTTCGTTAAATTTCCTTTGATTCGGTAGTACATTTGTCATACTATTTTTTTTTAATTGAGGTCAGAAAAAAATACTTTTCAAGAACAATCAGCTTCAGCGCAACGCATACGAGTAACCCGTGTGTTAAATAGAAAAGTATTTTTTTCCAACCTTAAATTAAAAAGTGGGTATGACAAATGTACCACTGAATTAAGGGAAATTTAATGAGGATTTAAAAAAAAAATTATAAAAGGGTATGTTAATAGGACTTTTTTCCTACTAAAATTGCGCCCAAAGTCAAAAGAAAAGAAATTTAAATATCAAATTCAAATGCCCAGAATTTTGCGAAATCTTTTTGGAACTCTATAAACCAATTATACTTTTAGAAAGCTCATACAATAAGCTAAAAGTTTTATACATGAACAGATCTCTCTAAAGCGCTAGGGTGACCGAAGAAAGGTTTTTTTTCTTAAACAAGTCAGAAAATCAGTTTTAACCCTATAAATTTTCAGGACTACATTTAAGACCTCCCATCAGATGCAGTTTTTAGTTAGTCTAAGCCCACTGTAACACCTTCCAGAATCTTCGTAACCTTATGCGATACGGCCTATAGTGGAGTACATTACAAGTAATATCACTGATTTCCGTATAACTTCTAAGCCGGTCTTACTCCCCCGACGCAAGAAAAACGGATAGCATAATCCTGTTTAAGAGACTAAAATACACTAAAAACCTTTTCCAAAACTTTTTCAAAAGCGCTTCAAAATTGTTGTAATGTTGTTGGTAAATATCAGTCAAGATGTTGCACTGTTAAGGCATTAACTTTTTTCGACTTACATACCTTATTATTTCTATAGCACAATGTTTTTCCTACCATCTTTTTCTCACACTTTTTGTTTCCCTAAAACTTTTTTTTTCACCTAAAATAAAAAAGAAACCTTCGATCTGGGAACAATGTTAGACTGAAAAACAAAACAAAACTACCAACTTATAAATACCAAGTAAACAGTATATTAGTGACACAAAATCTCCCATATTCAAGGCCGGAAATTAAAATTTTTTTTTTTCTTTTCTCAAAGTTAAGTAAAATCAATAATTAATATGTGCGTTAAGTTTTGACACTTCTCGAGCAACACTATTTTTGGGGTACATACATACCTACAGATAAACGCACATTTATGAGAAATTAACACCATCACGCTATATTTGCAGAGTTAATTCGAAGGCAAATATTTACGCATAAGATGCGTACGAGTGCCTACAATAAAATTATGAATTCTACAAAATTAAAAATCAAAGGTTTCGATTTTACTTAAAAATATTCAATTTTTTATTATATACGTATCCAATAGACATTTTAAGATTTTTCATTAAATGTTATTTGTTTAGCTAAAATCTGGCACAATGGTTTTCTCAAGTGTCTCGAGTTCTAAAGTAATAAACCAAATTCGTTAAAGTTGTAAAGTTGACTATTTCATTATGTGAATACGTAGTTTGTTCACTTTGCATCGACGAACTTGACAACCATTATTAATGAGTTTTATTTGTCTGTCGTCGGTGCAGGATTTAAGTACCAGCACAAATACGGGTATTTCGAAAACAGCTTTAAACAGCCATCATGTTTTTAGTTCAAGTGTTGCATTTTGTAGCTAAGTAGTTTGCTTAAAATACTTTTACGAATTTATATGGCGTTGCAAAGCTATTGAAGGTGAAGCTATTGAATTCGGAGAAAAAAAAAAAACTAACGAAAATACTTCAAAAATTTGTAAAGAACCTTCTTAATGACACAGAAGCACTAGTTGGGCACCTAAGTACTTCGTTAATGTTCAATAATCATTTGCAGTCTGCTATGAGTTGCAAATTGCAATAAGAATGTATGGTATGACTTATCAAAAATTTAATTTCTGGACAGATAGAAAATTTAATACCCTACAAATCACTATTTTGAAAATGTTGCTTGTATGTTGATACTACATCCTGTAGCACCGGCAGAGTCAATTGTCTCAATAGTCCAATCCTTGGTCTAGTTTTTTTGTATGTAGTATATAATGGACTACACCTAAAACTAGAATAAATGCATTAAGCTATCAATTGTATCAAAAATGGTCCAAATGTAATGCTTACACCGTCATTACTACCAAAAGTGGTCCAATTGTGTATCGATTGCATCAGTGAAATTATAACATAACTGACTACGTACTGTTTGGTAGTTCGTCGATTGGGAAGAAGAGCAAACGATAGTGTATCGGTCTAGTGACTTGCGCTGCGTGGAGAAGCCCGGGTGCAAATCCTCCACTCGGTGATTTTCAATTCCAATTTTTAAATTTCTATTAATTTGTCTAAACAGTCTTTGGAGCAAAAAATGAAACATGTGTCCAACATAGCCGAGGTATAAAATAAATAAAAAATTAATAAAAACTGTTTATCCCCACTGAGGTTCGAACACGGAACACATTGCTCGAAAATATATAACAAACTATTTAGCACATTCGGCTAAGAAACCTTTTGACATTTTTGTGTAAAATTTGAATTTCAAATTAAATTTGTTGATAAAATATAAAAAAATAAAAAAATTGGCCTTTTTCTGGTCCGAATATAATGCATAAGGAGACAATTAACCTTTTTCTGCTCCGATTGTAATGCATAAGGAGACAATTGGATACGCTCAATGACAAACAATGTAAAACGTATAGAATAGAACTTTATATGTGATGGGACCAGAATTTGGACTAGTCGGCTTCTCCCATGGAGTAGTTTGCAAAGTAGTTTTAGAATAGTCCGTGGTCCTGCAGCGCATCTTCTGGTTCAAATACTTACTCAGAGCTTGACATATTTGGAGACATTCTTTCGATAAATGCGTGAACTGCAGCATTTTAAAAACATTTTGTTTTATCGAAGGTGCTACGCTCTTTTGTCTGAGTGTACCAAGTTTTTGTTAAAAACTCACTCTTTCTAGTTCTAGAATCATTACACAGCTCGACACAGAAAAGTTATTTCTCTGAATCTGAATCCGGCCTCAGAATTGCTCTATAACGTCAAGTTTTTTAAATATCCTAACCTGAAAGTGCACAAAAACGTTATTTTCGCATATATTCGAGGTTATGTATCAATACGAAAATTTTTAAAAATGCGATATACAGTGAGTCACAGATGTATTTTGCATACAAAAAATATTCAAAAATTCGAATTAATACTCAATTTTTAGCCGTTTCATTCTTTGAAAAGTAATATTTTTTCATAAACTTCGAGTCATTGGAACGTTAACTATGATACCACTTCATAAAAAAATTAAAATAATTCGTTCTAATCCCCTAAAAAGCAAAGAAATAATTTATTCATCTATTTTATAAGGTCACAAAAGTATTTTGCTTTTTAGTAATATTTTACTTTGAGATTATTTATCAAGTAAAGGAGGCTTTTTTAATTATAACCATGGTAGCCATTATTTGAAGAAACATCATATAAACATCTTTGCTAGGATTCCATCCCTTTACGACATTTTCAGTCGGTGTTTTCCCCCATTTTTCTTGCAGTACTTGTTTGAGCACATTTTTTTGATAAAATATGGTATTTTCTGACCTCTCCACTATGTAAGGCCAAAAAATTTCTATTGGATTCGAAAAAGAATATAGCGGTGGTGTTTTAATTTCTTTGGTGTTGTACAGAAGTGTCCCAGGATGTGTATTTAGGGTCATTGTCTTTTGAAAATAAGAAGTCATCTTGTGGTAAACCCATTTTTTAAGTACTGGGTGCAATTTTTTTTTGTGGAATTGGACTGATATTCATGTCTATCTATATTGCCACCGATAAGCTTAAGTTTCCCCATTCCATAAGCCGAGAACAGCCCACGACACACCATCATGTAAAATTATTGCTTTTAAGTTATAAAAATTAAGGGTTTTATTTGCTTTATGCCAGACCATGCGGCGTCCATCGGATCCGAAAATATTATTTTTGCTTTCTATTGGATCCAATAATATAATATATGCTTTCCCTCGGAACAATAGACGCCGTGTGGTCTGGCATAAGGCAAATAAAACCCTTAACTTTTATAACTTTAAAGCAACAATTTTACATGATGGTGTGTCGTGGGCTGTTCTTGGCTCATGGAATGGGGAAACTTAAACTTATCGGTGGCAATATGGATAGACATAAATATCAGTCCCATTTAACAAAAAAAATTTGCACCCAGTACTTAAAAACTGGGCTTACCACAAGATGACTTCTTATTTTCAAAAGGCAATGACCCTAAATACACATCCTGGGACACTTCTGTACAACACCAAAGAATTAAAACACCACCACGATATTCTTTTTCGAATCCAATAGAAATTTTTTGGCCTTATATAGTGGAAAGGTCAGAAAATACCATATTTTATCAAAAAAATGTGCTCAAACAAGTACTGCAAGAAAAATGGGAAAAAACACCGACTGAAAATGTCGTAAAGGGAGGGAAACCTCGCAAAGATGTTTATATGATGTCTCTTCAAATAATGGCTACCATGGATATTATTAAAAAAGCCTCCTTTACCTGATAAATAATCTCAAAGTAAAATATAACTAAAAAGCAAAATACTTTTGTGACCTTATAAAATAGATGAATAAATCATGTCTTTGCTTTTTAGGGGATAAGAACGCATTATTTTAATTTTTTTATGAAGTGGTATCATAGTTAACGTTCCATTGACTCGAAGCTTATAAAAAAAATATAACTTTTCCAAGAATGAAACGGCTAAAAATTGAGTATTAATTCGAATTTTTGAATATTTTTTGTAAGCAAAATACATATGTCACTCACTGTATCAAGGAGAAAAAACTTAATGGCATTAGAAAGAGAAAAATTTGCACTTTGAAAATCTAAGCACAGTTTTAAAGAGAAAAAAAAAATGTTCGCGATGATACATAACCTCAAATATAGGCGAAAATAGCGTGTTTTGCATTTTTAGGTTAGGATATTTAAGAAACTTAACATGATAGAGCAATTCTGAGGCCGGATTCAGATTCAGCGACCCTCAACTACGCGAAATGACTATTGTTATTCAAAATAAATTTTTCAAGTCGAGCAGTGTTATGTATTCTGCTTGCATTCCCATAAATAATGCTCTTAAGGTAGAGTTTCAAATACCTTCCAAGCCTCCATCTATGCATTAAAAAAAGATGAACAAAGTGAATATACAATGGGTGTAGGGTATTAAAATGTTTTTGTAATAGGTTCACAACTACTTTTTGAAAATTGGTCGAAAAACAGTATTTTTCAAAAACACACACTTAACCAAAAACAATAATAGTAACTTTTGGCCTTAGCCGTCTTGGTATTGACCTTGGACATTGAGTCTTAATCTTTGATTTGGTTTTGATATTGAGGCTAAGTCTTAATCTTGGGCATTAAATCTTGGTCTTGTTCTTGGAAAAATTTCTTAAGGTTATTAAGTGCTAAATTTCCAATCTTATTTCTACAAAGCAGTTGAGTTTTTCAGAAGCAAAATTTCGAATTGAGAGATGATTTTATGCTTGAAAGGGGAGTGACAGATCTATAAACTATAAATAACCAAGACAAGAAAGAAGTCTTGGTCTGAATAATCATCGCGACCAAGACCATTGCACTCTTGGTCTTGAAATTATATCAGTGTCTTGGTCTTGAAAAATTACCAAGAATAATTTTGCTCATCACTACTTTCAAGTTAGGATATCTCAAAAACCATACGTAAAAATCCAATTCTGCGGCCAAATACGGTTTCAGCATTGACAAATATATCGAAAATGGCTATTATTATTTCGGGTTGTTGCTTTTTGTTTAAAAAAAATACCGTGACATAATTTCAAAAAGGAGTCGATGAAAAAATTCAAAAATTTTTTGCTTATTCAGTAAGCAATTTTTTCTGGGTGGCGTGGGTATGCTAAATTTTCTGGGTGCCATTTTGAATTTTCACGTTTTCCAACATCGTATTCGGTTTCAGCGACCATTTTTAAGTGTTTTAAAACAGTTTTATAGATTTTTTTTTTGTTTTTGAGGGTTTCAAGGGGCTTAAAAACAGGGGGTGAACTGCAAAAATCTAAAGTGTTGGTTTTTTTCTATATTGAAATTCGAGATGTTACTTACTTAGTCTCTGGGAAAAATTTTATAAATCTTTGCCTGACCTACCAACAAAATTCGAGTAATTGAATCCTATTTATAAAAACTTAAATTATTGCTCATAAAATTAAAGAAGCATATTTCTTGTGAATAATTCTTCACTAAGTAAATATAAACACAGGTCATTGTTTAATTACTTAAAACTTCTCATTATCATTTTAAAGAATACGAATACCTTTGGACGACATACATAAATACATATCACACATTAGATGGAAGACCGTCATAAGTCAAAAAACCAAATCTTCGATAAAAACTCTTCTAAAAAGATTTCAATATATGATTTACACAAATAAGCTAAAAATTTTATTGCTGTTAAAAGAACACTGTGCTACACGAAAAAAAGTTTCTAGATTCTCACATTGCACATCGGTTTATCTTTAGCACCCAAGGATTTATTTTTTTTTTTTTTGGCCTGCCGAGAGGTCGCTTTATACCTAGAGTCATTTTTAAACGAATTTTCAAAAACTTGATTGTTATAGAATGGTAAGAGTTGTAGCTCTATGACAAAAAAGGAATTTTCAAAAATCTATTGAGAAAAGACTGAGCTATGACCGATATAATCCATGATATTATCTCTTTCATCGCACAAGTCACATACTCTTTCAAGTCAAAATCCGAATTTTGGGGATTTAATATTTTCTTTATTTTATTTTTTGCCAGAAGTGCGAGTCTCAATAATGACATCCCTGCAGTCAAAATATGAGACAGTCTACAAAAAATTAAAAAATTCTAGCTCAAGGTTAGTACTAGCCCGAAACTAGTGAAAAAGGGATGCAGTGGGGGCCAGTTTGATATCAGTTTGTTGTTTGCAGAGGAAAATAAATTTGAATTTTAACGAAAACAAAATAGAAGTTTTGTTTTTGCTTTTGAAATAATTTGTGTCACTTGAATTATGTGTAAAAATAAATTGTGGAAAAAATTAAATTAATGAATTCATTTTCGTTGATGTTGTGATGAACGTAATTTAACTTTATTTAATTTATTTTAAGGAAATATAAGCTCAAATAAAAAAAAATATTGCTATAGGTTGACTACACACTAAACCACTGGTTGAAGACTAGTTGTTAAAAGACTACTTCACACCACAACTAGCCCCGGACTGGTGAAAACGTAATGCAGAAGGGGACAGTTAAAATTTCGTAGGATATCAACACACAAAAAAGAACAATTGCTTATATGCAAAAAGGATTGAAGTCGGACTAGTACTGGTTGGTAGAGGACTAGTTATTCAACTACACTTGAACTAGTCCGTTTGCCTACAGGGATAATATGGACTTATTCGATTCTTCTCACGAGACCAGTTTACATATAAGATGCTGTTATGATTTTTCTTTTTTGTACACAGAACAAAATATGAATTTTTGAATTATGACAGTCTTGCAGCAAACGAGCAATATGTACATTAGTGTGTATTGAAATATATGGACGAGTGTTAAAACCCAATTCCACACTCAAATTATGAAAGAAGAGAGGTAAAAAATTCAGGGAACATAAATTTTTTGACTTTAAAATAAATTCCTAGCTGGCCAAATGGCCATTGTTTATAAAAACCGAGTGATTTTGCACTGGAGCCTATCTTACGGTAAATTTTTTTCCCAAAAACACCATAGATATCGATTCGTGGTCTAAAATAACTTATGTGTGCAAATTTTCAGAGAGATCGTATGACGTGCAGGAGCGTCAGCAAAGGAATAAGAAACGATTATCTTCAATGAAACGAATACTTTTTGTACTGGAGCCTATCTAACGGCAGATTTTTTTCCAAAAAATACTACAAGTCTCAATTTGTAGTCAAAAACAACTTATGTATGCAATTTTTCAGAGAGATTGTATAACGTACAGGAGTGTCAGCAAAGAAAAAATAGCACTTATTTTCAATAAAGCGTTTAATTTTTGTACTAGAGTCCATCTAACGATTCATTTTTTTCAAAAAAAACTTATGGTACTTGATTCGTCATAAAAAATAAACTATGCACCCAAATTTTAAGATTGGTGGAACGACGTGTGGGAGTGTCAGAGAAGGATTAAAAAATGGTATACAGCCATTTCATGCCTATCGTAGCAAGATCTGCCACACCCCTTCCGATTTCGCTGAAATTTGGTACATGGTTTCGTTTCATGCTTAAACTTTGAGAAATGCCAAAAAAAAAATTTTGCGATTTTTTTTGTGGCTTGTGGAGGGGTGCAAAAAGTCGAAAAATAGGTAAAATGTAACAAACTCTCCTCAAATAATCACCAATAACTTGGCCATTTCTTAACCGATTTTCATGTTTAGATCTGTTTTGGAAAGGCGTTGAATCAGGCTATTTCAGTACATGCAATATTTTGTATAATGTAGTTTTTTTGTAATTTACATCATTTTAAATTCCTCGAAAGATTTTGATAATGAAATATTTTGTGAGGCAACAAAATAGTAATAAAAAATAGTAATAAATGTAGTACTTTTTATCAACTACGAAAATCTTTCCAAAACAGGTCTAAACATGAAAATCGGTTAAGAAATGAGGAGAGTTTGTTACATTTTACCTATTTTTCGACTTTTTGCACCCCTCCACAAGCCACAAAAAAAATCGCAAAATTTTTTTTTTGCCATTTCTCAAAGTTTAAGCATGAAACGAAACCATGTACCAAATTTCAGCGAAATCGGAAGGGGTGTGGCAGATCTTGCTACGATAGGCATGAAATGGCTGTATACCATTTTTTAATCCTTCTCTGACACTCCCACACGTCGTTCCACCAATCTTAAAATTTGGGTGCATAGTTTATTTTTTATGACGAATCAAGTACCATAAGTTTTTTTTGAAAAAAATGAATCGTTAGATGGACTCTAGTACAAAAATTAAACGTTTTATTGAAAATAAGTGCTATTTTTTCTTTGCTGACACTCCTGTACGTTATACAATCTCTCTGAAAAATTGCATACATAAGTTGTTTTTGACTACAAATTGAGATTTGTAGTATTTTTTGAAAAAAAATCTGCCGTTAGATAGGCTCCAGTACAAAAAGTATTCGTTTCATTGAAGATAATCGTTTCTTATTCATTTGCTGACGCTCCTGCACGTCATACGATCTCTCTGAAAATTTGCACACATAAGTTATTTTAGACCACGAATCGATATCTATGGTGTTTTTGGGAAAAAAATTTACCGTTAGATAGGCTCCAGTGCAAAATCACTAGATTTTTATAAACAATGGCCATTTGGCCAGCTAGGAATTTATTTTAAAGTCAAAAAATTTATGTTCCCTGAATTTTTTATCTCTCTCCTTTCATAATTTGAGTGTGGAATTGGGTGTTCGTTTTTCGATACACACTAATGTACATACTTCATAGTCATTTAAGAATGGGCTTTAAAAATCTAAGCATCATTTGGACTTCATTAAAAATGCAATTTGTTTGCGAAATTAAAGAAAAAATATTTGCTTTGTAATTTGTGAATATGAGCGTACGAGTGTATTGTTAAGAGGGCATAACAGCAAATAACACTTATCTTAATAGACAGACAGACAGATGGATATGCATAATTTCTGTTAATATTGAATTTTGTCAAAAACCTAAAACAACATTTTCGAATAGATGATGAATATTAATTAAAATCATTGAAAACATTTAGTTTATTCGTACTGAATCAAAATTTTGAAATATGTGAAGTGTATTTATGAAATATTTAGTATTATTGCATTTAAATTAACCAATTTACTCTGAAATTTGTAATGGTCATAATTACTTTAATTCTTGGCCAAAGTATTGTGTATCCTGCAAGCCATTAAAGCTTAGGTTGAGCAAAATTTAAGCAATACATATACAGCTTACAACCATCAGCCTGCATTCCGCCTTCAAGGATAACACTTTAATGAAAAAAACAGACATTGGTAAATCTCCAAAAAATGTACCAAAACATGCCATATTTTGTCCCCATCGATTTTTGTAATTTTTCATTAATTGAAGGCATATAATATAATGACCTTAACTTTTGGAATATTTTTAAAAAATTACTATAAACTTCCAGAGTTGCCATATACTTATTTTTTTTTAAGTTTCGCTCAAACAATATATGGCAATACCGATAGTTTTAAAAAATTTAAATTTATTGAAAACAAGATTTTCGAAAATAACCAGATGGCAACCCTAAAAGTTTATGTTGGATTTTTGAAAAGCTTTTTCAAGTGTTTTAAGACTTAATTTGAATTTAAAAACTTGGTGGAGAATAACTATATGGAGAATGACAAAATGTTGCTGGTGGAGAATTACTAAACGGAGAATGACAAAATGTTGCAAATTTCACAATGGCAATAAATTTTAAAAAGTTGAAGCCCTTCTAATTGCTTATTGATTTAGTTATGTATGTATATAAAGATATATATATATTTAAATATATATTTAAAAAAAAAAAACTTTCGCGGAGAATGACTGACTGTGTTCTTTAGAAAATATTTAAACTTTTTTTTAAAAAAAAAAAAACCCGAACTATCACTATCAAAACACCAAAATTGACTGGGCTGAAAATGCACTGAATCTCCTCTTTCTCCTTACCTTCAGTTCTCTTTTTACTCAATATTTAAAAAATAATAAGAAAAACTGATCGGAGATAGTCTAAAATGATGGGCCAACTTCTGTGTCTGTCAATTCTATGTTAAAAAAAAAAAAATTTCGAAGAGTTATCAGTTTTTTTTTTTTTTTCGAAAAGAACGTAATTTATAATTTTATTTTTTTTTTTTAAATAGTTAAAACATCAAATTTTAAATTTCCTTTTTATTTTCGACTCATAACTTTTGACCAAATGTATATGATGTAGACATAACAGTATCAATCGAAAACTATAGACCTTAGCTAACTACTGGTGAAGAAAGTAAATTGATTTCTTCAGTTGGAAAAATTATATCAAAAAAATAGTGAAGTGATCATTTTTGACAAAAACAAAAATTTGGGTCGGTTGTGGTCACCCTTAGAAAATCGGGAAAAAATAGGAAAATATAAAGTAAAATGCAATTAAATGGAGAAGAAAGCAAAATTAATTTATTTTGGAAACATTCAATTCAACAAATTCTGCTCAACGGCATCAACGAAATCAGCATCACTTAAAACGGTTGGATCGAATGGCATCATGCCTGTTGCCTTGAAACCAGACTTGAGTGCCTTCGGCGTCAATGCCAGATCAATTGTTTTGCAGACTAAGCTGGCTAGGTGACGTATTTTCTAGCCCTTTTTGACATTGCTCTTTTGCCAAGCATGCATTTTTTGTACTTATCCATGCCCACCATCTGCTATTCGGTTCACTTGTCTGGAAACTCAATACCGAGATTTTTTGCAAAGTGGTATACAAAAAAAAAAAAAATTTTATATTTTTTAAACTGTTCGCCGTAAACCCTCGCCGTAAACCCCCCATTTTGAAAGCTTATCGGTTTTGATTTTTAAGGAAAAAAAAAATTTTTTTTGACCTCTAAGTAGGCTCCTAAATGCTCCGCCATTTGACGTCCGATCATCAACTATAGTATATCGTTGTAAATCTCTCAATGTTGGCTATATTTCATTCATAGAAGTAATTTGTTACAAATGTTTTTTTTCGACTAGTTGTACTCATTAATCTCAGTTTCTACCACCCTAAGGTGCCAAGGACACTTCATAAAATTGAAGCCCACAAAAGATCATAAAATTCATCTCTACAAAGTTTCCTTAAATTGTTGAAATTGAAGAAGTTATAGCGAATCTAAAACCTCAGTACAAAATATGAAAAACAGGATGTTTCAAAAACGAAAATCGCCCCGCTACATTTTTCAGAGAATCAGTCATATGTTTCATTTGAATGTAACAGATTTTGAGCAGCGAAGGAATCGTTTGGAATGAAATTTGCATTGAGTTTTTCATATACTTTGGAGCCATGATGTCTCAGAGTCCTGATATGATAAACTTGTTCAATTATTTTTCGTTAGGGAGGGAGATGAAAATTGGCAATATATTATCATCGGATACTAGGTGTCAACTTCATTATTAACTAATTCGAAATATTTATAAGCTCCAAAGTTGATTTCAGTCTCTTTTCTGTTAAATTTTTATAAGAGTCAAAGGAGATAAACTGCAAATGAGTTTGTCATTAATTTTTGTTATGATATTTTTACAATTTTAATAACATCATAGAGTCATTTTTGATTTCAAAATTGTAAAATTTTAAAAATAAGTAATGACATCTACGTAAGTATTTTTATAAAAATTACATAAAGAGAAAGCATTGCACACCACACCGGACCAGCAACAACTACCTGGTACATATAACGAAATATCTTCAACACACTTTGTTTACTTAAAAATGGGATCGGATCGGATCGGATCGATGTTTGCAATAGTGTGACTTTTGCTTTTTATTTATTTTTGGACCAAACAACAACACAGATTTTTCGCTTTAAATGCAAAAACGTGATTTTTTGTTTTTGTTAATTAATATGTTTAACCGTATTTTTCGGTTAAACAAAAGATTACATAATTTTTGTTGATTTTTAGATATATTTTATTGCATTTGAATTTTAAAATCAAATACATCTTTTTTTGTTTTGTTTTGTGATATGCCTTGGCAACAAATAATTTTGATTAACACTTTCGAGTCTTTATATACCAACTATCGCCAACTATGTCTGTATGTTTTTGAGGAAATCAAATATGAGTGGTTTCATAAATCATAATATTCGTAACTTTGCTTAGAAAAGTGTTGACATGTGTCTTTTGCATTCATACATATGCCGTATGCTAGTAATATTCCACGCTGTCCCGTACACTTAGCCTCGGATACACAGTTCCCAAGAGGAAAAATTTCAAGCGCTTGTCCCCATAGAAATTTAGAAGCACTTACACAATGATTTTTTGTAAGGCTGCAGTACAAACAACATGGGTTCGAGCCCAGTGATTGTGATTTTTTTATTTTATTTTTTATTATGTACTTCAGAAGGGTTTTTGAAGCACTTCTTTTCTCCCTTGGGTTATTACTCAAATAATGACAAGGGTTTATCCTGCAACATTTTATTTTCGGTCATTAGTTAACCATTAGTCAACCACAAGCCGTAAAAGTGTCGGTTTTTTCGCACTTAATTATATTTTTGTGCCCTTCTAGTATTTAGATCAGAAGTTCACTTCTGCATCAACAAAATTTGCTGCGCGTCCGTTTTCCATCGCTTTAGTAAATTTGTTTTCCCTATTTTTAACAAAAACATATATTTTCACGAAATCCAGAAATTTTTCCCGTGCTCCCATAATTTTTTTTTTCTTTTTGTTTTTTTTTTGGTGTTTTTTTTTTATTTTGTTTTTTAAATTTTTTTTTTTTTGTTGCGCATTGTTTTAGTTTACCAAAACACTGTGAATATGAAACATTAGTTAAACTCTTGCCACCATTTTAGTTAACGATTTGGTCAACTAATGACTGTGAATCAGGGTCTTAATAGTATAATATGTCCCTAAAGTGTCTGTGGAAACATTTTTGACTGGAAAACAGAGCAAGATAATTCCATGAAATTTGGTACAGTGGCTTCGTTATAAAAGTTTGCGCGTGGAATTGAAAATAAGCAAAATCGGTATACACCCACCGCCCATACAAAAAATTTTCAAAATTATTAAGAGCATTATTTGTGATGACGCAAGCAAAATGCACTTAGATACTAGGAAAATTAAGTACAGCCTCTGAGCAAAAACTAGGTGAACTCGGACAAGAGGGCGTGGCACCCACCATATAAGTAAATGTTTTAAAATTCTATACTGAAAGCGTTTTTTGCGATAACCGAACTAAATTTCACTAAGACACTAAGAACAGTAAGTGTAAGCTTTGAAAAAAAACTAGGTGAACTCCGAAAAGAGGGCGTGGCACCTGTCATATAAACAAAAATTTCAAAATGCTATACTGAAATCGATATTTGATATAATCCAACCAAACTTCACTCAAACAAAAAGAACAGTAAGCGCAAACTCCGAGAAAAAACAGGGTGAACTTGCATAAGAGGGCGCGGCAACTCACATATAAGCAAAATTTATATAATTCTGTAGTGCACACGTTATTTGAGGTAATGAAACCAAATTTCACACAGATAATTGGAATAGTTAGTGCAAGTACTAAGCAAGAACTAGTTGAATTCGTGTAGGATATTTAATTTTTGGCCAGGTCAAATTTAACAACCTTACTAGTTTTTGAAAAGTTTTGAAGGACATGCTTTGATGCAAGACACCACGGTGTTCAAACAAGATGACTTAATGGGACGACGTAGGGTACCCTTTCGTTTTGCTAAAATCAATAGTTCTAAAACTCCTGAGTAAAATCAACCTTGGCAATCCTTTTTTTTTGGGCAAAATGGGTTATGGGCATAGATCTTCTAAAAAAAGTTGAAAAAGTTTGTAAATCAAACAAAAACTAGAATAGCCATTTTCGATGTATGATTCCGAATCTGGTCTCAAAATTGCTGTATTTTGTTTAGTTTTCGAGATATCCTAACTTAAAAGTGTTAAAAACACGATTTTTCGCTATTTTTGAAGCGATATAATAAGACTAGGTTAATTTTAGTTATGAAACGGGATATGGTGGTTGAAAGTTTCAGTTTTTCTCTTCAAAACTCAATTTGTATTATATATCGATTTTAGAAAGCATATCATTTTTCTCAGGAGGACTATTGATTACAGCAAAAAAAGGGTACCTACGTCGTCCCATAAGATATTTTGTTTGAACACCGTGAACCGCATGGGTAGTCGGATTTTGAATGAAGTACATTTGGTTAAGCCTTCGTGTTATAAGAAAGTGGTGACCTTGTTGGCAAAGAAGACTTAAACTAGGACTTTTCTGTCTAACATAATAAGTCTCAAATAAACCGATACTACAAAAAAATGTTTATATGCATTGCAATACAACTCTGTTCTTTTTTTTTAATTTTATGAAAGACATGCTTTGACACAAGAATTTGATTACAGTATTTGACTACAATAGGATCAGAATTTTTTTCGAATATCTCGAAAATATTTATTGTGGCATAACCACGTGATATATTTGAACAAAAGTATATGGTGTTAAAGCCAAATAATGCATTTTGTTCTGAAATTATTTACCGGGCTTTTTTTTTTGAATAAAAATCTATTGAAGGTTTTTTGTTACCATAACAATAAAAAAAACGAGGTAGATACATTAATAAAAAATGCTAACTCATAAAAAACACTATAAAACTTCATATGAATGTAGGTACCTACCTACCTACCCGTATATTAACAGTAATGTGCAAAAATGACATAAAAAAAGACGATTAACTATGCGGAAAATCGTCGAAGCTCTAAAAAGCAGCTGTCAATGAGCAGTTTAAGACAAATGCTCATTTTGTATTTGTATAACAATTACCGAATCCATAAAATTGCAATTTGTTAGTTTCATTAAATTATTCTCGTAAGGAATCACCTAGGTGTTAGATAAAGTATTAAAATGACATTTGAAAAATACTTTTTACTTTTTTTACGGTACTTGAATTTTTGAAATAATTAAAGCGTAATATTTGAAAGTACATTACATGGCAAACAAATTTGCAAATCATTTTCTGAGAATTTTTATTTAAGTTTTTGTTTAAAAAAAATGCATTCATACATCAATTATTGTATTTTCTGCACTTTAAACAATTACGTGAGAACTCACAAGTAGGCAGATATAAAAAATAACACGCAGTTCATGTTACCAAACGTTGACAGCCCCTATTATCCGAGACCGTTAACGTTTCTTTCTTAGCTGATGAAACTAGAAATGTCTCCATGATATGTAGAGCTTTGTTTAAAATGCAAGGTTCACTTTCTCAATTTCTCAAAAAATTGGACCAAAACTTCTAAGGGTTGTCGGGGACCTACGTGAGAATGTCAAAAATGTTTTTTCAGCCCTTCACTATCGGTTTCTGCAGCAATTTGTTTTTTTTTTAAATGGACATTAAACTCTTGAAAGGTGTCGGAAGGTGTTTTCAAAACTTATTTTCAACCTTTTCCCATTGTAGTTTTAAGCTTTTGCGTTAAGCCTGCCTGTCGAGTATTTTGAATCGAAAATGCATTGCAAGCTATCCAATCTCTTCTCCAATAGGGAAAACTATATTGAATTTTTCGATACTTTTGGACTTTTACCGAAAGTTTTAGATGTCTTTCGATAATTTACGACTTTTACCGATATTTTAGATATTTTTCCATACTTTTGAGTTTTTATCGATATTTTTGATGTTTTTCGATACATTTGGACTTTTACCGATACATTGTATGTTTTTTTGATATATTTGGACTTTTACCGATATTTTAGATGTTTTTCGATAATTTACGACTTTTCTATATATTTACACTTTTACTGAAATTTACCGATATTTTTGGACTTTAACCGATATCTTAGATGTTTTTTGATACTTTTGGACTCTAACTTTTGTAATAATTTAGATGTTTTTCGATACTTCTGGACTTCAAACGATAGTTTAGTGTTTTATGTACAAAACGGCACTCGGAAAAGTGTATCTATCTTTAGGTGAATGGCCACCGGCGATACTAGTTTTAATAGAAAGTTAGGTTTATTTAATAAATGGGGTAAGCACGGGAGACGTGGCACCCACAGTTGATATGGCATCTTTTTCAATTTCAGCAGCTTGCGTATGGTACATACATAATATGTATATATACATATATTGGGGGTTATCGTGAATCAAGATTCCCGGGGAATTTTCTTAAACTGCAATAGAGAATGCACGGCAGTCCGAGAAAATTCCCCGGGAATCTTGATTCACGATAACCCCCATTATATCAAAACAAACACAATTGAATGTACTTAATTTCATTTTCGGATGAATACGAGCGCGGGTGAACAATTTTCACTGAAAAAGTTTATTCCATGTAAGAGAAATGGCACCCTGTTACTGCGGGTGATATGGTACCGGTGGCATTATTCCATTTGCATTTGTATTAGATATTTGAGAGTACAAATGTGATGCGCTTTAATAGCAGAATTTTAGTCATATAGAACATTCAATTAATTGTCCTCTGATTAATTTGAGGTGTTCTCTAATATTTTAGAAAAACCTGCGGAAACTTTGAATATAAGTGCCATACCAACAACTTCGATAAACTTAAATCTGAGCGCAAGAAAATAAATGGCAAAAACTCCAACGTCTTCTGATAAAATGGTACAGCAGATATAGCAAAACTTGAAACGAAAAACTTAAACGTAAAATGGTTACTAAGTAGTTATACTTCTTCCAATCGCAGAAGGACCAGCTAGTAAGCCATACTTCTTCCGATAAAGTTGAAGAAAATATTTTATTCTACGATTAATCTGATGTGGAAAAAAATTTGTATCCTTACATTGAGGTTAATTTAGTCTTCAAATGTTTAAAAACATCTTATGATCCTTACTTCCTTCAATAAAATAGAGTATTCCAAGCCTGAAAAAGAGCCCTAAAACATTAGTGAGTCTCCGTCATGTTTTACATATGGTATAAGGTTTTTCGAACAAAGTGCTTCATTTGGTTTTCTCCATACGTATGGTGTGCCTTCTGATCCAAATATATTTATCTTTCTTTCAATCAAGATTAGGACATTTTCCAAAAGAAAAAATCTTTATGGCAGTGAGTTTTAGCAAACAGCAATCGATGCTTTTTACTTATTAAAGAAAAGCCTTAGACCAAATGCAAAACATGATGGTGGTTCGCTTATGATTTGGGGCGCTTTTTCAGCAGCTGGGCCTGGAATACTCCATTTTGTTGAAGAAAATAAAGATCATTAGATATATTTAAACATTTTAAGACTAAATCTACCTCAATGTAAGGATAATCGAGGTCAAAGTAGTGAAAGGTACACTTACCAATATTGAACCGAACTATTGCGAATAACTAATTCAAAGTGTGCTAAAAGGACTGTTTTAAATTAATTGTATATGTACCTTAGAACTATGTACCGTATTTAAAGAGGGATCTCAATAGACCAGCAGAATTGTCTTAGTGGAAATCGGCTTACATACACGTATATGCTGACGATGCTCTCTCGGGTCGCTGAACACGATACAAGTGTCAAAATTAAATTTTGACAGCTGATTTCAAATCAAATCACCGAGAAATGGAGGTTAAACCGGTAGCTTGTGTCGACACGTGTAGCCGTTGACAGCTGTCAAAATTTAATTTTGACACTTGTATCGTGTTCAGCGACCCGAAAAACAATAAGATACACATTTGATGGCGAAAAATATTTCAGGCAACGCGATTCCCAGCAAGTTAAAACAAGAAGTATATAAAATCTATGTTAATTTTCATTTAAATTTGAATGTCTGCGTGGCACAGGTTAATTCGTTTAAAAAAACCTGTCGTTTCGGGGATCTAATTTTTTTCTCAAAGTCTTTCGATTCTGGGGGAGCGCGACATAAAATTTTGACTTTTCCCAAATAAGAGACACCCTACTGTACTCGTAAGTAAGCATTTTCATAACTACAATGAATTGAAATTTTTCATTCAAATGGACTCAAGTTTGTTATTTATGGTCCAATCCTTAAGTTTTTCTTGCCAAAATAAAGCTGTCAGAATTGAGCACAAAACCATTATGAGGTTTTTTTAATTTTATTAAGGGGATACCTTTAATCTCGTAAACACGTAAACCATGAAAAACTCGAAAGTTTACGAGCTTGTTTTCAGGAACACACATTTCTAAAAACGTGTAAGTAATGTATCAGCTGTCATATAATTTGAAAAATATTCAATTCAAATTCAATTTTCAAAACAAAAGATATTTTTTCAATACATTTATTTGACAACAATCGCTCTCGTACTTTTTCGAGGCTATTTACGCATCGAATTTGCCTCGTAAGTTTTCGAGGCCTGGTAAACTTTTTTTTCATACACTTTGAGGGGATTCCTGAAAACGTGTAAAAGCCTCGAAAACCTCGTAAACTCGTAAAAGTTGTCAAAATCAATACGAAATTTGACAGTTTTACGAGTTTACGAGGTTTTCGAGGCTTTTACACGTTTTCAGGAATCGCCTTATTTTTAAATTTTGTTTACGAGACTCGAAAGTTTTCGAGGTTTACATGCTTTTCGAGGCTTTTACGAGTTTATTTATTTTTGCGCGGATGTAAATCGTGATTTTGGATTTGTCATTTTATCTGAAAACTGAGACGTGATGGAAAAATTTTGTATATGCAGTCAGATAAAATCAAAAGTCTGAAATGCGTTCAACAGTGTTATCATTACGTTAAGCTGTACGAGTTTGGTACTGAATATGTTTAATTTTTGTAACTTTTTATTTATTTTAAAAAGTAATGGAAAATTACGAATTTGGGTTTTTGTTAAAATTGAAGGATATATATATTAGAACTATTTAAAAATGCTGAAGTTTTTTAAATTATTTTTGAGTACTTAGTTTTGGGGAATTGAACAATAATTTCTTTAACCTAATGTACGTCATATACGAAAACAATTCTGGCCAATAAAAAAAAACTTAAAATCCACCTAGGGTGCCGAATCACTCATAATATGGTGCCATATCACCCATAGTCTCGGGTGATTTAGCACTTTATAGCATTATTTAAAAGGAAAAAAAAAAAAATATTTCCAAAAATTGTGTTTAATTTCTTTAAAAATGTTTTTCAATTTTGATTTTAAAGCGATACAACGAAAGGGGTGCCATATCTTCCGGATTCCTACATAAAACATTTTAATTACTGATAAATCCAAAAGCATTGAAATATTTTTTGGAATCCTTTCTCTAACGCAAAACTTCTTGAGGCTATAGAACTGCATTTTAAAACTCGTTTAAAAAAAAAAAAGAAATAACCACAGCTTCCTAGGAAGTTGTGTGCTTGCCTTACCAAACTATCTAAAGCAAAATCATTTGAGAGATCATTTGTTTTTACTATAAAATTACTGCTGCTGACCTTGCGAATTATTTGGCTTTTATGTTCAAGACTAACTAAATAATTGAACAAAACATTAAAAAATTGCCCATGGTGTAGCTTTGCATATACATACATATGTATGTCTTTTGGCCAAAAGCAAAACGAAATAAGAAGAAAAAATAAAATACGTTCATACATTTGTCTGGTCATTTATTTTAGCCACCTTTCCAACGTTGATGGCTTCTTTACAGCATTTTCATTGTAACATACGGTAACGTAGCTCACAGCTTACTAACATACATACGGTAGCTTCAAATGCTTGCTGTATACCGCTGGCTGTCACCAATACCCATACAACAGCAATAAGTCTGTCACAGGCGCATACAACATTTTACAAAAGAGACGGCAACAGCGCGCATGCGCAACATACTTCACTTTACATTAGCGGCAACCCTACATTTGACGCATTTTACAGATGCGACATTTGCCACATACGTTTTGTCGATCGATTTTGGATAGTATGTGTGTGTGTGTGTGTGTGTGTGCGTGTGTGTGTAGCGTAACGTCTGTGTATTGGTAACACAATCTTGGCCTTAAGTTTAACGTTCATCATAGGTAGGCACACTATGCGCGATAGTACTGTGCGCTTTACATAGTTCGACGCTTAACAATGAGTTGGCTGTAACTGCTGAGCTGAAGCTGAGTTTGAGCACCGTCATCATCATCATCATCAGTCAGTGAGGCCCAACGCGCGAACTTCTTGGATAGATTTTTACAAGTTTACGTTTAGTGTTGCGATCATTTGACTACGAAACGGCGCCGAGTAATGGTCGTTAGGTAAATTGGACGGAAAAGTTGAAAAAGTTTAAAACCCACTTGAGGGCTTTAAATTTACAATTTAACATTTGTATCTACTGGATACATTGCAGTTACAATTTGTGAAGTTTTCTTGATGAAAACACAAAAATTTCAAACTTTTAAAATTATTACACCAAAAAAAATACAAAAAACAAATTTTTCAATGCATTTACGCAATGCAATAAAACACAAAAATAAAAATAAAACAAATAAGACACAGTGCAAATGAAAATAAAAGAAAAAAAATAATTGAAAACAATTTCCACATTCACACAGTGACTCCAAACTTTCGCTTTTTTTTGTGTTTTTTGAGTAAACACAAAATTTAATAGCATTTTCAAACAGAGGTTGTGACTTTGTGACAGCTAAAAAATTTGTTTCTTGGAAATACAAAAAAAAAAAAACACAAAAACAAAAATTAAACGCTTCCCCTGGAGTGTTAATAAAAAATTTTTACACAAAAAGTGTAAAAAACATAAAACAGTGAAATAACATTAAAAAGAAAAAATAAATAAAAATGGGTCACCTCTCAACATCGGATCGCGTTACCGCCGAGATGCCCACTCCTACTACAACCAACGGCGGCGTTCACTTGTCGTCCAACGGCAATAGCACAAATACAATTTTGAAACGTAACGGTACGACTACACACAATGAACCGGAAGTGTGTGTTAAAAGTGTAGGAAACGGAAACAACGGCTTTTCTACATCAAATGGCAAACTATTGAATGGTCATAACATAAAGAACATTTCTAGCGATAACAATAACATCACCTCCGAGAGCACCTGGAGCGATCCCAATCAACCGTATTATAAACCTGGCTATACCGTGCACTTAGATAAATACACGCGCAACTTTACTGGCGACAGTGTGCTCGGCTGGGAATTCAAAGCACCACTAAAATGGGATAAAGTCATACAGATATTTCTGTTGCATATCGCTTTTGTGGTTGCAATTTTTTTGTATCCTTTGGATAAAGTTGATTTTTGGACCGTTGCGTGGTGTAAGTAGAAAGATTTTTTTTCTTTTATCATATTAATTTTATTCTATGAAATTCTTTTAGATTAGTTTATTTATTCGAATTTGTAGAAATTTTTTTTTTTTTTAAGACTTACATAGTATGCGTTCAAGTTTTATCAAAAAATATTTGTCCAATCCAAAACTTCCTACAATTTTTTAACAACACTCGAATATATGTCTCAAAAGGATATTAAAATTATTTATTCTGATTTGCGCCAAATTTTCTATCAAAGAAGAAGACAAATAGAAATTTGACGCCCAACGCAGGAAACTCTCCTTACATATGCAACTGCTTTGATACGCCTAGCGTTCGTATAATAAATTCATAATTTTGGTTGAAAATGGGGTATTTGATTTTCAGACTTAGAGAGCTAAAATTGTAGTTCACTTTTATCAGTGGTGTTGAATAGCCCTAATCTTCCTCTTTCAACTAAGACTTTAACTTTTCTAATTGGATCATTACTTTCCGAAATATCCGCCGTTGAAGTAAAGGTATTGCAAATCCCTATATTAAATTCGTATAGCTTAACTTTAATGGATGATATCTCGCAAAGTAATGATACAATAAGAAAAATTAAAGTTATGGTTTAAAGAGGAAGATCTGGGCTATTCAATGAACTACACTACTCGCTGAATGTACGCCATATGTCTGAAAATATAATTTTCTGCACTTTAATTCAAGAACAACTTGGATCTCAGACGTTATAGGAAAAAATGGTTAATTCGGAATCATTAAAGTTTCATTAAATTCAATGAAGTTAATTCCCCCTTTCAATAGATTAAGTGATAATGATAAATTTTGCAATGCCACCAAATCAATTTAATGAAAGTGAAAAAGTTTCCCCTTTCTTTATATAAATTGCTAAAAAGTGAAAAATTTTTCATTACCATTAAAATAACTTTTTGATAATGATAAAATTTGCACTATCTCAAAGTTCATTTAGTGGTAGTAGAAAAATGTTCACTTTCAAATAATTTATTTTGTAGTAATGAAAAGCTCAATGCACTATAAAGTTAGTGTCTGGTTGAAAGTTTTATTCAAAATATTATATTAGCCGTGTTTTTTTTTGACGCGTATATACAATTGTGGATACTTTCAAATTGCGATAACTCATGAACAGTAAGTCACACAATAGAACTCCAAGAAACTTTTTTATGGAGAATCACGTTTTCTTTCAGTTTATATTTAAAAAAATTTATTTTTAAGGAGGTATTTTATAAAAACTGGTTAGCGCCGATAAATGGCAAAAAATCCCTTTTTTTTAAATAACTTCTAAATAATTATTTTTTTTTTACAAAATATTAAAATTATTTGTAGAGCATGTGGTTCTCCTTGAAAAAGACCCTCGGACTTTTTATCGTACAACTCACCGTTCATAAGTTATCGCAATTTGAAGGTATCCACAATTGTATATACGCGTCAAAAAAAACACGGCTATTTTTGAGTTATGTAGTTATTTGATTATTCTGTTCGAAAATGTTATAAGATTATAACCATTTGATTAAAATAATTATTTTAGTTTTCTGTTCTAAAGATTACAATCTTATAACAGAAAAATCGAATATATCACTTCATTTCACTCTGTTTTCGACAAAAACATGGGTGTTTCATATATATACGAGTAGTATAATAAAAAGTAGGATTTTTCGAAGTTTTATGTCGAAGACTAGGACGTTATATATCATTTTTAATCGAAAACTAGGATGATTCGATGCCTCTTACAAAAAGGAGGGTGGTTCAGTGTAAACTCATTCAGTGTGAAACATTCTACATTTCGTTAAAAAATATAAAACGTCAGAAGCTTCGAGGAAAATTTCGAACGTCCTACTTTTTGCCAATTTTTTTTATTTTGTTTTAGTTTTCATATGAGGCATTGATATTAATCAAAATATTTGTATGAGTTGATTTCACTCAAAAATTTCCAAAAAAAAACATCCAATAAAAAACATCCAATAAAAAACATCAAAAAAAAAACACATCCAAATAAAAACATCCAAGAATTTTTGGACCATTTTTTAATGGATATTAGTTTTTATTGGATGTTTCTACTTTTCGATGTTTTTTTTTCGGATGTTTTTATTTTTGGATGTTTTTATTTTTGGATGTTTTTATTTGTGGATGTTTTTATTTGTGGATGTTTTTTTTTTGTTATTTTTTCTTATGTTTTTATTTTTGGATGTTTTTTTATATGTTTTTATTTGTGGATGTTTTTATTCTTGGATGTTTTTTTTTTTTTGATGTTTTTATTTTTGGATGTTTTTTTTTTGGATGTTTTTTTTCTGGTTGTTTTTTTCCCGCATAGATCTTATTTTTTCTAAAATAATGTTTGACGAAAAAAAAAAAAAAGATCTCCAACATATCTACGACAATGTTTATTTTATATGATTTTCTTAATTTTTGTTAATGGGAGTTTCTTCTTCAAGTTCCTGCGGTTTTGGTAAGGAAGATCTTTTAGTCGGTAAAAATGTCAGAGGCATTGAATTACTTTCGATATAATCTAAAGTTCTTACAAACTTAGGTAAGGAACCAAACGCCGCACAGTGTGAGATTTTGCCAATCTAGGACGTCAAAATGAAAAAAAACAATGTGCTTCAAAATCGATCATATTATGTAATTTGTTAAAAAATACTCCAATTGTTACGAAAATAAGCATAATAAAGAATAAAATAAATGTCATTGGCATGATAATAGCTATCAAACACGTACTATTGAACAGCATGCAAAAACAAATTTTCAAGCTTGCATCGATAACAACACTTTGAGCGATCAAATTGAAGTTGTGCGCGTTTGTTTTCTGGCAAAAAAATGTTTGCATTAAAGGTTAATACTTTCACTAAAAATTTTTGGTATACACAACCCTTACATTTGCACTTAAGTATTTTAATCAAATTATTTTATAATCAGCTGAAAGGTAAGACAAATTTCAAAAATCTTGAATCTTTCATAGACTAGGACTAACAAGTTGGGCGTGGTTAGGCTATGAAAAAGCATACAGTATGAGCATGCATACTCATAGAATAGATGTAAAAAATAAAATCTTGCCCATTTTTTGCCCAAAGGCTACTTTTTCTACAATGACTGAAGTGTTATAATGAACAATTGCACTGAAATCATGAAAAAAAAAATGTATGTTATCTCTTTTAATCACTCCCATTTTTTGACAGTAGTATTCAGTTACCACTGAAATGGTAAATACAAATTTTCAAGTTGATATCTTCATTACAACCAATTTTTAGAATTTTTTTTTTACAAAAAAAAGGCACATTTGTATGGGAGGTGTAAGTAGATTTTGTCCGATTTTGTTCATCTCTGAACCAAACCTCCGCATAAAAGATTAAAGCACATATGCAAAATTTCAACTCGATATCTTTGAAACTACGGCTAAAATTGAGTTTTGACGTCCTAGATTGGCAAAATCTCACACTGTGGGCCGTCGGCAGCAGGCTTCTGATCTAATCACTCTTGTATAGATCACATAACTAATAGCCTTCGCATCATTTAAGAGTAGCTCTAAGTTTTGTCAATCTTAGCATTACCTTTATTACATTTTCATTGCATATGGGATGCTTTATTGAATCGCGTAATTCCTACTTAGCTCATTGTACTCAAATACTAACGATTACGTGCCATAAGGTGTCTTTTATCGCCATTACTATTTCTGATAATTATTTTTTTTTTTTAATGTCCTTCTTCAATTTTTTCACTAACAATGTAATATTGCATATAAGATTCTTCTTCATTTGACTTATTTTTATGTTTAATATTTCTTTTCGAAGATAAGTTGGGATCTGATGATATCAACAAATGTGTGATCAAATCTTTGTTTGTATTTTCCCTAGAGTTTTTCCGAGTATGTTTCAGACGAGCATATCGAATATATTTGTGGGTTGCTTCTAATGCTTCTTTAGATAAATAACCTTCAAAAGAGAGTAATTGTTTAAAACATTGCCTCAACTCAATCAGCTATTATTTGATAAAAATTAAAGTAAAGTCACCTATTGTGAACAGAACTAGGCATATAGTACTAGTTGTAATACTCCATACACAAGTTTCTAGTATCTTTGAGCAGCTTACTAAATTCTTCTGTTTTAATTAATCTTCCACAAGACAAAATCCGCAGTATTAATGAAAAGTTGTATATTAAATCTTTATTGAGGCCAGTTATTTCCGCAGACACTTCAAAGTTTAAAAAGAATTGTATTTCCATCATTATTAGTACCATAACCTGTTTTGACGTAATCAATAAGCAAGCCCATTCTCTCTCTAAATTCTTTTTGGATTCGCAGTTTGTTTTCAGAAAATGCTGCTATATTTTCGGTTCTCATTTGCCAATTTTAAATGGTAATATGTAGTAAACATTCAAAAAATCTAATCCAACAGTGAAGAGTTGATAGTCCATAATCGTAATGATGCAGCGCCTGGAACTTCATTGAGCAACTAGAAAACATCTAGTAACATTTAGTATTTCCAGGTTACTTAGATTTGTATTTTATTGATTAACTAGTTCAATTTGGACTTTGATAGTTGTGCATCTATTTTACATACCCAATTCAACTATAAATTCATATTTGTTAAGAGCACAAATATCCTTTATGTTCAATCTTTTCTGTCTCTGTTTTATTTTCCTACAATATTATATCGATACATCGAAAGTAAAAGTTTGTAACTCAAGTTACCAACTTTTTACGGGACAATGATTTTCAAAATTTGCGTATTAGACTCTATCTTGTGCCAAATTTTGGTATCTCTAGCTTGAAATTTGAAGGGCTGGTAGCAATTTTCGAAGTATATTTTAGTTAGGTCTCCATGCAACAACTTGGCAACTTAAGTTCATAACTTATGCACGGGACAAAAATAACAAATTGAGTTGGTAACTTGACTTACAAAGTTATCAGTTAATTTTTCTTTAAAAATCAGTGGTTGTAAGTCCTACATACCAACGTAATGTCCGTAGAATATCTTTTAACAGTAGTTGGCAAGTTAAGTTACCAACTTTTTTCATGGAACATTTGGTTGCTGAAACAGAACATAAGTTGTAGCTAGACTTAAAACTCATGTGTATTCATTTTTATCCATTTGGAATAGTGACAACAATTTAATAGTCGAAAAACCTTTATTTAGACTATAGATTTCCAAAGTATTTATTCAATTTTTGTTTTTGGTTTTCTTCTTTTAAAGAAAACAATACAAAAATGATCATAACTAAAAACTACCAACTTTTACGTTGGACGTATCGATATGAAACCATTTTATAGAAAATATTCAAAATTTTAAACTTTTAATATTCACACTCTAACTGAAATTTCTTACCAATACACATGCTGACATCTTACCAAATGCCGACCATATAATTTACCACTGTCAAGTTTAGCTTCCAGCGTATTTTCTCTCACCCAAACACACCTCATTGTTATTGCATTTTATGTGTATTATTTATTTTACGTAACGCCAACATAAAAAATAAAAGTAAATTTTATAACCGAAAAAACAAAATTCAACTGACAAAGAAAGCTTACATCAGCTCTAATCTTTTACCTATGTAGGTACTTTTTAACAACATTTCTCTTACCATTATTTTGAGTTGTTCGTTTGTCAGCTGAATCATCTTGGCCCACATTTCATGGCACATGCAATAAAATAAATAACAATGGGTTAAGACAAAGTACCTTAACAAAATAGAAAAAAAATTAAAACTTCAGAAAATTAAGTGGTAATTGTTTTCCCCCCAAACAAATTAAAATATTTAACAATCCTTTTAAAGGGTTTCACATGAAAATTAGCGCCGAAAAGTTTCAGTTTTTTTGTTGAAATAATTTTAATCGTTTTTGTACAAATTTGGTGGCATTTTCGGCAAAATTATTTAATAACAAAACAAAACAAAAAGGTTTTTATTTTATAAAAAAAAAAAGCCGCAGTCACCTAAATTTCGTTGACATACTTTTATGTTAAACAGTTGAATTTATTAACAGAAAAATTAAGCCCGCTATTATAGCAAATAATTTTTTTTAATTTAAAAAAAAAAAAAAAAAATATTAATAGAAGCACAATAATATTGTGGAGGTCAGAAAGAAAAATTACGCAATTGTAGACTAAGACTTATTAAAAACTTTATGATGACCTTGAAAATATACAATTATATTGATTTTAATAGATTGCACTGCTCGACAATTTCGAACTTTTTGTAAAACACATGAGAAAATCCAAAAAATTCTTCAAATAGACGTTGAAAAAAAATACCCGTGTCTCGTGGTTTTTCTCCAGCACGTCACATTTTTTTAATCGATTTTTGATTCTTGTGTTAAATCGATGTATTTCACTATATGATTCTTACATCTGAGGTGGATCATGTGTGCAGCAAACTTATTCAGAATATTACGAGAAATATTTTTGAAGAAAACTTTAACCCTCTACATCCCCCACATATGGGTAATTTATAACCTTTTCCCAAAAAAGTGCAAAAATGACACCTAAAATGTGGGAATATTGAGTCAACATGTACAACATAAATATTTGATATACATTTCATTTCATCCCGAAAGCCAACAAATAGTTCAAATCAATGAAAACTTCTCACATCGCATATTTATTACACCTCTGATGCGCTTTCCTTAAGTTTTAAGCATTTTTCGTCTTAGGTGACTTCTGGTGAAATTTTCCGTAGAATATTTTTGTAGAATACTTTAACAAATTGTAGCTCAATTTTTTTATTTTTTTTTTTTTTTTTGGGAAAAAGGGGGTTGAAAAGACCCATAAACACGGGATATAATGGGTTAGTGAGTTCTAGGAAAATGTTCATTGTGTGAATTCGTCATGATTAGAACATTTGGCTGAAGAAAAACCACGTCTATTTTAGGATTATTTTGGATTTTCTAAAATATTTTTTTTTTTTTTTTGTGTCGATCAAAAGACAACTGTCTACCAATAGAAATTCCTGTGTGGTGAAAGAAATTTCCATTTAGCCTTCGAGAGGAAACACTAGTTAGTGTGAAAGCTGTTGCGTATGATAAAGTACACTCTTGGTATGTACAATATGATGAAGTTACTTCCTTGAGCAAAGTATAAGTTTTCAGTTGATATTTCCCAATAGCGATAGGATTAATACGAAAAAATTTGTGGCTTGAAAAGGAACTTTATCAAAATTTTAGAAAACTCATCATATCTCTAACGGAAAGAATTTATACATATTTTCAGATTATATTACTCAACGCTTAAAATTTACCTGAAGTGGTCGCACAGAATCGAAATAACGCCAAATTATTAAAATGAAATATCACCCAAGCAATATGAAATAAGGCCCAAAAACTAAAACGAAACGTCGCCCAAATTATTTTTATATAAATTTGAACGATAAGCATTTTGAAAAAAAGCCCAACATTTATTTACAGGAATATAATTTGGGCGTTATTAGGTTTTTTAATTCATTAATCCATTTTTTAGAAAATGAAAAAACCATGAAAAATGGAATGTTTTTTGATTTACAATAATTCTATCAGAGCGAAATTTGAATAATACATATCATTTCTAAGTTATTAAGAAACAAAAAATTGCGTAAATGATAAATTTTAGGAAATAACAAGGTAACTCCATACCGTTTGCGGAAAAACCAGGCAACTCCACAAATTTTTTAATTTAACTAGAAAATTCAACAGAAATCCAAATACAATTTATGATTTCGATTTCGCTGAAATTTGGTACATGGTTTCGTTTCATGCAAAGTCTTTAAGAAATGGGTAAAAAAAAATGTTGCGATTTTTTTATGGCTTGTGGAGTGCAAAAAATGGAAAAATCCGTAAAATGTGACAAACTCTCCTCAAATAATTGTCAATAACTTGACCATTTCTTAACCGAATTTCATGCTTAGACCTGTTTTGGAAAGGTATTAAATCAGGCTATAAGCTTAATAATATAAGCTTTTCGTAGTTGATAAAAAATACTTAATTTACTACTATTTTAGTACTAAACTACAAAATCGTGCCCAGGTACACCTTTTTTACATTTCAAAATATATTTTTTGGAAAGACAAAAAAATAATCTTTCATATGAAATATAGAGAAAGTTGGAATGTTCGAGGCTTAGAAGCTATGATTTTTTGAAAATTTAAAAAAATGGTCCGACCACAAAATGGCCCATAACTGAAACATTTCTTAACACATTTTCATGTTTGAACCATTTTTAGAATGGTATTGAACAACGCTATGCGCACAAAGTAAGTTTTGTATTGGGAAAAAAGTACTAAATTAACTACTATTTTAGTACTCAACGACAAAAATCGCTATAGTACCTTTTTTTGACCTTCCAAAATATTTTTCTGGAATAGAAGACAAAACTACCTTTCACATGAATTTAAAATTAAGATGGAATGAAATTTCTGGGGCCTTGGTATGGCTTTTACATATTGAAAAGCGTTGGAGAGTTGCGATGCAGTTGCTTCATATTCAGCAATTGCACAATATCGATAAATTATGTCGGACTTTTCACTATTTGTCCATTCAGAAAGTGCCTTAGCATCAGTTATTTGGCCTCGGTAAGGTTTCTGCAAACTTGCTTTTGAAGCATTTCGTTTTTTATTTCCATGATATGAATGTGCAATTTTGAAAAGATAACATCTCCAAAACGAGACTAAAGTAATGTCATATAAATTATGCGCCATAATGATCGGTTATCTGATCGATACCATTTTTTCAACTTAATTCTACATCATCAAGTAAATTTTTCGTGAAAACAGAGATAAATTTTATACATTCCTAATAAAATGTCAGCCAATCAATATTATGACATTCCTTTTGCCTCGTTTAGGAGATGTGACCTTTTCGAAATTGCACATTCATATCATGGAAATAAAAAATTTCATGTTTGATTTATTTTAAATGGCTTCTTTGATGAAATACAACTACATTTTCTCCTGTCACAACCTTGCCGATTTCCTCACAATTAAGCTTTCATCATTCGATTGATGATTAACAATGGGGAGCAGAGCGCATCAATAGTGCTTCCGAAGCGCTCTAATGCAGCAGTGAAGCGTATCTCTGTCGTATCCAATAGCGCAGAAATTAACATTGGCTCGAAGAGCTTCGTTGGGTTGTAACATTCTCATATATTGAAAATAGAACATCTTTTTGGAAAAATCAGGTAACTCCATTTTTGCGGAAAAACCAGGTAACTGACCGTGTTTTGCTGTATTTTTGCCTAAAATTTAGTGAAATGTCTTAAAAAATCTTCATTCTCATTCAAAATAGAGTTTCCCCACGTTATTTTACGCCGGAAAACGAATAAAAATGAAAAAACATGCTAAATTTATCAAAAAAGTTAAACGCGTTTTTCTGCCGTTTTTGAAAAATTGAGTTACCTGATTTTTCCGCGCGGCCACAGAATTTATATAAAAATGATTTGAACATTATTTGGTTTTTTGTATTTGGACGTTAGTTTTTTTATTTCATAGTGTTTGGGCGTTATTTCGTTTTTGTTTTTTTTTTTTTATTGGGCGTTATTTCCTACCGCCTTTCCAAAATTATTATTGCCCAAATTTATATAAAATTAATTTGGGCGTTATTTGGTTTATGTTTGGTTTTTTTCTTTTTCATTGGGCGTTATTTCCTACTACCATCGAAAATATATTTTGAGACATTTTGTCCAGACTAAAGATAATTTTGGCAAATAACAATTTTCAAATTGTGGTGAGAGACGAAAGAAAGTTCAAGCTTATGCCATTTAAAAAAAAAAAACAATCTAAGCGGATAACTTGAAAAATTTCCTATACATGCACCCTAACGATCACGTGTAGGAAACGAAAATCAGTAAAAATAAAAGAAGATGACTTGAGTCAATGTAACACAAACAAAAAGCTGAAAAAAATACAAAATAAAAAATACAAAATATACATATTGTAAAATTGGTTATGTATGAATATTTGTGTATGGCATGTATGTTGATATATTGTACCATGAAATAAAATTTCGTAATCTAGAGAGCCATCTGCCGGCGATACAAATTGTTGTTAAGTTTTGTGGTGCATTACTTTATGATTACAATACTGTGAACATTTACAATTGTATTGTATTATTCAGAATTTTTGCTCAAATTTAAGGCAATGGAAAAAATAGAAGAGAAAAACCCGCAAAGACGTCACTAAACGTAACATAAAAGAATTACCAACTTTTGTGGTTTTATGCATCATACACTCAAAACAGTCGCAAAGTCAGACGGACACACACGAATTTGACATTGAGCCATAAGCAAGCAAGATCAGCAAAATTTGTAAGCCAAGTTAAAAGAGAAAAAAAAGAAATCATAAGACAACAACAAAATTATAAATTATTTATTGTAACTTGGCACGATCAGCAACCGCAGCCGCAGCAGCGACAGCATCTTGTAAACTACAATACGCCGCCGACACCGTTTCATGGAGGGAAATACCAAATTTTCTGACAAAGTGGTGGGCTATATATATTTTTTTTTTTTTTTGCTTCTCTCTTGTTATTGTTTTACATCAAAATTTATGCACAATGGTGAATCTTTAATTAAGAAGCCTCCGAACACGGCCTATGCCCTGCGTCATGCACCTTATACAGCAAGCGTTACGCTCGTAAGGTTTTGGTATTGCCCCGATAATGATGTTCACATGTTCATTATGATGATCTTGTAAGGGCTTCTGCCAAAAGACAGGTTTCATTTAATTCTTATTTATCGTTTACAAAATTTGGGAAAATTGCGTCCCAGTCATGAGTCTGCGTGATTATATTTTATGATTTATGTGATATTGCTTACAAATTTATTTTTAAAATTATAATCATAAATTTTTATGTTTAACAATTTAGTCGTAGTGTAAACTGCGTTATTACTCAAGTGCAAGAAAATTTAATAATGGGGTAATTTTATTTTATCGATAAAGGTGGTGTTTTGTTAAATTGTATGAAGATATACACATATTCTACTTTGGTTTGGTTTGATGTTGCAACAGATTAAAATTTTAATAATGGGCATACAATATCCGTATGCAAGTATGCGTTAACCATATTTACTTCTTTCTGTATATATTATATTCATAAAAACTGGGTTGGTTGCATTTGTCTTTTCTTGACCCTGTAAGCCGAGAAAAAAGACTTTATTTGTTCATATATAGTCTGAGTTTTAAGTAGTCATGAGAAGACATGCGTCAAGAGACAATCTTATGTTTGAGTAATAGAGATGAATGAGCTGATTTTTTTCTAAGCATTTTTTTTTTTTTTTTTGTTTCGTAAATAAGCATATGGGGAAATCTCAGCAAGTGTGACTTTCGGTGTGACCATGTCTCGGTTCGCCCGTTGCATTTCGCACCCGTTCTAACATTTCTGGGACACTAATTGGTTGATGCATTATTTTTTGCCGAAATTCGAGCAAAATCCACAAATTTTGAGAGTGAATTGAAAAAACCGATTCCGTTATTGAACTATAAGTTTTGATGCGGTTCAGCAGATTGTTTGGGGCTTTCAGGATCTTTAACATGAGTGTTTAAACTGCATCTCGTTGATGTGCCTCTCAAGTTGTGTAAATGGTTTTTATCCGAAATCTGGTAAATTTCAGTTTCTAACATGCTGCTCTGCAGAGCAGATCTCCAGATCTGGAGGAGTTGTTTTTTTTTTGCAATACTCCCCATGAAATATTATTTCTTAATGTTATAACTAAAAGATCTGGCTGGATAGAAGGGTGTGCTACCTCTGGCTCGGTGGTAAAACACTTGAGAAGATGCTCAAATGGCGATTTTTCATGCTTAATTGCGTCTAAAAAAAATGGTATTTTGAGAGGCACAACAACCCGGGGGACCAAAACAAATCTCAAATCTTGCGTGATCATTGGATTAATATGTAAAAAATCGCCCTCCAGTACAAACTTGAACAATGGCGAAATTCGAACATAATCTACAAATTTTGAGTGTGAATTGAAAAAACCGCTTCAGTTATTGAGCTGTAACTTTTGAGGCGGTTCAGTGAGCTATTTGGAACTTTCAGGATCTAGTGTTTGGACGTAAGAAAAACCGCATCCCATAAATGTGTCTGATTCACAAAATCCAGTGCATCACCTTCAAAAAATGATTTTTGAAGATATTGGGGGAGGCGATCGAAAAAAGTTAGTTGCGAAGGCTGAAAAATACTTCTAATATATCTAAAATTAATATTTTGCGGTCCAAAATAGGATGCCACATGTTTAAAAATTTTTTTTTTTTTTCGAAAAAGTCACATTTGCTGAGATTTCCCATTTATAGTACATAAGTCATGTTAATTATCACGATCTGAACTATTTCAGAAGTTGAGTTTGTGTGTATTTTTGGAGCAAACCAAATGTTTCGAATTTGTAACGAATTTGTTACGAAAAGTCGGCAAATCTTTCCGATTTCAGTACCGATATTGTTACGAATTCGGTTTTTCTTATAAGAGACTTTCTTATATCCATCGTCCACTGTAATTGATTCGTTCTCACTTAGAAACTGTCATTTACGAAGACTTTGTGGCCTACGTGGGTGATAAAAAACATTTCTTTTATATGAAAAACATATCTGTGGTCTTTTGACAAAACAACCTAAGTCGAGATAAGACAATTCTTCAGGATTTTAGTTCTAAATATAAAATTTTAAAACGCTTCTATTGGTATAATCGCCATGTCTCTATAATTTCTTGTTTCAGAGGTATAAGGGTGTCCCATAGTTCACGCAAGATTTGAACATTAGTGCGGAAAAGTAAGTTCCAACCATCAATGTATTTTCATTGTTGGTAGCTAATAATGTAAATCATCATCTGTTCCAAAACCAAAAAATTTAGTGCGGAAAAGTGTTATGAACCAAAGGAAAAAAATAATTTGACAGGTGACACTTACAGATTAGTAAAAATGTATGGAAAGTAGAGATTCAACTCTGCATCAACAAAATTGAGCCATATTATTGAAAAGTAGTTAATCAGTTTTTAGGCTCTCCTGTAAAGTTTCCAATTTCGAGTTAGGTTGCCCACAGATATATATATTTTTTTTTATATTTTCAATGTTTTAAAAATGTTTCAATCAAAAACAAAATCATCTTTTAAAATGCTTATTAATGCAAATCTTGTGAAGTTACAAGTTACTTCATCCAAAGGCACAAATTTCTTGGATTTAAGCAAATTACACTAGTTTACAAATGATTAAAAATTTGTTTTTCATTGGATGCCATTATTCATTTTATATGTAAAATGGGCTGCTGATTCCGAAAATTGCATTATTTTTTCTTTCGTGTCGTTTTAAAGATATCGGTCATTTTCGGTTTTTGGACCAAAAAAAACAAGATAGATAGATAGTCCGAAATAATGAAAAAAAGTCAAAATCAACTGCAGATTTATACAAGAAAAAAAAATTTAAAAATTCATTTTGTTTTTTTATATCATAGTCTTTATACTTGTTAAGCAAATAAGATACTACATACTTAAGAAAATCGATGGAAAAATGGAAAAGTTGTATACAATTCATTGATAAATTACTAAAATGCGTTTTTGCCTATTTTTTTCGTTTTTTTGTAAGAAACTATTCGATAATTTGAAACTTTTTGTAAAACACTTGAGAAAATCCAAAAAATTCTTAAAGTAGGCGTTAAAAAAAAACACCCGTGTCTCGTCGTTTTTCTTCAGCACGACACATTTTTTTTTAATCGATTTTTGAAGTTTTTTAATCCACTGTACATGAAAAAACAAAAATAACGCATTCTTGTGTTAAATCGATGAATTTAACTATATGATCCTTTCATTTGAGGTGTATCATATCGTCGGGTTAAAACTACAACTAGACATCTACAGTTTTCATGTTTTGAGAAAAAAGCGTTTTAAGTTTTTTAAATTTCGTTTTTTGTATGGGATTTTGCAGTTTTCTACTTTTTATTCTTTATATAAAATTGGATGAGGACTACATATCAAAATACCGACGAGACTGGGGCAAAGTTCCGTTTAATCTTCATGTTTTTGTATATGTACTTTACTCAAAATGTCAGTACATGTAGATGTCTAGTTGTAGTTTTAACCCGACGATATGTTCAGTAAACTGATGCAAGATATTACGAGGAATATTTTCGTAGACAATTTTAACCCTCTAAAACCGACGTGTGAGAAATTTACAGGGTTAACATTTTGTGCAATTTCTTGTTATCGCTATTACTTATATAGCTTATAATATTGCTTGGAAAATCTCACCACATTACGTATAATTTTCAAAATGATAACGAACATTTTTCTTAAAGAAAATATAGAAGTTACAACTTGGGAAATGCCTAACTTATCAATTAGCTAACACTTACATACGTTTAATGTAATAAATGTAGAACAGATTTTGTATAAATACCTTTTGAAAACTGTGATCGACATCAAAAATATTTCAAATTTCAAGTGAAGAAAGCAAAACGTGAACTTTTTCTACGAAAATTAAAAATCTTTAATATACAAAATGAATTTCTATACAATTTTCATTTGTTTGGCTGTTGCTCTAATGGTCTTTGCTGGGCAAACTGAGGCAAAAAAAGGAAAAAAATTGAGATTCAAAATTAAAGTTAAAGTAAGTTTACTATTTGTATAATAACAAGATTTTCGACAAACTTAAACAAAATTTTTATTTACAGAATAATGGATATAGACGATATGATGATGATTATGATAACCGTCCGGATCCACTTGGTATGCTGGGAAATGTTTTGGGCTGAGAAATTTTTAGAAATTTATTTTTTTTAACATTCCTAGCTGATATTTGCTTAGTAGTATTAAGTTTTTATACATACGCTTTCCTTAAATAAAATTAAATACTTACAAAACAAACTTTAATTGCTATGTTTTTACTTAAATTAAAAATTATTTTTATTTTAAAACTGACCTTCAACGAGTTGCAGCTTTAGTTAATAAATTAATTTTAATAGAAAATGCAGCAACATTATATTTTTCTATTTTGCAATACCCACATGTGAGGGTTTTAGAGGGTTAGAATTTTCTACAAAAATATTTCTCGCAATATCCTGCATCAGTTTACTAAACACATGATACACCTCAAAAGTAAGGATCATATCGATACCTTAGAGCGCTATAGTCCTATCTCCACTTTTTGCGATTTTGAGTTTTTTGCAGTTATGTCATCATTGTGGGCTTCTTTACCGTGTGGAAAACTGTGTGATGTCAAAATACCACTAAAATACCAGAATATTCGATAATTAAGAAAACTGTAATTTTTGAAGAGCGCTACTGTCCTATCTCCACTGAATATTCAAATAAGTCACATTTTAAAAAAAAATTCTTCGTTTTTACGCGTCTTCTTCGCGTTTCATGACTTTTTGCGACATTTTAGTGGAAAAAATTCAAAAAATGTACTAAATACGTCGCACATAGGGGTATCTAAGTTAAAAACCTGGTCAAAATTAATAACTCTGAAACTACTGGTCCGATTTTCGAAATTGAGGTGTCATTTTATTTAGATTATTCAGACGATCAAAACAAATATAGACTCGTTTAAAAAAATTGTCAATAGAGGGCACTGCAGACAAGTGAAATATTTGAGGACTTGTAGCTCCTGCAGTACTGAGCCGATTTTGGTTTTTATAAAGTTTTTCTCTTTCATTTTACTAAAATGACAATTCGATGGCATTAAACTTTTGAAATGCATTCTATAGATGGCGCTGTACACATGATAAATGTAGTAACTTTTAGGGTCCTCTATCCCGTATGCTGCTTTATTGATTTTAGTTATCAAGGTGTCAATCAATTTATATAACTCAGAAGAGTAGTCCGGGAAAACTACAGAAAAGAAAATTTTTCCACAGGTGGCGCTATAGACAAAAACATCACAAAAACATTTTAAAAATTCTATATCACTGTACCTTATTTAATAGATATGGCTTCTTCTTTTAGTATTGTTAACTGGAGTAATACTGAATTATCAAAAAAATTGATAATAGAGGCCGACATAACTTACCGAAACTCCAATTTTTCAATCTCCGAACTATTTTTTATTTCAATCTGAAAACTTTTCGCCATCAAATAATTTCTGAGAATTTTAGTCCTCTAAATTCGTTAATTTTTTCGTTCATAATTTATTTAAAACTAAAAATATCACACGTATAGGCATTAGCAAAAAGTGCAGCTATTTTGCTAATAGGAAATATTAGGAGCCAAATTTTGCAGTTTTAGCTACAAAAAGATTTCATTTATGAGAATTTTTGGTTGAAAAAATTGGGACTCGTGAGGATCCATAATTTTTCTGCTTTTAAAAATTTACAATTTTTCAATCAAAAATACTCAGTTACTTATAAAGTTTGAACACACTGTTTTGACTCTTATAATGATTCCTTTTTTATTAAATTAAATTCATTGTAAAGAACACACCTGTCGTAGAATAATCCATTATGCAATTTTTCGTTTTTTTCTGCACTGAAAGAAATACACGCACTTAAATCAACGATTCTTTTGCAACTTTAAAAATTTATTTTAAAATGTTTTACAAAACTTCAACTTTGACAGTGTAGTACGAAGCTGCAGATTGATTAAGATGAAATCGGGTCCCAGATTTCTTTAGTTTGGAGTATAAGCTGTATAATAAAAAAAAGTTGAATAATTTCGGACCAATTACAAAAATTCGTTTTTGACCAGCTTTTTGAGTTAAATCTCCCTATGTGCGTCGTTTATTTCAATAGTTGTAGAATTTTATATAAAGGCAAAAGTAATGACATACCATAAATTGGCTGGGATTTCGTTAGAAATTAATAAAATTGGTTAAAATCATTAAATTATGTTAAAATATACCATAAGTAAAAATATTGCATGTATCGTTATATCAAAATAGCAGCCAATTCTAAATAACCACTGTTTGAAATCTTCTTTTTGCATTTCCCGACAATTGGAAAATGGTGATAGGACTATAGCGCTCTAAGGTATCGATATAGTTAAATTCATCAATTTAACACAATAAAGCGTTATTTTTGTATTTTTTCATGTACAGTGGATTAAAAAACTTAAAAAATCGATTAAAAAAAAATGTGACGTGCTGGAGAAAAACGACGAGATACGGGTATTTTTTTTAACGCCTACTTTAAGAATTTTTTGGATTTTCTCATGTGTTTTACAAAAAGTTTCAAATTGTAGAACAGTTTATTACAAAAAAAACGGAAAAATAGGGAAAAATTTTCTTCATAAATATATGGTTTATGATATAAAAAATCAAAATATTATAAAAAAATTGTTTTTTCTTGTATGAATTTGAAGTTGATTTCGATTTTTTCTTAATTTTTTAAAAAAAAATGTTTTTTTTTATAAATCAAACAATCAACCAACCAAACCAACCAAAAAATAATGCGAATATTATGTGTAGATAATTTTATTACCTTTAATGTGACATATAAAACGTTTAAATACAAACATTCGTTCTTGAGATATTTGTATTTAAATGGAACTATCTTTTTTTTTGTGGTTCAAAAACCGAAAATGACCGATATCTCGAAAACGACACAAAAAAAAAAGAATAATGCAATTTTGGGAATCAGCAGCTCATTTTACATATAAAATGAATAATGGCATTCAATGGGAATTTTGGCGGTAAACTAGTGTCATAAATGAGATTTGACAACATTGTAAGAATTGCTACAGAACATGTTTTAAACGTAACGGTTAAATTAAGTTATGTTAATCAACAATGTAATACATTAAAATATTTGTGTCAGTCCTCAAAGCCACGTGTGGACTTAAATTTGATCAATCACATTTTTTTTTAGTTTTTTTGTTTGATGCCCAACGTAGAATTTGCATAATATAAGAAAGTTTTTTTTTTGCTAAATGCACGCTTACTTTATGCGAAAATGGAAAGAAGCATGTGATACAATCACAAACTCTGGCACATGTTACTAAGCGTCTACCGGCATAAACAATCGTCCAGTCAGTCCATTGACCGTCGATAGTGAATTTGAATTCGTTTGATGACATAACACTTGACTTTTATAGCTTCATCGCGTTAGAATACGACGGTATGAAGATTTATCTTTCAGTTTTATTATAAACAAAAAAAAATATTTAGTGTATAGTTCCTACTTTTGAGTGTTAATTTTAAGCGAATATGTACATAAGACTTTTTAAAAAAAAAAATTATTTTTGGAAATTCCTGTTATAAAAGTATGCTTAGAATTTTTCAATAGTTTTGATGGGCATCTAGTGGTCGGTCCAAGCTTTTCCATGCAAAGTCAAGTCATAATACAGTTTTTATTTCATTACTATCCCGAAAGTGCTTGAAATGTGTCTTAGTACTCGTATATCACAAATTTTGCGTCTTGATTCATAAACATACATACATACATACATACCCAAGAGGAAAAATTTCTAGCGCTTCTGATCCAAGCACTTCAAAAGTGCTTGTCCCCATAGAAATTTAGAAGCACTATCACAATGATTTTTTATAAGGCTGCAGTAAGAACAACGCGAGTTCGAACCCAGCCAGGGAGATTTTTTTTTTTACTTTTTTTTACTTTTTTTTGCTTTATTTTTTTTTTTTTTAATTAAATATTTTTTATTCAACATCTTTTATTTCACTTTTCTATTTTCCTTTCTCTTATTAATTTACTTTTGTTTTACCGAATTGAAATTGATTACACAATGATTCCATATAAGGCTGCAGTAAGAACAACGTAAGTTCGAACCCAGCCCGGGTGATTTTTTTTTTCCGTTTTTTTACTTGTTTTTGCTTTATTATTTTTTTTTTTTTTTTATTAAAATATTTTTTATTCAACCTTTTTATTTCACTTTTCTATTTTAATTTCTCATTTTTATTTACTTTTGCTTACTTGAATTGAAACTGATTGTACAATGATTCTATGTAATGCTGCAGGACAACATTTGCTTAATTTACAAATTTAATACCTCTTCATATCATCGGGCGTTGGTGGAGCGGTCTAAAGGGTTGATAAATGTAAGAAAAAAATATCTAGCACGCGGAGGGTCGTGGATTCAAATCCTGGCGCGGCCAGTTTTTATTTTTTTTTTTTTAATTTTATTGAAAAAACGCTTACCGCAGCATTACAAATAAGCGCTTTAAAAACTCTTTTTTGGTAAGGCTGTGGTAAGCTTTTGCTCGCTTACATCCTATGACATGCAATGTTAAAAAGAAAGTATTGTTCTTACGGAGCGGAAGCGCTTATTGGTGAAAAGGATGCACTTCAGAACGGTTTTTGAAGCATTTCTTTTCCCCTTGGGTACATACATACATACATACATACATACATACATATATACATACATACATACATACATACATCCATACGCAAGTACATATTTCTAATTTAGCTAAAATCAATAAGAGTATCGTATTTTTGAGATTTAACCCTGCTATAAATTCCTAGAGCTCCATTTCGAGTTAATCTTATCGTCTGAAACTCACAATAAAATCACACAAGAACTTATCTTTACATCCCATTAGCTCCTTTATATGGGTCTTTTCGTACCCTTTTTCCAAAAGCTGGACTGGAATGGGTTTAAGTATTCCAAAAAAATATTCAACGGAAAATTTCACATAAACTCCGTGACGCTCAAATTCGCTAAAATGATACCTCCCCCACATATGTGACGGTAGCTTCATATAAAAAATAAATAAAATGCACCAAGCGTAACGTCTGGAGCGTCCTTAATTTGAAGAAAAAACATAAATTAAGTTCAATTGAATGCCATGTAAAGAAGAGATTTTTGTAAACATACACATGCAATGCTCCAACATTTTAAGTCCGTCATACTTTTATAGTCCTTTGCTTCAGTTCAGGTCGTTATAGCCTTAAGGACAAATGCTAGGAATATGAAAAATTTATTGAACTGCATAACGCTACAGTAATGAGCAAATAGAATTCTGAAAATTTATTTATGTAGCCTCTGGCCTAGCACTCTGCTTATGAGTAATGAGTGCGAATTTTTATTATGAGTGATGTTTGATCTAATGGAAATTATTTGTTTTATAAAATCGCGCATTTTCCTTAAATAACAAAATTTTTTCTTCTAGTTATATATTAAAAAATTGCAAAATGCAATTAAAATTACTTAAAATTCTTAATTTTATGACCTTTTCAAAATTCCAGAGCGCGTTGCTACAAAGCAGCATTGACAGTTTGCTCACATCTTTGACAATATTAGATTTCTAAACTGTATTTCAAAGTAAATTCGTAAAACAAAGTTTCATATCTTAGAAAACCTCTTTAGATTAATATGACGGATATAAAATTTGTTTATTTTTTATAAGACAAGATTAAAGTTGTGAGCAAATACTTGAGAAACCATGAACTGAACGGTTTACCCTGACTTTGAAAAATCTTTGGGAATGAAGTGAGCGGAGTTACACAATTAGACTAGCCACTTTTCGTGATATAGAAACAAAGTCAGCAATATCCATTTTTTTCTGGAATATGTCTGTTAGTGCAATCTAGTTGCAATTGATGAAAACTTGGACTTGAAAAAACTGGGTATTCTCTGATTTTTTGATATCAATTAAAAATTTAAATTTGCTCTCCTGATTAATTATGAAAACATGCGATATCTGCTTTTACCATCTTCGTACAGATATGTTCCTTATAGACTCCCCAAACGGCTGGACCGATCACCATTACATATATGGATTTTTGGGTATGGCGCGTATTTCCGCATCATAAGTTTTTTAGGTTTTTTTTTTACCTAAGCGTCCCCCATATCATATCAGAACCAAAAATTAAAAAATTTGTTGTTGTTTCATAGCTTTTTACGATGTTTTAGTGGAAACAAAATTTTCCACCTAAGGGTCCCTATGTAAAAGAGAGGGTGCAGCAACGCACACCGGAAAATATTTCTATGGTCTAAAACTGCCAATCAAAGTTGAAATCAATAGTCCTAAGTCTCTTGAGTAAAATGGCATGCTTTTTAAAATCGAAACCTTGGCACTACATTTTTTTTTTGGCAGTTTTCATACATCTTCTACGGGAAGTAAAAAATAAGTAAATCAAACAAAAATTTATATAACCATTTTCGAAGTATTCGTCGATGCTGATTCCGAATTCAGTCTTAAAATTGCTATATTTTTTATTGTTTTTTAGATATCCTAACTTAAATGTGCTAAAAACACAGTTTTTTGCTAGGTTATCTCTAGCTATGAAATGTGGTATGGTGGTTGACCCATTAAGACAGCTTGTATAAACACCGTGTAAAGTGTTCACACGGGACAAAAGCAGAAGTGGTTTTCGCGGGCCAACAATTCAAATGCCGATTTCAGGGAAATCTGACCAAATATTATAATCTGATTAATTCTAGATTGTTGTGCATTGATGTCTATTAAAAATGGTTTTGATTCTACCCAAAAATGATTTAAACTTTTTTGTACCCTACATCCAGGGTATATTCACTTTGTCCTTCCGTTTGTAGCGCAAAGAAAGGAGGTGTGGCAGGTATAGAAAAGTATGTATATATATTCTTGATCAGCGTTACCTTCTTGAAAATGAGCGAAATCGGTCAACGGATACGTCTACTGCCCATACAAAAAATATATTCAAAATGCAACTTTTAGAGTATTTTTCTTGAAAATGCAACCACGATAAACATAAATGCTAGGAATGGTAAGCGCAAGCTCTGGGAAAAAACTAAACGAATTCGGACAAGAGGGCGTGGCACCTCCCATATAAGCAAAAGTTTCAAAATGCCATACTGAAAGAGTTTTTTGAGATAATCCAACTAAATTCATATAAGCAAAAGTTTCAAAACGCTATACTGAAAACGTTTTTTGAGACAACCCAACTAAATTTCATTTAGACTCTAAGAACTATAAGCACAAGCTCTGAGGAAAAACTGGATGAACTCGGACAAGAAGGCGAGGCACCTCCGATATAAGCAAATTTGCAAAACGCTATACTCAAAACGTTTTTTAGACAATCCAACCAAATTGCGCACAGATACTAAGAACTATAAATGCAAGCTCTGAGCAAAAACAGGATGAACTTAAACAAGAGGGCGTGGCACCTTCCATACAAGCAACATTTTCAAAATACTGCATTGTAGGGTATTTAGTGTTTGGCTAGGCCAAAGATAACACCTAGTGATGAGCAAACCAAGACCAAGACCAAGGCAATAGCAGTCTTGGTCTTGGTCTTGTTCTTGCACATTGAGTCTTGGTCTTGGTTTTGATATTGAGTCTTGGTCTTGGTCTTTATCTTGCTCATTAAGTCTTGGTCTCGGTCTTGGTTAAGGTCTTGAAAAAATTTCTAGAGATATTAAGTATTCAAAGTTTCAAAACCTTATTTTTCCAAAGCAGTTGGGTTTTTAAGATGCCATAATTCAAATTGAGAGATGCTTTTACCTATAAATTACCAAGACTGAAAAGCAGTCTTGGTCTTGACGATTATCGTGTGCAAGACCAAGACCATAGCAGTCTTGGTCTTGGTCTTGCAAAAATATCAGCGTCATGGTCTTGGTCTTGGTCTCGCAAAATTACCAAGACCAAGAACAAGAACAAGACGCAAGACCAAGACTAATTTTGCTCATCACTAGTAACATCCCTACTAGTTTTAATTTAATTTTAATTACGTGACATGGGACATTTTTTTCCACTATACAGATTTTAAATTAAAAATTTTACAAATAACCAGGATTTCTCGGTGTACGTTGCTTCGCCTTATCTTGTGAGGTTGACTTGTGGCATCATAAATTTTTCCAACAGATGTTATTTGTCCTGATCCACTTTAAATGTAAGTAACACATCTCATTAGAGATGCATCTTTATTAGGGGCGTGGCATAGCCAATTTTCCCAGTGAACATTATTTATCATTGCGCTCTGTGCACATTTATCAAATCTCATTCATTAAATATGTTCAGATATATGATGAAGTGATTTTAGTGTAGGCGCGTGGTACATTATTTCAAAACGTATTATGTATTTAAGAAATTTCTCAAGTTCTGATATTTTCATAGCATTGTTTTATTTTCATTATGTTATGACAAATTTTTGCTAAGTTAGTCTATCTGTTTGTTTACAAAGTTTCTCGACAACATCGAATACATATGTGTGTACATATTTGTTGTATATGCAAATGCTCTTTGTCATCTGTCTAATCTGAATGGGTTTTCCTACAAAAATACGAAAAAATCTCATGTGATGGCTTTGAATGCAATTTCTTGTTATCGCTATTGTATAGCTTATAATTGATTAATATTGCTTGGAAAATCTCACCACATTACGTATAATTTTCAAAATGATAACGAACATTTTTCTTAAAGGAAATATAGAAGTTGTAACTTGGGAAATGCCTAGCTTATCAATTAGATAACACTTACATACATTTAATGCAATAGATGTAAAACAGATTTTGTATAAATACCTTTAGAAAACTGTGATCGACATCAAAAATATTTCAAGTTTCAAGTGAAGAAAGCAAAACGTGAACTACTTATTTCTAGCTACTTAAACTAAAAGTCTCTTATATACAAAATGAATTTCTATACAATTTTCATTTGTTTGGCTGTTGCTCTAATGGTCTTTGCCGGGCAAACTGAGGCAAAAAAAGGAAAAAAAATGAGATTCAAAATTAAAGTTAAAGTAAGTTTACTATTGCATAATAACAAGATTTTCGACAAACTTTAACAAAATTTTCATTTACAGAATAATGGATATAGACGATATGATGATGATTATGATAACCGTCCGGATCCACTTGGTATGCTGGGAAATGTTTTGGGCTGACAAATTTTTAGGAATTTCTTTTTTTTAATATTCCTAGCTGATATTTGCTTAGTAGTATTAAGTTTTTTTATATACGCTTTCCTTAAATAAAGTTAAATACTTACAAAACAAACTTTAATTGCTATGTTTTTACTTAAATTAAAAATTATTTTTATTTTAAAACTGACCTTCAACGAGTTGCAGCTTTAGTTATTGAATTAATTTTAATAGAAAATGCAGCAACATTATATTTTTCTATTTTCCAATAGTTTGGAAATATTTTTACAAGCATATTCCAAACAAGTTTATTTATTTCAACGAATTAATAGTCCATAAAAAAAAAAAAAAAATCTAAATAAACAAAATAATACTTTTTTAGGTTAAAATGTAACATTTTGAAGGGCAAATTTTTTGGTCACACGTGAATTTTTGGCCGTATATTTATTTTATGAAAACAACGTGGGTTGCACCTGCATTTTTGTAATATTTTTTTTTTTTTGTAGAATTTCAATGTCAAAACGCAATAGGGCCGGTGAAATGAAATTTTTCTTACCGCGTTAATTTTATTTTATGCCTAAAATTAAGTTGACATGACTCAGATTAAATGTTGGAAAAATTTTTCGTTATGGTCTTTTTAATCCAACTATTTGGCAATATTCGCTTAAAAGAATTTGAATTGCAAATGAGCCGAATACACGTAACTTTTTGTATTTTTATTTTTTTTTTGAAAATGTAAACAATTAAATAAAAACAGGTTGTTTTGTTAAATTTGCACACACTATTTTATAATGGAAATATCTGTCTAGCATTACAATAATAATAAAATAAAATAATAATAAAATTCATGAAATTTGATGGATTACTGACGTATTGGTTTTTTAAAGACGGAAATTATTACAAATATAACTCTATGCTTTTACATCCCAATGGGGAATGGAGCGCATCAATAGCGCTTCTGAAGCGCTCTAAAGCAGCAGTGAAGCGCATCTCTCTCGTATCCAAAAGCGCTGAAATTAACATTGGCATGTCATTGGAAGGAAGCGCTTTGTTCTCGCTACCAAAAATGCTTTTTGGATGCGTATTGCTCTCGCATCCAGAAATGCTGTTTGGATGCTATTTGGATGACAATAAAAGTATTTAAAAAATTAATTTTTAATTGAATATTACGTCTTTCGCCACAAAGACTCACTCATCAGACTATTATTTTATTTTACTAAATTAATTATAATTGAAAAATTGCAAGTTGAAAAACTTTTGTGTTAGGTCTGGGCCGGAGTTGAACCGAGGACCTCTCAATCGCAGTGCCAGTCGCTAGACCACTGCTGCATCCTTGCGCTCTTACGAAGCTGACTTATTTTGTTTTGTCCGTAAATACGTGACCGAAAACGCTTCGTTTTCGCTACCAGAAATGCTCTTTGGATGCGCATCGCTCTCGCATTCAGAAATGCTCTTTGGATGCGCTTCGCTCTCGCTACCTATAGCGCAGAAAATATGCGCATACAAATCAGCTCTTTAGATGCGAGAAAGACGCGCATCGCTATTGCATCTTGGGGATGCGCATCGAAATTTTCTGTTGGGTATATAATCAAAAATTGTATATTTTACCTATACATAAGTATATGACTATTCTACAATGAGTATTCGAACTGAATAATCCAAGCAAAGCCATTTTGACACCATTTACAAACTGCAAATTTCGGTATAATTATGACACACAAGTTCCTTTATTTTATGGCTTAATACCACACTTCTTCCCTGTCATTATAGATTTTCTGGATTGTTTGCTGTGTTCAAAGCATTAGTTCTGTTATCCCCTAACCTTTCAAGTTCGAAGTATCATTTCCACTTCGCCTGACGGGAAGCTCTTAATTAAAAAAGTTCCTTTAAATCTGGGAAGAAAACACATACCAATGTTGGACGAGATCGGATTATCCTATTTTAATAGATATCGATATTTTTTGCGCTATCCAAGTTTTTTGAGTTAATCCAGATTCACTATGGTTGTTATATACTTAGGGTATGATTGGTTTGTGTGAATTGATTCTAGTTTTTCAGATATCCTTGCTTAAAGTTGCAAAAATATCTGTTTCAGGCATATTTGAAGTTGTATCACACTGACAGTAAACAGCGTATTTAATGTATGCTAATTGCATCGAATAGCCATTACCTTCCTCACTAAGCCTTAGCTTCAAACTTTTCCAATTAGATTCTTACTTCCCGAGTTATCATTCATTGAACCATAGGTATTTCAACTCCCTACAAAAGATTCAAAATTTTTTTTTTTTTTTTTTTGTCTAAGCATGGAGTTGAAATATGTACATATGCTTCAATGGATAATAACTCGAAAAGTAAGGATCTAATTGGAAAAGATTATTGCGGAAGGTAATGGCTATTCGATGCCCTTAGAAAAAACTTAATTACGCTGTTTACTGTAAGTGTGATATGCATAACTTCAAATAAGTATGCCTCAAAACAGCAATTTTTGCAACTTAGAACAAGGATATCGGAAGAATCAATTCAGACAAACAAATCATACCTTTAGTATATAATAACCTTTGCCAATTTGGTGAATCTCAGTAAGTCTTAATTACTCGAAATTGTCCTGAGTAATATGCATCCTAACGCATCTTTCTTTCAGATTTTATAACTGTTGAAAGTACCGCTACGGACTTACAGCAAAAGTATTTTTTTTTTTACTACACTGTATGCAAATATAATTCAAAATAACCATTTCCGTCGGCATTACAAAAACTAATCATTATGCCACGCATACAAAGTACAGTGGAACATCATTCTCCAGATTCTGTTAAATAGAAGGGGCCTCTTATATCGGAACAACAGGCATATATCACACTTCATAAAACTGTGTGAAATTCAATACAAACTGTGTAAAAAGCAATACACAATACTTATTGTGAAAAAATTTCGTGTAAAATTTTCTCAGCAATGTATGGAATATTGCTTATAATACACGGAAAGAAAAATATATTAAAATTATCAGAAGCCCTTAAAACTTTCAAAATTTTGTACATACAAAAAGGCATTGGCACTTTTAACCAAACTGATTATATAGTCAACTAAGTATAAGCTAAATATTTAAAACTTAATATCCGTTGCAATTCTAAAGTACAATCACAACTTTTAAGAGCATATAAAAATGTGTGATACACTACCTTTAAGATGTTAATTGAATAAAATATTAAACATTTAATGTATGTCAAATATTTATCTTCAAATAAAAGCAATTAAGGTGCTAACAACATATTTTAACGTTTGCTTACATTACGTAGATACAATTTAATCTCCCCAGTATGCGAAGATTACAATTCGAAATGTCGTGATTTGCGCTGAAAATTAGTGAGCATGCGTTAATAGCTCAATTTTAGTCCATACGACTGACAAACAAGTGATTGCCCATTGTATCTATCGATATATCTATCTATCGCAAGAGTGATATGTATTTTATTTCCTATATCAAATTAAAGTAATTAACAAATTGTACCGAATTTTCATAATTATGTTTATGATTTAGTTGCTCAAGGTTTTATTTTTTTTTCTTTTTATTTCCTACTTTATGCTCTTGATTCATAAAAACTTAATTCAATTAATTTTTATTTGAACACAATTAATTTATAATTGAAAATTTTAAATTTCTTGCAGCATTTTTCACTGGTGGTGTCGCTGGTTTTGGTGTAACAGCTGGCGCTCACCGTTTTTGGACGCATCGATCTTATAAAGCCAATGTACCATTGCGTATCATTTTGATGGCGTCGTTTTCTCTAGCTGGCCAGGTAAGTTTTAGTGCCTAAAAAGTACATATCACTAAGGTTTTTCTTAATTAAGGCTTATTAGTCATTCATATATGTATAGGGTGTATCGCATAAGGTAATGAAGCTACTGGCCTGGTCTAACAAAAAATTGCACCTAAGGGGAGTCTAAGATGTACCCCTGAGGAGTTAAAGGGTTAAAACTGATTTTCTGTTTTTTTTACAAAAAAAAAAAAATTATACTTTGTCACCCTTGGTTAGGTTAGGTTAGCGCGGGAGATAGCAGTTGCTATCATAACTTAGGCCGCGATTGGGCCCATTGTATACCCGATATATAACTTCGTTGTCAATCTACATGAACCATTTAGAAATTTTTATAAACTCCAGAATGGATTTAGGACTCTTCTGAGCGATATCTTGAAGAGAGTCGAAAAAATGACTTTCGAACACCTTATAACGTCGGTTAGCTAACGCTGGGCAATCACAAAGGAAATGAAAAATGGACCCTTCGACATCAGGATCTTTACAGCTTCTACAAAGATCACCTACGTCGGTAAGCTCCAACCTTGAGGCGTGCCTACCTACAAAGTAGTGCCCTATAATGACACCAGTTAAGGTTCTGAGGGTTTGCCTGTCTAATGAGATAATTTTTCGTGTTCTATTTGCGTCATAAAGTGGCCATATCGCACTTGACGTAGAACATGTTGTTAAATTAGACCATCTAAAATTAGTCCATAAAATACATTTTGAGTCAATATTGGCTCTAATTGATGCAAGTGGTTTCATAATATAGGTCTCGAAAATTGTGTCAGTTGGAGACACTTTCCTAGCAAGTTCGTCAGCATTCTCATTGCCAATGAAATTGCTGTGTCCAGGAACCCAACATGTTGTAAGATTGCATAGGAGCCCTACTTCACATAGGACTTTCCTGCAATCTAAGACTAAGCTAGACTTAGTGGTGTTGCAACTAAGAGCCTTAATGACCGCCTGACTATCAACGTAACTGGCAAAAGTGTCATTACGATCATACAATTTTGGTTTAATAATTTGACATGCTCTCCAGACAGCTAGGATTTCCGCTTGAAATACACTCCAGTAGCGAAGTAGAGCAAAAGATTCGCTGCTATGCAAATCCTTAGAATAAATCCCAGCCTTAGTACCAGACTCCATTTTTGAGCCATCAGTGTATATTCCCTTGGAATTCAGAATCGGAGTCCAACCACTTCTTTCAGGTATTTTCACTTGAAAGTTGGTTGAGAACATGAGATTGGGAGTTATGTAATCAGTTCCACTATCAATATCGCAGCCAGGGAATTGTGCAAAAATACTACCATGGCCATAAGGTTTTGAAGTCCAGACGCCAGATTCCTTCAACCTGATAGCACTTTTTGCTGCAACTCATTAAGCGTAAATATCAAGAGGCTCTAAATGAAGCAAAACGTCGAGAGCAGCAGAGGGCACAGTGTTAACAGCTCCGCTAACTCATATACCTGCCATTCTTTGTATTTTTGATACGATTGCCAAAAAGGTTTGCTTGCTTAAGGCTTTCCACCATACAAGTATTCCGTAGGTCAGAATTGGTCTTATGATTGCCTTGTACATCCACAAAACTACTTTTGGCTTAAGGCCTCAAAATTTATTAAACATCCTTTTGCATGTGTAAAAAGAAACACATGCCAAAGTTAAATTATCAACTTTAAAAGTCCAGAACTTTGCATAATCCTTTTAAACCATATAAACGAAATACACTCTTAGAAAGCTCATACCATACAATTAGCTAAAAGTTTTCCAAAAAAATGTTTTCTCAAAAACGTTAGGGTGATCCAAGAAAATTGTTTTATAGAACAAGTCTGAAAATCAGTTTAACCCTATAACTCCCCAGGTGTACATTTTAGACTCCCAAGGTGCAAATTTTTCTTAGTCTAGGCCTCCTCTATCACCTCCCAGATGCTTCGTAACATTATGCGATACACCCTATACATATATTTAAATATTTCTTTATTGTTATAAGCAAGTACACTAATGAACACTGCATTACTATGCAATTCAGTCAGTCATCAACTTAAACCTTAAGTGTCAAATTGTTGGGTTTTTTTCTACACATTTAATGCATTACCCACATATATAGATACGAATATGTACATACATTTTTCGTACAATTCATTTGTTTCCGTTTTATTTTCTTGACAAATTATTATGATTGCAATTAACATTAATTACATCATTATAATTTAACAACTTAACGTAATTTTCATTATTTCGTTTTCGTTTTTTTGTTACCTTCGTTAACGTGATTTGTATTGTCCGAGTACTTTTCGCACAATACCACTTCGTTTACTCCAAGTTTATCAGTTTGTCAATCTGTCATTTTGTTTACTTCATAGTCATTTATGTGTGGGACACTCTATTATTATTGTACGTTGTTTTTGATTTTATTTCGTGATTTTACTGTTGTATTTGTTTATATTTGTTGTTGTTGTTTTTGTAGTTGTTGTAGTTATGCTTTATTTTTTGTTTTTATCTTTAAAGTGTTACGTGCATTTGTTTATTAATGATCGCCATCTTTGTTATGCCTCTGTATCTTAGCAATCAATCTTCATCACCAATTTGCACCTTTTAATATTACCAGCGAGGTCAAACGAAAGAGCTCTGATGACACTTTTTTTTCCCTATAAGATTACAACAACACATTCAGAAGATGCAACAACATTTGACTTTCCTCTTGTGTGTTTTCTTTCTCAGTGAAATAATCGAAAAAGTACACGTGAAGGAAATTAGTCAGTTAAAGCTTGTTGCCAGTCCGCCATAGATGTTTTTCCTCTAGCACATCTAGATAATCTGCGTTTCGACTATGAAGCCTTGAGGTGTCCAAGAGAATGAATCAATTTAAGCTTGTTGATAGTTCGCTATAGATATTTTCCCACTAGCATACCTAGATATTTTTCGTTTTAACTATGAAGCCTTCGGGTGGTCTTCAGGTGTCCAAGAAAACAAATCAATTTAAGCTTGTTGATAATTCGCTATAGATGTTTTCCCTCTGTTATATCTAGATATGCTTCGTTTTGACTACGAAGCCTTCGGATACCTTCGGGTTTCCCGGGAATTGAATCAATTTGAACTTGTTGATACTCCGCCATAGATGCTTTCCTTCTAGCATACATAGATATTTTTCGTTTTGACTATGAAGCCTTCGGGTAACCTTCTGGAATCTTCGGGTGGCCCACTTTTGGAGCAGTATATGGTACTCACGTTCTATACCTACCAACGAAATTTCATCAAAATAACTTGTACAGCTTACGAGATATAACAGGAAGTAACGAAAAGTGTCGCAAAAAAGTGTCTATGAAAACGTGGCCTTGAAATTTCACCCCAACGCGGCCAAAGAAGTTTTACTTCAAAAAAATACAGAGCCAGCGGAAAGGTCATGAAAATCTCGCTTTTGGTTACTTTTACGGAAAAATGTTGCTCCACAATTTGATAGCTCAGAAAATTTTACAGTAATTTGAAAATCAACACTCATGTTACTATTTACACTTGACTGCAGCTTTAGACATGATTTAGTGCAAGGGTTAAAGGGGTTTAAAATTATTTAGTCAAGCGCAATCAGCATAGAGTTTTGGTTCGTCTACAACAAACACAACATTTCAATATTTCCCAAATTTCTCGGAATTGCAATAGCCATGAAAAATTTTTTTTTGTTTTTTGTTAAAATATTGTGTTTGTTGTAGACAAGTTAAAAAAAAAAACAACCAAACAGTTTTCCATAGGTGTTGTAGTTTCGAGAAATTTGAAAAATATGGAAATCACTTTGGCTTTACGCTAATACCTTCGATTTAGTGTGGATTTGGTTACGCTACAACCCTTTATATTGTGAGTTTGATCAAATAGAGGCGTAAAATGTAAGACCAACACCCAATATTTTTGCTCCATTAATAATTTCTCTGCAAATGCCCATCCACTAACTCCATTCTTTAGGGGAGTTCCCTAAAAAAAAATAACATTATTACGAAATTTATGTGATTGTTCCATGGTGTTCCTGGTGGGGTAGAATGTAAGACCAACCTTCATTATTTTTTTTTTCGTTGACTATTTTCTTCGAAAATACCCCTTGAAGATGCTCCTCTGCATAAATTATGTTTTTATGAAATTGATTCTACCCTCTTCCAGGGTGCCTCAAGTGGAGTAGAATGAGAGACTAATCTGCATTATTTGCCTCCCCTCAACATTTTCTCCGAACATCCTTACTTTTTATCTTTAACCCTTGCAAAAATTACCTTTATATGAAATAGTCCCCCCTCACTTGAAGGGGGTGCCCCTGATGGGGTTAAAATGTGAGACCAACCTTCATTATTTGTGCTCCTCAACGTTTCCTTTGAACATACATATGTACTTATCCCCTATTCCAAACCTTTCATGGGGTTTTTCTACTCGTTTCAGGAGCCCTCTAACGGGTAGGGGTAGGTTGTAAGTAAGTTCAGGGAAATTGTTTATTAGGTAAAAATAATGGAGGTCTTTCAAACATTTTACCCCCACAATGGGAGTAGAGGAGGTGGAGATAAGGGATAAATATGTTCGCAGAAAATGTTGAGGGGAAAAAATCCGTTCCTTAATCTGTCATAATTATGTGTTAGAAAATGTATTGACAGATTTATATAAAAGCCGATCTTTTAAATGTATGACTAAAAGTTCAATTAAAAAAAAGAAATTGGTTTTCAATACTTTCATGTCATTATGGAACACACTTAAAAATTCTTAAAGGAAAAAATAAGTTGGTCTTACATTCTACTCCACCAGGGGCACTATGAAAGCCCTTAAAGCGGGGGAAAATTTTCATAAAAACGAGTGGAGATAGGGGGTAAATATGTTCAAGACAAATTTTAATGCGGAAAAAATAATGCCCTGCGTTCCATCCTTCTTAGGTCGATAACTGGGCAGCTATGCGGCTATTTATCAATCATCCTAACACTTTCTTAAACTTTGACCTCGATAAATATCATCCGATGTACCCAATTTTTTGGCTCACGTATTAACTACATGGTTGAAGCGTATCCAAGTATCTTCCTGAAATTACTAGAAAATGCGAGTAAATACTATTAAGCACTTTATAAAGTTTGATGTTTTATTAAAAAGAGGTATTCTCAGGAGAACTTGTGTTCTGAAGTAACATGTCAATCTAAAGAACTTTTAAAACAATCTGCTTTTATCACTGATGCGGTTGATGATATATTTTGAGCAAAATTTTTTAACAAAATTGACAGTATTTCGGATTTGAAAATATGTTTTCAATACATGTTTCAAAACTGTAACAACGTAAGGCAATCCCTTTCCACTCGATCGATTTCCAACCTCATTATTTTAAAATTGATAACAATTTTGCCTATTTTATTGCAGTAATCTTGCGAAAATTGTAGCATTTTCTTAGTTAAATAAAAATTAATGGCATTTATAACTTCAAAACTTTCCTTTAATAACCAGAAGTATCCAAGTATGCTAAAAATACTGTGTTAAAAATATCTGTGTATAATTAAAAAAAAATGTACCTTCATCTTATTTTTATTTTATCCTTTTTTTTAAATAGAATACATTATACGATTGGGTTCGCGATCATCGTGTTCATCACAAATACTCCGAAACTGATGCGGATCCGCATAATTCCAATCGTGGCTTCTTTTTTGCCCATGTCGGCTGGTTAATGATGCTGAAACATCCTGAGGTTCTACGTCGTGGTCGTCAAATTGATATGAGCGATGTATTAGAGGATCCTGTTGTTCAATTTCATCAAAAGTATTTTATTCCATTGAAATTATTGCTATGCTTCGTGTTGCCAACACTGGTGCCCATTTATTTTTGGGGTGAATTATGGTATTTGGCCTTTACCACACAATGCATCTTTCGTTATGTCAGCAGCTTGAACTTTACATGGTCGGTAAATAGTGCAGCTCATATGTGGGGTACACGACCCTATGACAAGTAAGTGAAGTTTATATTTAGATAAATCAAAATTGTTAAGTATTTAAGTCCTCGCTTAATGTTCTATGCTTTTTCTAAAACTGCAAAACATTACGAAAGAACAGAGACAATTTGGGCTTTTTTTCATTAAAATTTTGGGTGTTGTTTGATTATCACCCCAAATTTTTATCGAAATAGTTTGGGCGTTATTTTGTTTTTGCTTTTGGGCATTTCGTTTTTTCTCGGGCGTTATTTCATTTGTATTAATTTTTTGGGCGTATTTTTTTATTTTTTCTTTTGGTTATTTCATTGGGCGTTATTTCCTACCACAAAAAAATTATAAAACTTACTAACTTTGCCTTTTATTTTTCTTTATTTTTATTTTTCTCCACTTTCAGGCGCATCAATCCAAGTGAAAACATTTACGTTTCCATTTTGGCCATGGGTGAAGGTTGGCACAACTACCACCATGTCTTCCCCTGGGACTACAAAGCAGCCGAATTAGGAAAATACTCTGTAAATTTCACAACAATGGTGTTGGATTTCTTTCAAAAAATTGGTTGGGCTTGGAATATGAAACAACCTTCCAAAGAACTGGTGCGTAGAACACTTGAGAAATACGGCGATGGTACGCATGAGTCATTGATCAATAATCATGATAACGATGATGAACATGATCATGCACACAGCAATGGTCATGGTCATTGTCATTATCCCGAAGTGCCCGATCCTGAGTTAGATGATGCAGAATCAAGCAGCACAGAGAGCAGTAAATTGGATGAGAATGACAATATGAAGGATAAGAACATGTATACGTAAGAATGCAACCTAATAAAGCGATTGGAGCTTTTAGGTGTCCACTGGAGAGAATATTGTAGAAACACGTCATCAATTTTTTTATATATTTGGGACGTATGGCTGTTTACTTGTAGTATGATGTATTTTAATTGGGAGTCTTTTATTTCTATAATTATTTTTATTTTTAAATTAAATAATATTTTTGTACCTACGATACAAAAAAATATAATAAATTGTATTACTTCTACATTACATAGTTGTAGTTAAGATGCAAATATTATTATTATTATTTCTACAAAAGAAATTTAAAATGGGGAATGTTATAGTTTGTTACATTTTGATTTCAATAAGCACAAAAGCATATGCATACAAATATATGTAAATATGCATAATCTATAAAATAAAACAATCGAGGTTAAGTTGATTAAAATTATTGTTATATATTTAAAAATTACACTTAAGCCTTAATCTAAAGCCGAAAATTTTAGCATAGAAACAAAAACTTTATAACAAGAAAAATTATATATTTAAATAAAAACATAAAAAAATATTAATATTCAAAACAAAATGTTTCTTTGGCAAGGAATGAGATGGAAATAATTTTAAAAAAATATTCAACAGCACACAATTTTTCATATCACTGCCTTATCTACTCTAAGGGTATAGAGCAGTCACAAAACTCGATAGCGTAGTAAGTGCCTTCAATTCTGAGTGGTTTTTGATCAAGTGTTCAACTTCACGATGTCTTGGTCTTGGTCTTGGTCTTGGTCTTGGTCTTGGTCTTGGTCTTGGTCTTGGTCTTGGTCTTGGTCTTGGTCTTGGTCTTGGTCTTGGTCTTGGTCTTGGTCTTGGTCTTGGTCTTGGTCTTGGTCTTGGTCTTGGTCTTGGTCTTGGTCTTGGTCTTGGTCTTGGTCTTGGTCTTGGTCTTGGTCTTGGTCTTGGTCTTGGTCTTGGTCTTGGTCTTGGTCTTGGTCTTGGTCTTGGTCTTGGTCTTGGTCTTGGTCTTGGTCTTGGTCTTGGTCTTGGTCTTGGTCTTGGTCTTGGTCTTGGTCTTGGTCTTGGTCTTGGTCTTGGTCTTGGTCTTGGTCTTGGTCTTGGTCTTGGTCTTGGTCTTGGTCTTGGTCTTGGTCTTGGTCTTGGTCTTGGTCTTGGTCTTGGTCTTGGTCTTGGTCTTGGTCTTGGTCTTGGTCTTGGTCTTGGTCTTGGTCTTGGTCTTGGTCTTGGTCTTGGTCTTGGTCTTGGTCTTGGTCTTGGTCTTGGTCTTGGTCTTGGTCTTGGTCTTGGTCTTGGTCTTGGTCTTGGTCTTGGTCTTGGTCTTGGTCTTTGTCTTGGTCTTGGTCTTGGACTTGGTCTTGGTCTTGGTCTTGGTCTTGGTCTTGGTCTTGGTCTTGGACTTGGTCTTGGTCTTGGTCTTGGTCTTGGTCTTGGTCTTGGTCTTGGTCTTGGTCTTGGTCTTGGTCTTGGTCTTGGTCTTGGTCTTGGTCTTGGTCTTGGTCTTGGTCTTGGTCTTGGTCTTGGTCTTGGTCTTGGTCTTGGTCTTGGTCTTGGTCTTGGTCTTGGTCTTGGTCTTGGTCTTGGTCTTGGTCTTGGTCTTGGTCTTGGTCTTGGTCTTGGTCTTGGTCTTGGTCTTGGTCTTGGTCTTGGTCTTGGTCTTGGTCTTGGTCTTGGTCTTGGTCTTGGTCTTGGTCTTGGTCTTGGTCTTGGTCTTGGTCTTGGTCTTGGTCTTGGTCTTGGTCTTGGTCTTGGTCTTGGTCTTGGTCTTGGTCTTGGTCTTGGTCTTGGTTTTGATATTGATATTGAATCTTTGTCTTTGGCATTAAATCTTGGTGTCGATCTAGGTCTTAGTTTTGAAACAATTTCTAAAGATTATTGAGTATTCAGAATTTAAAAACCTTATTTTTTCAAAGCAGTCTTGGTCTTGATGATAACCAAAGACAGCAGCCTTTGTCTTGGTCTTGATATTATATCAGTTTCTTAATCTCGAAAAATTACCAAGCTTAAAACTCCAGAGCAAGACTAATTTTGCTCAAAGCTACCTACCATCTTGAGGAATATTACTATCGTCGCTTTTCTTGTTTCTACCATGGACATCTGTATAAGCAAAAAAATTTGTTGATAAGTGCTGGCTACGAATAAGAGTGCTTCGTGGCGATAATAATACGAATCAATACGAGCGCGAAAGCTATCAATTGCTTGCTGATGTCCCATTGTATGCTACAATTAGTATAGTCAAGAGCTCTGATGAGAACATCGTCCAGTACTATTAAAAATGTCTTTGGCACACAATCTGAAAGCTTTCTTTAGTATCAGACTCTACAATTATTGACCTCGTATATGAATTTAATGAAAGTTTTGAATTTGAGTATTTTCAAGACGCTATTTCGGTTGGAGAGAGCACATAAACTCAGCTGCTCAGGGGATATTTTTAACATTTCGGCATCTATTTTATCAGCGCCCACTATAGTACCTTGTTGTTTTTGAGGAATTCTATGGTTGTTCGGTTTAAGAAGGTGAGCAAAGAGAAAACCTTGAAATCCGTATACGATGTATGCTCTGATTTTACAATGGTTATATAGATATTAAAAAAAAATCTAAATTATTCCTGGATAGCTTCTCAGAAAAATAGACTTTGAAAATTTTGCGCCATTAAGGCCCTGCAAAGAAAAAGCTTAGGACTTACTGTTTCCGAATCTAATCTTGGTTTTTCTATCACAATAGGATTCTGAGATATCCTTGCATCATAGTGAAGAAAACGCTGTTTTCAGGCATTGGCCCATTGCATCGGATAGACAAAATCTTTTCTGTTTAGCCGAGCCTTCTAACTTTTTGCTCCGATCAGTGTATATTTTTACACCAATAGACGAAGTCCAAAAAAAAAGGCTATTGACTCATTGGCAGGCCCTTTTTATATGCGAAAGTTATGCACACGTGTATGCAAATTTTCTGACCAACATTTTACATTTCAAAATGTGTATCTTAATTAATGGCAAAGAAGCCGCCTATTGACTAAGATTTATTACGTATCTGTATCTCATAAATATTCAATACTCTCTGCAAAAGAGACAGTTAACGCACGAGGCATTTTTCTTTAAGTTTTCTATTGAATGAAATGATATTTTAAACGGTTAAAGATGTGGCTTTAACTTATTTTCATAAATTTCATCTGAAGAAGAGGAAGGGAATAACATAAAACGAAACGAAATAAATCAAAATACATAAACATAAATCATTTCCAATGTCGAATTCCTAGCCAGCTCCTGACAACATTCATCTCTTTACAAATTAGACGACGAAAATGAAATGACTACACGCTAAGGAAGTCTATATTCTGATATTGTAGAAGTGACCCTCAAGATAAGAGAAAAACATGGGCATCCGAAAACACCGCGAAAAATTTGCTGAAACAACAAACGCTTTCACCGTGTACATTGGAAGAGTTTTGTGTCGTCAGCACATGAAGACCTCAAGAGAAGGAATCTATAAGCAATAATAACTTTAGCATTATAACTGACCGACTGTACCTGTCAAAGTGTAATCTCGCAAATTTCGTTTCCTACTCTTTCAATTAACTACTGTTAGAGGCCTGCAAAATTACAACTATTTTTTCCATACTCGGTATTTTGGTTTGGGCCCTTCTATTTACGAATCTGTTCTGAGTTATCCGTACTTCAAATTGCAAAAAGACCTGCCAGGATAAGATAAATATATTTAAGCCAAATGCATCGGGTAGCCATGAACTTTTTCCACAACTTTGTGTTTTTATACCCTACACCTAGGGTATATTCACTTTGTACTTCCGTTTGTAACGCAGAGAAGGAGGCGTGGCAGATATAGAAAAGTATATATATTCTTGATGAGCGTCACCTCCTGAGTCGATATAGCCATGTCTATACTGAAAGAGTTTTATAAGATAATTAAATTAAATTTTACTCAGACACTAAGAACTATAAATGCAAGCTTTCAACAAAAACTAGGTGAAATCAGACAAGAGGGCGTGGCACTTTCGATATAAGCAAAAGCTTCAAAACGCTATACTGTAATCGTTTTTTATGTTAATCAAATTACATTTTACTCATACACTAAGAACTATAAGTGCAAGCTCTGAGCAAAAACTGGGTTAAATCGGGCAAGAGGGCATGGCACCTCCCATTTAAGAAAAAGTTTTAAAATGCTATACTGAAAGAGTTTTTTGGGATAATCAAACAAAATTTTACTCAAACACTAAGAACTACAAATGCACACTCTGAGCTAAAACTAGACGATTTCGGACAAGAAGACGTGGCACCTCCCACATAAGCAAAATTTTTAAAACTCTGCAGTGTAGGGTATTTAATGTTTGGCCAGGCCAAAGGTAACACCCTTACTAGTTACTTTTCCAATTGGATTCTTACTTTCCGAGTTCATTGATGGAAGTACAGGTATCCATTTCAGCCCCATACAGATGAGATTTAGTTCTTTGTATGGAGCTGACAAAACTTTATTTCAATTGATCCAATTGAAAAAGATTGAAGGTAAAGTTGAAGGTAAAGTAGCAAGTTGGAATATATCAATCAAGCCATTTATTTTAAGTGTGATATAACTTTAAAAACGTTTTGAAACAGCGATTTCCGCACTTTGGAGAATGATATCTTAGAATCCTGACATGATAGAAAAATACCAAGTTCAGATTCGTAAATAGGTGGTTTCTCACTTCCATAATCTATGTTATATATAAAAATTAAAGTTGTGTTCGTTTCTAATGGACTCGAAAACCAATTTTCAGAGTATGTTAGTTAAGATCAGGGAAAGGTTATAGGCTAGAAAAATTGGCGGTACCTCGCCCCTAAAAAATAAAATTCTGTAGTTCTCAGAAACTAATTTTACACATATGTAAAGAACACTGAGCCAAATAACACGCATTAGAAAAATGGGCGGTGCCACGTCTCTAAAAAACAAAATTTGGCATACCTCAGAAACTGTATAATGCATAGGAATAAAGTTTGGCACATATGTAAAGGGCGCTAAGCCAAATAACAGGCATTAGAAAAATGGGCGGTGCCACGCCTTTAAGAAAAAAAGTTTAACAAATCTCAGAAACTGATTGACACATAGGAACAAAATTTGGCACATACTTATATAAAGGGCGCTAAGCCAAATAAAACGCATTAGAAAAATGGGCGGTTCCAATCCACTAAAAAACGAAATGGGATATCTCAGAAACTGTTTGACGCATTGGAGAGAAATTTTTGGGATATATGTAAAAAATCAACATCAACTATTGTAGAAAAATTGGCGACTTCACACCCTGCACAAAAATTCGTCATAGCTATAAAACCATTTCACGCAGATGAATAAGGTTTGGCACGGGGACAAAGGTGAGGGCAACGCTTGCCAGGTAATAGCTAGTCTGCTATACAATTCTGTAGGTGTGTTTTTTTTTTCTTCATTCCATAAAATTTATTTTAAACTTACTGGGCATATTGAATTCAAATAAAAAAATTTAGAACAAAGCATATTTTCTTAAAACATAGAAATATTGTAGTATGACACAAATGTCAGATTACTTTTTTTTACGTTGTCAAATAGAAAAGTATTAGGAAATTTTTTCTTTTTTTTTTTATTGAAAAATCCGCGGGAAAGTGTAAAAAATTTCAAATTATGGCTTCGATTCGATGTTATATTACCTATTTACTTAACAGTATATTCCATTTGCTATTTCAATTGTTTGGTAAACTTTTTACCATTGCGCTGGAATTTGCGAAATTCGGTGTTGTACTACTGCTCGCATACATGTTGGGTCTAGCCTTCTTCTATATGGTAAGTGTGCGCTAAAGTGTGCTATTACTGAAATTGAATGTAATTCGTAAAAAAACATTTTTCGCAGTGGGAGAGGAGAACTACTTCAAGTTCTAATAAATTGGGCGAAACAGCAGTAAGTGCAGCAAAACAACAAAGTATTTAGATTTGAAATTAAAAATTTTATTTTCCAAATTAATTGAACTAAACATTTCATTTCCAAATGCACAGTGGAGCCAAAGTTACCTCAACCGAATACAAGAAGGGCTACCATGTAACGCAGAGGAGAGCACAATGCAACCAAATCTCTTGTATCCTTATGTTGTTGAAGTCCCGTCTAAGGTCTCTATTGAATCCTTCCTATTAAATGCAGAGCCAAAGGAGAAAAAGGGTTGTTGTTGAGGTGGTGCCCTTCGTCTAAACATTTCAATTTTTGTTCCACTAAACAGTTTTTCAAAAGATTCCAATAGATTCCTCATTAACAGCGAATGTTTATTACTTTGTATATTTTGTTATAATTTTACATGACTAAAAAATTGTAACAAGACAAAACAAAAAAATAAACATAAAATGTGTTAAAACTTTCCAATAGATGGCGTAAGCTCTGCATTTGATTGACAGTTTCAGTTCAGCAAATTGCAATTTTGAATTCGTCATTTGACATCTTACACATAAAAATAATTAATGTTACTTAAATGGAACATTAAAAAAGATAGTTAAGGCAACAACAACTACAACAACAATGCAATTTAACGCTTTTATCGCAGTTGTTGTTGTTGCATTTATGAATTACATATTGCAAATCTTTTTCATTTTAATTTTTGTTGCGCCTTTTGCGTTTTGAGGGCTTTTTTTTGAGCATCTGATTTTGTTGGTGTTGTAATTAACGACGGAAAACCTATTTTTTGCATGTCATCCATCGTTGGTACACACACACACAAACATTTATTAAAAAGCACAACTACAACTTCAAAGTTACATTAAACATCCCAACAGAAAATTTCGATGCGCATCCCCAAGATGCAATAGCGATGCGCATCCTTCTCGCAGCCAAAGAGCTGATTTGTATGCGCATATTTTCTGCGCTATAGGTAGCGAGAGCGAAGCGCATCCAAAGAGCATTTCTGGATGCGAGAGCGATGCGCATCCAAAGAGCATTTCTGGTAGCGAGAACGATGCGCATCCAAAGAGCATTTCTGGATGCGAGAGCGATGCGCATCCAAAGAGCATTTCTGGTAGCGAGAACGATGCGCTTTCGGTCACGTATTAACGTACAAAACAAAATAAATCAATAAGTCGTCTTCGTAAGAGCGCGATGATAGAGCAGTGGTCTAGCGACTGGCACTGCGATTGAGAGTTGTAGCAACCGTGAGGTCCTCGGTTCAACTCCGGCCCAGACCTAACACAAAAGTTTTCAACTTGCAATTTTTCAATTAGAATTAATTTAGTTAAATAAAAATAATTATAATTACATCAAAAAAAAAATAATAGTCTGATGTGTCTTTGTTGACGAAAGACGTAAAATTTCAATTAAAAATTAGTTTTTTAAATATTTTTATTGTCATCTAAAAAGCATCCAAAGAGCATTTCTGAATGAGAGAGCGATGCGCATCCAAAGAGCATTTCTGGTAGAGAGAGCGATGCGCATCCAAAGAGCATTTCTGGATGCGAGAGCGATGCGCATCCAAAGAGCATTTCTGGTAGCGAGAGCGAAGCGCTTCGTTCCAATGACATGCCAATGTTAATTTCAGCGCTTTTGGCAACGAGAGAGATGCGCTTCACTGCTGCTTTAGAGCGCTTCAGAAGCGCTATTGATGCGCTCCATTCGCCATTGGGATATGAATACGCTTAAGTGTCTCGGTATACAAAAGCCTTTGGCAATTTATTCCCATCTGGAAAAGCGTTTATAACCGACGTTAAAAAATTGTTTTTTTGTTTTTCAAATATTGGCACCCACAGTGCTCTGCAAGAGAATACCACTATTTCATCGAGCTGAAAATCTGGAACAAACCACAATTATCATAAATAAATGGTCATCTTAACAATCAGGCCTATCACTGAATCCATCGTAGATACGAATTTCAAATTGCTACGACGTGAATTCAAAATTCGTAGACTCATTCGAAACTCAAATTTTTTTTTAATTTTCGACGACTAGATATGACTACCGAAGAAATATAATTTCATTTAAGAAGTTTTTCAAACTCCACCAATCACGAAGTTACGTTCGTAATTTCTTGAATTCAATAATAGCATTTTCGTAGATCTCACGAAATTCGTATCCAAGATGGATTCAATGATAGGCCTGATTAAAATGTTCTACGTAATCTACACAGCAAAAAGTTAAGGGATAAAGTATAAACTTATTTATACTGTTTGTTTTTATAAACTTATGTATTCCAATTTTTTTATATAATTTATACAATTTTTGATTCCATGGTATTTATTGTGTGCAACTATTAAATGGGTTTATATGAGCATAATATGAATTTTATATAAAATGGTTTAAAATACTTTTATACGAACTTATATAAAAATTTTATACAAAAAAAGTATGAAAGATTTTTGTAAAAAATTCAACACATTTGCTTTAATATTAACGGTTTTACAACCAGATCAATAGATAAGTTGCTAGCATTCATTCATTTGTGCTCGCCACTGTACTTCACATTAGGAACCTGCTCAAGACATCTTGAAATATAGTGTGCTCTATTTTATTAGCTCATTTTGAACTGAACTGAAGTATTTTATTCAAAAAATTCGAGATTAAAATCTACACTGGTTTAATGTCGTCACTGAAGTACACTGTCTTGTTTTATCAGTGTCAAAATAAACCTGATTCTAACAAATACTACAGTAAAGAAGATAGGAAACAGTAGAAAGAGATAATTAGATGTATGATTGCACATTTGTGCCATGGTATGCCAATCACTGCTTTAGTACATTTTTGCGAGAGAGAGAGAGAGAAAGCGTTAACAAAAAAAACCCAGCAGAAAATAAAACGACCACCTTCAGAAGTGGAGTAATCGTTGGATGTTCCGAAAAGTAGTGAAAAAACGAACTACTCCTTTTCGGATTGATTAAGAAGCTCAAAAACAATGTACACAATGTTTTCGTTTGATTTAGGGCTTACTGCAGTAACCGACAGCGCTCGTATTTTTATTTTCATTTCATAATTTTTCCAATCGATGTTATAAAATGTTGTTTTGTTCAGATTTCGGCTTCTGAACTGAATCGAAGACATAAGATGATGTTTTATAGCAATGAAATTCATAGACGCACATTCGTTTTCCATAGCCAAAAAGAAGAAATCCGATCCCCGACTGTTCCGATTGTACCTTTATGTCGAAACCAACGAAGGAATGATACGATGAGCGGCCAGCGCTGAACAAAAGGAAAGTGTTTTCTGATGTGGCAATGGAATGATTCGAACAACGAAAGGAATGTGCCAAACAACTATGTTTGGATGATCAAACTTACTGCTTTTGCCATTAAAGTAGTAGTATCTTATCTAAATCGTCTAAGTAAAATGTACATAAGTTTTACCTAAGTTTTCTTTGTAATATTGCCTAAAACTTAGCTAGAGCATATATGCCTAAGTTTAAGGCAAATTATACTCGATCCTTTGGTGAATTTTCACAAGTTTTTCGTTCTGTACATTTTGTACTGAATACCACAACTACAGTATACGAACTGAAGTGAACTGAATCAAATCAAACAAGACTGGTCTGTGCAATATTTATTCTTTCTCATATCCAAATACTGTCAAGACATTTGCACACGACACTACACTGAAAAATTTTGTAAATAAAATAGCAAGTACAAGATATAACGTATTTCGATACAAAATGTGTTAAAACTATAACAAGACGTCTTGTACCCTTACTTCACATTAACTAGTTAGCTTGTATTTACTTTGGGATAACAGTTATCCGTTTTCGAGCAATAATGAATCAAGTTTACGATTCTTTAAAGTTGCAGTCTTCATTTTTCAACTACTCTCACTTTTGATCCAGTCTATGATATCAGTGATCGGTACCAGCCACCTTAATATTACATTTTAGCAGTCCATCAATCTTTACCAGGATAAAATATTGCATCAACCAATCTTTAAATGCCGACCTTAAATTTTTTGTACCTTATAAAAGTTGTACAAATAATTTGATGAAAATTGGTAGGTGTATACTTAGCATGAATACCTATACTCCTCCTAGGAGTTTCGCGAAGAAAACAGAGTCCAGAGCCTTTATGAGCTAACTCTATTTTCAAAAAAGCCCCTTCATGTGTACAACCTTTTTTAAATTTTTTATTTTTGATTCAGAACAGAGTCAGGGGACTTCAGTAAGTGTATAGTAAAGCTTTTCGAAGGTTGAGGAAAGCAATTAAGTTTCGTGGTTATGGCACAAAAGGGCATGTTATGTGTGCCCATGTCCTTTTCCTGATGGGTCATACAGTGCTGCTACAAATTGCTATTGCAACACCTTGTACCAACACAGGTAAACGAACGCAAGTTAAAGTTAACTCTTAGATCAACTTAGTTTGACTGAAGTCATTACAATCTACAGAAAAACCTAAACTACAGATTGTGAAGTCAAAGACATTTTTACAATGAAATTATTAACATTAAGAGCCGTCTAACTGACAATAACAAATATTTGAGAGTCATTTTATTAAATTTTTTTCTTTATTACATTACTATTGTTAACATTTACAGTTTCATAAATAAATCCATAATATACACGTACGTTTATGTGTAACTACATTATAATATTATGGTATATACATGCACATATTTATTTCTTTAAATACCGTATGCGTCAGCTGTTTTAAGCACGCTATGGACCAAGGCATAAAAAGATAAAACCTCACCTTTTGGATATTGTTGACCTTCATATGCTTGAACTTAATTTTTCTTTTTTCGAACATTTCATACAATTGCTAGATACAAGTTTATTGGATTAAATATTTTATTTCGATTTTTTGTCGGAAAATACTATTTGTGATAACTTCGCTGTTTCAAAATTATGGTGCAGAAATATCCTTTAAATTAACACCCCAGTTCCGTAACCCGTGTGATTTCAATAACTTTTCATTTAGTAGTCGAATGATAAAAAGTATGGGAATCTTTTTTGTGGAGAATCACAAGTTCTATAAATAATATTTATTTATATTTACGAAAAAGTAAGGATAAAATCGAAATTTCCAATTGTGGCAGTTTTTTAAGGATATTTCTTAAACTGTTTCTCTTGCGTTAATGCAAATCAATATTATTTGTAGAACCTGTAATTCTCCAAAGAGATTCTGATACTTTTTATAGTTCGATTCATCGTTTTAATCAAGAAGTAATTAAAATCACACAGATTTCGAAACATAATTAAATTAAATTTCAAAATGTTCTCACAAACTAAGGTATAAAAAATACATAAGGACAGGTAAATCTATGTATTAATACGCAAGACAGTAATTTGTCCCTCTTTTTTTAATATTTTAGAAATGGAGTACGACTTTAAAGTATAGACCATTAGAAAAGTATTTGTGTGTAGATGTGCACAAAGTTAAAATTGTGTTAATATTTTGACATTAAGCCAGGTAAAATTAAATACAAATTTTTCAGCATTTACAACAACAAAATACACTGTCACACAGAGCTGAAAAAAGGATAGAGCATTAAGTATAGCACTGACTTCATGTTTTTTTTTTTTTTTTGTTTTGTTTATATTTCGCTTGAATTATACCAGGGATGATAAATGAGCTTTTCCATTTTGTACCAAATACCAAAAAAAGAAAGTACAGTGAAAGCTCACTAATCCGACTTAATGATTGCAGACCCTAATTCGGATTAACGATATATTCGGATTACTGGATAGGCTTTTTTGATGTGTAATACTTATTTAAAATAACGCTATATTCGAAAATACAAGTCAAGATTTCAAAACAAAAACACAATAGACACAAAACATCCCAACAGAAAATTTCGATGCGAATCGCCAAGATGGAATAGCGATGCGCGTCCTTCTCGCATCTAAAGATTTGATTTGCATGCGCATATTTTCTGCGCTATAAGTAGCGAGAGTGAAGCGCATCCAAAGAGCATTTCTGAATGCAAGAGCGATGCGCATCCAAAGAGCATTTCTGGTAGCAAGAACGAAGCGCGTTCCTTCCAATGACATGCCAATGTTAATTTCAGCGGTTTTGGATACGACAGAGATGCGCTTCACTGCTACTTTAGAGCGCTTCAGAAGCGCTATTGATGCGCTCCATTCCCCATTGGGATAAACATGTACTTATGTACATACACAATATCTCAATGATGTCCCGTTAGTTTTTTGAATTTCATTCTTGCTTTCGTTAAAAACAGCAATAAAAAACAGAAGAATAAAAACATAAAATAAAGATTCGGATTACAGAGCTGCAATCAATGCGGACTATAGAGTATGTAACGCGTCATAAATTCAATTCGAATTACTGGATAATTCGGATTATACGCCTTCCGATTAGCGAGCTTCCACTGTACCTACTAAAGGTGTCCAAAAAGTACCAAAATTATTGTATTTAATTCATTTATGGTCAAATTTCGACCACTGGGCAATATTAAAAATTATTTTGCAATCTTTTAACTTAAATGATTATTTTAAGACAATCAAAGCAATTAACACGTTGAGTGCCACCATACAAGCAAAATGTCCTCCGTGAGGTGCCACGTGAACCGCCGGCGGTACACACTTTACTTGTAGCGCTGTGCCACCATACAAATTCAATATGTATGAAAAAATGTCGATTTTTAATAACTGTTGAATATTGATCTATAGGGGTATATTTATAATGAGTTTGTGGAAAGAGTTTTGTGCTTATAAGTGTTATTTGTCCTACAAAATGGCGTGAAATTTAAAGTATTGAAGTTTAAGTGTGTACCGCCGGCGATTCACGTGGCACCTGACGGAGGACATTTTGCTTGCATGGTGGCACTCAACGTGTTAAGAAAATTAAGCTAAATCAAAACTTAAAAATTCCTAATCGTCGTAAAATTTTTGAAATCAAACAAACTGTAAAGTGAGAGCTTCTGAAATTTAAAGAAAAATATTTATTCTAAATAAAAAATTGTCCATCGATCATTTTATTATACTACATACGGATACGTGTGCGCATCTTTCTCATCAACTTCTTTTCTTTGGTTGTTATTTTATGAATAACATTTCTGGTTCAAAATTTGCATACACGTGTCGCAGTGTTATCATATAACTACGCCTTGAGTTATCGTTGTAATTTAAATTTTTGTCTTATTGTTTATATGAAATTTTTTGCAAAAATATTTATGATTTAAATTATATAAGCGTTTTAAGGCCCATGTTTAACATAAGTCAACTGAATATGTACATTAGACAGGGTCGATTGAAAAAATAATAGAAAAAAACCGCCCCCTATTTGAAAGCTTACTTTGAGAGTATCTAGGAAACAAAAATTTTTTTTTTTTGGGCATCTCTAAAAGCAGCCAAAATGGTATTTTTTCCATAACATTGGTATGTTTAAAAATTTTACATTGTTGTTAAGGACTTAATTGGGCTTACATTACCACTTTTTGGGTAAAATGTAAATATATTTTAAAAGATTTTAATTTTATAAAGAAGAAATGACAATTAGGGGGATACAAATCAGGGAAACTAGGTTATATGACTAGTCGAATATGACATCGGAGGTCCAAACATCATGAAGAAAACATGTAGGCCTAATTAAAACACTAAACGCGATTTTTCACGATATGCGAAATTAGGCTTTTTTCGAGTTTTACTCGGCATGGGAGCCTTAAATTAAAAAAATTATCGTAAACAAAGTCGATTTATTTTTCATTTGCTTGAATTTTTTCAGAATTGTAGGACCTGTTGTGTGGCGATAATGCGCAATTTAGACTTTTTAACCTATTGCCTAACCGTGTTCCACAGACGATTTTTCTGAATTTTACTATAGAATATATTATTTAGAAAGATGCCCCATAACATATCTACTACACGGAGAAAAATTCGCATCATAATTTTTAGTCCACTCGGGTAGTCAAAAAATTAAATTAATCAACACTCAATTTCAAACATAAATTACCTTACGTATGAACTATTTGATGGGTTCGTAAATTATTATTTACTAATAAAAAATAGTTAAATAATAAAATAATATTCACTCCAAATTTTTTGAGTAAATTATACTTTCAAAAAACAAATGTGTCACCATTTTGAATTTATAATTCTACTAAAAATTATTTTGTTTTTTCACGCACAAAAAGGAGTATCATAATTTTCACTCCACTCGAGTAAGGTAAATATTATAAAAATATATAATCATTTTGACTTTTATAATTTTAGTAACAATTTCTATTTTTAGACAGACATTTACTTTATATACAAATTTTATGCCTCTTCACCATATGCGCAAGTAGCGCAGGAGGATGTGTATCTACCTATCACACGGACGGGCCAGGGTTCGTATCCTAGTGCGGTCAGTTAATATTTTTTTTGTTTGAACTTTACTGTTAGGTAAATATCAAGTCAATTTAAAAAAAAAAAAAAACTTCTAGCATGTATACATTCTGAGTTTATTAAAACAGTAAGGTGCAATTTACTTCACCGTATATTTCATAAATGTGTTCTCCAGTATGTACATATACTATCGGAAGTCTCGATTTTCCAGAATTTTTCAGGTAAAACGACCTCTTGGCAGCCCCTCAAGTCGAAATTTTCTTGTTCACCTTTTGGGAATTTCATTTTACACATCTAAGAATATATGTCACCACGTTCAGCTATAGAATATGAAAAAAAAAAAAAAATTTCAGAAAACCTGGGAAGGGAAGGGAAGAATATTTTCGGTTACGCCCATATGTTTTTTTGTCGGCATTCGCTAGGATAGCTTGCTCCCTATTTTTTGGTGATGTAATTGGTATATTAATGTGCAACTCTTCAAATAATTTAAATCGGTATCGCTGACTTAGAGTTCGCTCAAGCTGTTTCATACAAAATCAAGGCATAAAAGAGTTTTTATTTTATTATGGTCCCTAAAGTGCTCGAAATAAATCGTACGATCCTTCAAGTACTATTTGTTTTACTTACAGTGAGTTAAGAAAATCAATTTGGCCAAAAAATGGAAATTTCAAGAGAAGGTTTTCGTTGCATTATTTTTCACAACTTTCGACGTGGATTATCTCAACAAGAATGTGTCGATGAACTCAGTTCTATGTATGGCAATAAAGCACCATCAGAAACCACAGTATATCGCTGGTATAATGAATTCAATCGTCGTAGTTCGGTCACCGAAGAATTCCTTGTAGGTCGTTCAAAATCGGTTGTTGTGCCACAAAACATCGATGCAGTGCATGAACTGATAATGCAAGATCGTCATGTGAGATAGAGGCATTCTGGCACATTAGTTCCATTTCAATACATTCGATTTTGCATGAACACTTAGTTGTAAAAAAAATTTGTTCTCGTTGGATACCCCATAAGTCATCAATCGCTCAAAAAAAGGCTCGCCAAATTCTCCCTGTAAACAAAACAAATAGCACTTGTACATCAAAACGTTGTCAGTACGTTTATGCTAAAAATGTCAAACATTATTACAGTGTTGCCAGATTTTAGCTATTGACATTAGTGTTAACAGTTTCCGAATTATAAATAGTACCGTACGTACATATGTATAAGAAAATATGGCAGATATAACTTATTGCCCTGGTACTGACGTGCAATGTCAACATGCGCGGCGCAACAACGTATCCCATATTAAGTTTTCTTTTAATTTATTTTACATTTTCATTGACAGCGGGAATCACCACGTTATTGAATACAATTACACGCAAAAGGTGATTCAACTTGTCGTGAGTAGGTACGCATCTTTAAGAACCTTTTCAAGGTTTTGACGGTCGTGCATTTCGCACGTAGGCCACACTCTTAGTTTGCGCTCTGTTTGCAATTTTCGATACCGCTAATAACATTTACGTATACATAATTCAAACAATGCGATGCTATTGAAAGAGATACAGATCATATCATCAATTTTAATGTAATTAAAAACTGAAAGATACAAAAGATCACGATCATCAAAACAACACGCGCATCTTGGCTAAAAAACTTAATTTTGAATAATTCATTTTTGCCATTTCTAATTTATTTGATCGTTTTTACAAATTTCAAGAAGTTGGTATACGAGTATTTGTTTTGTTTTGATTTCTTTTCGTCACGTAGCCCTTCGGAAAGAATCGTGACCATTTGGAGAAATTTTAAGTTGTTGCCACTTTATGCAATTTATTGATTTTTATAACCAAATTGTAAATGATTTTTATTTTTGTTATTTAGAAGAATATGCAATAAGAACGTAATTATGCATAAATTATATTCAATAAGGATTTTCTTGTTTACTTAGAGTTAATTTCTGTAATTTCCAAACACAGCCACTCTATTTGCAAGAACGTAGTTCTTGTAACGACGCGTAAACAAATGTCGCCTACAACTTTGCCATCATAAAAAGGTAGTTTACAAAATTTACAAATTTAGGTATAACCCATTTTTGGCAGTCATAATATAGAAAGTCGATGGCATAAAATTAAAGGGCATATGAATAAACATGTTTACATACCGACAACAAAAAACAACAACTTAAATTCTGCTTAAAAATTAAAATACCCATCATATAAGTAAATACGTATTGTGGTCATATTTCGAAACACCTCGTTAGTTAAAGGTTAAGATCATTTGTAAAAGAATATCTTAGTAATCTTATAAGCAGAAACATGAGTGCTGAACTAATTGTATTTGCTTTTTTGGCCACATTGACCTTCTATTGAAGTACTTGTAGTTATGTATTTGAAGTTGACATAACTAAACGTCTGCACCTAATTAATTATTTAACTAAAATTGGGTTCCCTTATGAATGAAAACTGGCTTTTTTTGAAAATAAGTAAATAAGTAAAAATTTCACATGTGCAGACACCATAAACCATTAAAACCTCTGCAAATGTTTGACAACCATCCCATTAGGAATGTTATATAAAGATTGCCTATCGCTTTGTTGGTTCTGGGCAAAAATTTCTCAAGAGCACCATCTAAGAAATTCAACGTACAAAAGGCTTTCAGAAAAATTATGCTATGTAGTAACTACACGGAGAAAAAAAAATAGTACTTGCTACTTTATTTCTCAAAAATTTTTCCAGAATTTCAAATCAGAATAGTGACAACTCCACACCGAAATAAATTTCACCTTACTGTTTAAGACAATTCAGAATGTATGCTTGCTAGTAATTTTTTTTGAAAAAATTGGCGAGATATTTACCTTACTGTAAAGTTCAAACAACAAAACAAAAACAAAAAAAAAAAAATTAACTGACCGCTTCACACAGGTGCCAATCGAAGTAAAAGCTGGCCAAAAATGATATTCTGCACGTAAACTTTTGAAAATCAGTTTTTAGGCACTAGGGATAGTGAGTGCAACTTTTGAGCAAAAATAAGTTGAGCTCGGACAAGGGGGCGTGGCACCTCCCATATAAGCAAAAGTATAAAAATGCTATGCTGAAAGCGTTTTTTGAGATAGTCCAACCGAATTTCACTGAAACACTAAAGATGATAAAAGCAAGCTCTCAACAAAAAATGGGTGAAATCGGGCAAGGAGGCGTGGCACCTCCCATATAAGCAAGAGTTTCAAAATGCTATACTAAAAGCGTTTTTTAAGGTAAGCCGTCTAAATTTCACTCAGATACTAAAAATATTAAATGCAAGCTTTGAGCAAAAAGTAGGCAATCTCGGACAGGAGGGCGTGGCACCTCCCATATAAGCAAGTTTAAAAATGCTATACTAAAAGCGTTTTTAGAGGTAAGCCGTCCAAATTTCACTGAGATACTAAGAATATTAAATGAAAACTTTGAGCAAAAGCTAGGCGAACTAGGACAAGAGGGCGTGGCACCTCCCATACATAAAAAAATCAAAATGCAATGCAGCCGTTCCATGCCTAGCGTAACAAGATCTGCTACACCCCTTCCGATTTCGCTGAAATTTGGTACATGGTTTTGTTTCATGCCTAGTCTTCAAGAAAATGCAAAAAAAAATTTTTGCGATTTTTTTCGTGGCTTGTGGAAGGGTGCAAAAGTTGAAAAAATCTGTAAATTGTGACAAACTCCCCTCAAATAATTGCCAATTACTTAACCGATTTTCATGTTCAGACCACTCCTGGAAAGGTATTGAATTAGGCTATAAGCTCAAGATAAAACTTTTTGTATTTGGTAAAAAGTACTAAATTTACTACTATTTTAATACTAAACTACAAAACACGCATCCAGGTACACTTTTTTTACCTTCCAAAATATATTTTTTCGAAAGAAAGGGAAAAATTCTTTCATACGACTAAATTTCAAGAAGGTATCTTTCAAACTACGGCTGCAATTTGATTACGATCATCCAGACTCGTAGAATCTCTCACTGTGAGCAAGCATAGGAAGCAAAGTAGCACCCAATTTTTTCACCAGTTATAGAAAAATCATTTGACAAAAAGACCCCGTTGTCGCCAGAGTGGAACCTGGTGGAACTTTTTTTGTAGCTCTATGACTCTCCAATTTGTATCTCTCGCAGCTAACCTTACATCATGTATTCAAAAAACTACTAATATTTTCTAATTTAGTATCGATTATCATTATTTACGTACCTGGGGAGTGTCCTCCTTACTATCCAATGACGTTTTTAACATTTTTTTGTTTCGGAAACCAATAACAACGCATACAATATTACTATTGCAAAGAAGAAAAATAATCTGTGCTAGGAACTACGACTTTGCGTTAAGGTACAAGAGAGGCAACTCGATATTACGTAATATGTCAAACGCCAAATCATGCGCTGGTGTTCTCTTTACAAAACTAGGCTGAAAACATAATCGAAATCGCAAGTCGATTTCACGATTTTTGGCCAGCTTTTACTTCGATTGGCACCTGTGTGCGCTTTAGGGTACGAACCCTGGTTCTTCCGTGTGGTAGGCGCTACTTTTGATATGATGAAGAGTCATAAAATTTGTATGTAAAGTAAATCTCTGTCTAAAAAATAGAAATTGTTACTAAAATTATAAAAGTCAAAATGATTCTATATTTTTATAGTATTTACCTTACTGAAGTGGAGTGAAAATTATGACACTCATTTTTCAACGTGAAAAAAATAAAATAATTTTTACTATGTAGAATTATAAATTCAAAATGGCCACATATTTTTTTTTTTTTTTTTTTGAAAGTATAATTTATAGGGCTGTGCAATGAGCTGATCGAACCTGTTCGAGTTTTCGCCACACACAACGAACAAGATCGATCAGCTCAGCTCAACTCAGTTCGTAAGTTCGTGAGTTTTGAGCTGATCGTTTGATCGATCAGCGAATTCGTTGTGAGCTGATCGTTTGTTTGTTGAGCTCGTTAGTTATGAGTTTTCTCGTTTGTTTGGTTACGTTCAGCGTGTTCGATATGCGTTGAATATGATTGCAAGTTGCAATCAGCGTTGCAAAAAATGTGTAAGAATTGGGATAAGTTTAAGGTTTAATATTATACACGAATATTAAACAAATATTTTGCATAGTTGTTTTTTGTTTGAACTTCGGCTCTTCGCTGTACACAGCAGAAGCAACTTTCATTATTGCCACATGTTTTTTTTTTTTTTGGAAAATTGCATTTCTTTGTCAACTTTCTTTATTGAAAGTTATAGAATCGACCCAACAACCCATAGTAAATTTTTTGGGGTTGCCACCTGGTATTTTTAATAAAATCAAAATTTTCTTTGAATAAATTGCAAAAATCATCATTTGCTCTCTATAAATTGACATCTTGGGTCCAAAAATAACGAAAGAAAAATTTAAGGTTGCCATATTAAGGTTGCCTGACTTTTTTCCCAAAATTGCATTTGGTTGTTAACTTTTTTTTATTGTTTTTGGACCCAAGATGTCAATTTATAGAGAAAACGATTATGATTTTAGCAATTTATTGAAAAAAAATCTTGATTTTATTAAAAAAACGAGGTGGCAACCCCAAAAAAATTGGCGTTAGGAAATAAGTCCCAAGGAAATTAATGTGGGTTTTTGGGTCGATTCTATATTTTTCAATAAAGAAAGTTGAAAAAGAAATGCAATTTTCCAAAAAAACGTCTTTCTATATTTTTCAATAAAGCAAAGTTGAAAAAGAAATGCAATTTTCCAAAAAAACGTCCTTCAACCCTGATATGGCAACCCCAAATTTTTGTTTCGTCGTTTTTGGACCCAATATGTCAATTTATAGAGAGAAAATGATGATTTTAGCAATTTACTGAAAGAAAATTTTGATGTTATTAAAAAAACCAGGTGGCAGCCCCAAAAAATTTACTATGGGTTTTTGGGTCGATTCTATAACTTTCAATAAAGAAAGTTGACAAAGAAATGCAATTTTCCAAAAAAACGTCTTTCAACCCTGATATGGCAACCCCAAATTTTTGTTTCGTCGGTTTTGGACCCAAGATGTCAATTTATAGAGAGAAAATGATGATTTTAGCAATTTATTTATAGAAAATTTTGATTTTTTTACAAAAAACAGGTGGCAACCCTAAAAAAATTAACTTTTTAATTTAAAATCATTTCTCAAAACGTCTTAGTTTTATTTTCAATTTTATTAAGTTCGCAATTTCAAATTAAGAGCAAAAAAACAACTATGCAAAATATTTGTTTAATATTCATGTATAATATTAAACCTTAAGTATTATTTCTACGCAATTCTTACAACGCTGATTGCAATCATATACATCGCATAACGAACACGCTGAACGTAACCAAACAAACGAGAAAACTCATAACTTACTAGCTCAACAAGCAAACGATCAGCTCACAACGAATTCGATGATCGATCAAACGATCAGCTCAAAACTCACGAACTTACGAACTGAGTTGAGCTGAGTTGAGCTGAGCTAAACGAACTCAGTTCGGTACTGAAATTGTGTGAAAAGCTCATGAGTTTTGAGTTTGATCGAACTAGTTCGGCTCGTTGCAGAGCCCTAATAATTTACTACCCGAGTGGAGTAAAAAAAATGATGCGTATTTTTCTTCGTGTAGTAAAGATTTTTAAAAAATTTTTTTTTCTAAGATATTTAGTATAGAACAGGAAATATAATGGTATTTTTTTTTGGACCAAAATTTGTCATTTATTATTGAAAATCCCTATTTCAAATAGGTTCATAAAAATTAAGCAATTTCTCCGCCTTTGTGAAAACTATAAAAACTATGTGGGGACTCTCCACATGTCTAGGAACTATATCACAGAAAAAAATTGGGGTTGTCGATATTGATTCATTCTCGAGGATATACTCCCTCTCAGAGAGGGAGCACTAGAAGTAGTGAATATTTTATGAATGGAAATAACCAGTTTGCAACGCTGATATTTTTCATGACCGTAGACATTTTGCACAAAAAAAACATTTGGCAATCGTTGACATATCTTTCCATTTCCCACTGAATTTTGACATCTAATTTAAAAAAAAAAAAGATAAACAAGCAATGCCAATTGCATCTGGATAAAATTTGTGGAAAGTAAAGTTAATCATTTTAGTGGATTTGTACTAAAAATTTACCAAAAAAAAATAAAAAATGATAATCGATTTTGGGGTGTGAATATTACTATGTCCCCAAAAGAAAATTATAATTTTAAAACGTAGTCTTTATTTTTTATTTCTAAAGCACCTTCGGGTAAAAATTTTGTAATGAAAAAAAGTTATGACCAAAAAACATGTTTTTTTTAGCCAAAATGGGCCTTCAGTAGAATTAAAAGGGCTTTTCTCGGAGTGAACAAAAAAAAAAAAAAAATGATGCAGATATTGTTTTTAAAAGTACCACTTATTTTTGAGTTGGTTTCGAGATGATTTTATTTTGCTTCATACAAAATCGACCCGGTCTACTAGTTATACATATAAGTATCACAAAACATCAGCAGATAGATGCACTGAGTCTTTTAATAAAAATAAATTGTCACTTAGGGCTTTTTCCAGCTGAGCCTTTATGAAATCAGTGCCCAACCGATGTGCACCTACTAAGTCGTGGTTACACTTCAATTATTCATTAAAGCAGGTACCTACAGTAGGTCCAAGCCAAAGTCGTACACCAAATAAACTTTTTTTCGATGCCCCAAAACTAAGTACGCAAAAATAATTTAAGAAATTTGAAGTACATTTTTAAATAGCCTATTTAATCCTTCAATTTTAACAAAAAACCAAACTTGAAATTTTCCGTTATTTTTGAAAATAAATAAAAAGTTACAGAAATCAAGCATATTCAGTACCAAAGCCAAAGTCGTACACCTTAACAAAATGATAATTTTTACATGAGTTCAGTATTTAGTGTACATTATTTTGTTTTTAATTGTCATGTTTAGTCCTTTTGGCATCCTTTGAACCAGATTTTCACAACAGCTCGGATAAATTTTTTCCCATTTTCCATGAATACCCTTTTCAGTTCAGTTTTTGAAGATATATTGTACTGGCGAACTTTTGCGTCCAGATAATTCCACAAGATTTTAATATCATTTATATCTGGACCCCGCGCCAGTGTTACGAATATATTGGGACAGTTCTATTGAATCCATGATCTCATATTATAAGGAATATGATTGAGATCGTTTTCTTGGTAAAAATACATATCACTACATTGACCAAGTTTATCCTTAAATTGCAGTAAATTTAGTCTTAAAATGTTCAAATAAATCTTATGATACTTTCTTCCATCAACAAAGTGGAGTATTCTAGGCCTAGCTGCTGAAAAGAGCCCAAACCATTAGTGAACCACCTTCATGTTTTACATTTGGTCTAACGTTTTTCTTTAATAAAGAAGAAGCATCAAGAGGCTCGGTTGCTGTTTGCTAAAACTCACTGCCATAAAGATTTTTTCTTTTGGAAAAATGTCCTCTTCTTGAATGAAAGTAAGATTAATACTTTTGGATCGGACGGCAGACCATACATATGGAGAAAACCAACTGAAGCACCTTGTTCGAAAAACCTTAAACCATATGTAAAACATGACGGTGGTTCACTAATGGCTTGGGGCCCTTTTTCAGCAGCTGGGCCTGGAATACTCCATTTTATTGATAATAGTAAGGATCATAAGATGTATTTGAACATTTAGAGACTAAATTTACTGCAATATAAGGATAAACTTGGTCAATGTAGTAATAGGTACTTTTAATAAAATAACGATTTCAAACATATTTCTTATAATATGAGATCATGGATTCAATACAACTGTCCCAATGTATTCGTAACACTGGCGCAGGGTCCAGATATAAATGCTATTAAAATCTTGTGGAATTATCTGGACGCAAAAGTTCGCCAGCAAAATATTTGTTCAAAAACTGAACTGAAAAGGGTATTCATGGAAAATGGGAAAAAATTTATCCGAGCTATTGCGAAAAACTAATTCAAAGGATGTCAAAAGGACTAAACATGACAAATAAAAACAAAATAATGTACGCTAATAACTGAACTCATGTACAAATTATAATATTGTTAAGGTGTACGACTTTGGCTTTGGTACTGAATATGCTTGATTTCTGTAACTTTTTATTTATTTTCAAAAATAACGGAAAATTTCAAGTTTGGTTTTTTGTTAAAATTGAAGGATTAAATAGGCTATTTAAAAATGTACTTCAAATTTCTTTAATTATTTTTGCGTACTTAGTTTTGGGGCATTGAAAAAAAGTTTGTTTGGTGTACGACTTTGGCTTGGACCTACTGTATGTATGGCTACAGGTATTGCGTGTCCAACTGAAATCAATTTATTTTTAACAAAAATTTAAGCTCACAATTTGTCTTATTTATTGTCGTTGTTGCTTTTTAGCGGCAGTAATTTCAGCCAGCAAGGTAGGGTTTAAGCGTGGAGTTTAAAGTTTCAACAAATAAATCGTCAACGCATTCGATGAGTTGCTTGAAATTCCCTTAAATTGCCATGTCATTTGCAATCTTCACACTTGTTGAGCTGCAACAGTTTTATGGTGGACCCAACAACAATTGACCTTTTGCGTATGGTGGTGCTTGCCAGTGAGCGCTAAATGGTGCGAAACGCTAATCATCAACCATGGGAAAAAAAATTTTTTTATTAAAAAAAAGATAGAAAATAAAGAAATCAGTGCGTGCGCAAATGCGCTTACACCGCGATTTTTGTGTTTTTATTTTTCGGTTTTATTTTCTTTTGTCGAACAAATTTTTAATTAATTTTTTTTTTTTTTTTTTTTTTTTTTTTTTTGATTTTTTCAAAGTGTGTAAGTAGTATGTAATTGCGTTGATAACCCTGAAAGTAATCTTAACAATTGATCAAAATAATTTGCGATTTTTACGTAGCAGGTAACAATAACAAAAAAAAAAAAGAAAAAAGACTTAAATCAACACAAATTCACGCCTACATATTTCGCAAGAGATTTTTGTTCACAAAATTATGGTTCGTTAAACAGTACGTATGGCACCATACCATGTGCATATGGTTAAATGACTTTACATTTTAAACATTTCATTAACAAACAAAAAGTTTTCATATTTTTCTCTTAAAGCAGTGTCTGTCCCTCTGTGGACATCACTACATAGTTTGGGTGTAAAATTCAAACCAAATTCGAATGAATACAGATCCACACCAAACTTGGTATAAAATCTATGCTTCAATTTGGTATACAAACCGTTTATGCATGTTCGTATAAAATGTATACATATAAAGTATTTAGACAATTTAAACTAAGTATTTTGGCTTAAATTTTATAGTTTCGCTATATAAAAATCTTTTATACTTTTTTGGTATAAAATTTATATAGAAGTTCATATGAAAGTATTTTAAGCCATTTTTTTAAACCAATCTACTTACGCACAATAAATTCCATAATAAAAAAATATCATGCAACTTCCTATAATTACATATGTTAATTTTAAGAAAAACAAATTTCATAACTTAAAATACTTTCAATTACATATTTCCTTAAAGCATACTATTATGGTTATCTACATTTTGTTGATTTCTTTATATTTTCACAAACCCATATCGTATCATAAAGTGGACATAAAACACTACTTTTTCAATTGGCTAAATCAAAAATATAGCACTTTGAAACAGATCATAAAAAATTATTCACGGTTGAATTACGACATGTGGTAAGAAACTACATACGTAGGGCACTACTTATATTTCGGGAATAGCAAATAATAAGAAATATTTTTAATTAAAAATGGCTTTACTGTTGTTCAAAATACTCCCCATGATGATCAATACACTTTTGCATTCGATCAAACCATTTGTCATAGCAGTTTTCCCATTTCTCTTGAGACACCTCCAAAATATGGTTTTTGAACGCTTCAACTGCTTCTTCGGCGCTCGTAAATCGTTGACCACGCAGTTTATCTTTGATGTTCGGGAACAAGAAGAAGTTATTGGGTGCCAAATCAGGACTGTACGGAGGATGAGTCATCAATTCGATGTTTTGACTGCTCAAAAACTCACCTGTTTCACGAGATGTGTGAGAGCTCGCATTGTCATGATGGAGAATGATTCGTCTTCGGGGGTTGGTTTTACGAATTTCTCCGAAGACTTCCGGCAAAAAAATGGTCGTGTACCACTCAGAATTGACCGTCCTACGTTGCTCAAGCTTAAAAGTGGCCACATGACCCATTCGGCCGAAGAAACAGGCGACTATTTGCTTCGATGTGCTTCTTCCACGAACAACTTTTGTTGGATTTAGCTCGTCTTGAAATATCCACACGGTCGATTGCTGTTTGTTTCCGGCTCATACGCATACATCTATAATTCGTCACATGTTACGATCTTATGTACGTCTTTTGAAGCACCACAGTCGAATTTTTTAATCATTTCCTTATACCAAGCGATGTGAGCCTTTTTTTGAGCTATTGATAAATTATGGGGTTTCCAACGAGAGGATACCTCTATCTCACAATATGTCACATGACGATCTTTCATTATCAGTTCATGCGCTTGCACGGAATTCGTTGGTGACCGAACTCCGACCTTAAATGAATTCGCAATAGGTACCAGCCATATACTTTGGTTTTTGATGGTGCTTTATGGCCATACAAAGAACTGAGTTCAACGTCACATTCTTGTTGACATAATCCACGTGGAAAGTTGTGAAAAATAATCCAACGAAAACCTTTTCTTGAAATTTCCATTTTTTGGCCAAATTGATTTTCTTAACTCACTGGAAACAAAACAAATAGCACTTGTAAATCAAAACGTTGTGAGTACGTTTATGCTAAAAAATGTTAAACTTTATTATGGTGTTGCCAGATTTTAGCTATTGACATTAGTGTTGCCTGTTCCCGAAATAGTGATGAGCAAAATTAGTCTTGGTCTTGCGTCTTGTTCATGGTCTTGCTAATTTTGCGAGAACAAGACCAAGACTGCAGTTGGGTTTTTAAGATGCCAAAATTCAAATTGAGAGATGATTTTATCTTCAGAACGGGCGTGAAATAACTTTTAACTATAAATTAGCAAGACTGAAAAGCAGTCTTGGTCTTGACAATTATCGTGAGCAAGACCAAGACCAAGACTGCTTTGTATGATTGGAAAAATCGACTGTCCCGTACCCGAAAGTGTCCCACAACCTGTGACTCTCCCCTACTCAAAAAATTGCCAGTTCCCCTTCAAATAGTTTCAGAGGTATGAGCTTAAATACAGTTTTAAATCAGTCTCGGATCTTTTTTACTGTGTGAATGCCTCAAATGGTGCTATATGACTGTACTGAAGCAAATACTTGATTATAATTATTATTATCAATTATATGATACATGCATTTTGGTGACATTCGTATATGGTTATCAATATTCTTGACCGCATTTCTTTCGAAAAAATTCTAGAAAAATTTGTTCCTCAGTTTATCAGAAATTAAGTCAAATAAAATAATGATTGCATGCTCATATTCTTAAAATTTTGATTGATTAACTATATAAATCACCTCTTCAAGGATTCATGAATGGTTCTAAAAATTATCTTCCACTTAAGTAACTTATGGGGTACATTTAAGTATTTGAGTAGGTGATTTTGTCAACTACCATATACTCATTCATCAACAAGTTGATTTTCCTAAATACTCATGGATGCCTTATAAATATTTATGAAGAACTCCCTATGTAATTTGTCATAAGAAATCTCAAGTATTTTTGGCCCAACTGTCTGTCTGCAGGTAAACGCAATTCAATTCACTCAATATGCCAGCAATTAAGTAGTCACGTTAATATATCAATTAGCCCTTGGATATGTGTGGTATATTATCATTTTTATTTATTTATATAAATTGTCAAGATTGGATGGAGTCAGTTTTTATGCTGATTCCAGTTTCCAAACGTTTGACCTTACGCATATTAATCAAGTGTAAATATTGCATCAGCCCGTACAAAAGGTATGTATTGGGAAATATTATTTTTACCACTAGTAATCAATGATCAATGATGACCGCAGCCTTATAGCATTGTAATACAATACAAGTAGTTAAATTTTGAAGCTCTCACAGCGATTCTTCATTTGATATCTGCCGCAAGCCAAATTAAATTGATGGAGTCAGTAGTGATAACAATGATGACACACGTCGTCTGCCGCCAAAACGTCATCGAACGTTGATTCATTCAAAATCCAGAAAGGGCTATTTAAAATCAAATGGAATTTGCTCGAAAATCGTATGATATAGTTTACGATTAGAAAAAAATTTTTGGGATTTGAATACATAGGATAATTGTAAGCACTTAGATTTTTCTGAAACATGCTTCATGAAAACTTCTCAAAATATTAGAACTGAATCGAAAGGGCTACTATAGTTTTCAATTTTGATTTATTACATTTTTGTTTAAATGGTGCGCGGAATGCTGAAATCCCTTCAAAGCATAAATGAATGAAATTTCGAATAACTCATTCAGAGGTACATAAGTGCGAACTAATGAAGTTGCGTTCAAATTATTAGCAATTTTGTCATTTAAACTACGGTAGACAGAAAAGATGGCAATTGAATCGCAGACATGATTTTACATTATTATCTGAATCATTGGTTTGAACCATGGTGTATTTGTTTGGGTTGCATAATATTTATTTGAAGTGTTTGGTGTTTTAGGGCGTTCATAACTGGAATCTCGTCTGCCAGCTTGTCTCTACATGTAATCATATATCATATTATTGGTTCATAACATTTTAATTTACGCAGATTACAACATGATTTTATTTCGTTTGATTTTTTTTGATGAATAAAGATGCACGAATAGCGATGCAACATCTCGAAAAAAAATAACGATGTTTGTTTTCATTAGTTTCTTTTATTGATGGATTTATTTTTATTGAAACTAGTTTTATGTTATTTTTTTACTTAATTTTTGATATTATTTAAAATTTCTTTAAAATTTAAATATTTAAAAAATTTTTAATTAGTAGTGGAGTAGTGTCGCTTGTGGGCATGAGTTGGGTGTGGGCACCACCCCGTAGCTTTTAACGGAAAGCAAATACGGCTGTTCTGACAAATGTTAAGCGCGTGTTATGACAGCATGAAGTTTTTGTGCATATACCAGAGCAAACAGGCGCATTTGCTTTGTGCTGAAAAGAAAATAGTTTTTGAATAAGTGAAAGTCAACACAAAAGTTTTTTTCAATTACTTTCCAAGTGCGATAAATCGAAGTGAATCAATCTATGTTTATGCAGTAAATTTATTTATAATATTTTGTCATTCACACCGAATCCAACCAAAATCTTCACACAACAGAATTTGCTTATTGCTTTTCAAAGCAGCTGTCAAAGTCAGTTGTCAACATAACAAATTTAAGTGGCTTTTTACGCTTTTTTTAGTGGAAAGGAAAGAACCAATAGGCCCTTTAAAGATATCGCAGAAAAAACGTTGTTTTCATTTAGTGTGGGTCTGCTTAGTCTGCAAAACAATTGATCTGGGATTAATGCCGAAGACAATCAAGTCTGGTTTCAGGTCCACAGGCATGATGCCACTCGATCCAGAAGTTTTCAGTGACGCTGATTTTGTTGACACCAATATTATCAAAATCCAGCCAGGGGTTCCGAACTTATACCGGTTTTTATTAAAGCTATATCCCGATCTTTCAATGGCTATATCTCCGAAAGTAGATCCAACCAGACATTTTGATTATATATTCTTTGTTAAAATTAAAAGCTTAATAAGCCAAATTAGGTTTAAAAAGAAAACTTTCGGTCTATCTTTTATTTTTCTCATCCTAAAAATCCAATTTTTTGTTTTTTTGTTACTTATGGTCATGTAAGCCTAATCAGTCTAAAGTTTTCAAAAACTTTTTTTCTAAGTATAACTTTTAGAATGTAGCCATATGGCAACAAATGTTCGAAGTGGTTCGAAAAAATTTAAGAAAAATAATGTCAAAAATTATTATTTTTCGTTTTATTTTGGTTTAAAGGCTTATAGATAATGATGTATATGTAAACTTTATATAAAATAAGCTAAAAATAAATTCTGTACTGAATATAAGCAAAACTATACATTTATGTACCCTGCACCCGGGGTATATTCACTTTGTACTTCTGTTTGTATGAGTAAAGGGAACGGTCCATTTAGTACGTCGAGTACGTCACGTCGTTTTTGTCGACTGACAGCTAAGTTAAAAATATGAGTTTATATCAAGTGCGACCCAATCAGTACGTCTCCGTCAACGCAACGTACAAAAGTTGCCCAACTCCTAACTTTCGACGTACGTCGTGTGATTTGACAACCGTAAAATAAATATATTTTCAATTTCATTTGTTGTTTTTTTTTTTCTTTGTCGTTTTTGTTTTATTTTTTGAATAATATTGAAATAAAAAAATATTGGAGATGTGCAAGTGTAAAATTAAAACTTGAAATTAATATTAGCCGTGCTCACGATCCGGTGCATTTTGACTTGCAAAGTAGCAAAATAGCAATAATTTCCACTTGATTGTGAGCAATATTAAAAGTATAAACATTGCAAGCTACGAAAAAATTTATTTCTCTGAGAAAATCGTATGAGCAAAGAGAACGAGAGCATAAAGAAAAAATTTTTATTTGAAAAATGACATGATATTTTTATGCTATAGGTTTTTAGTATAGAAAATGTAAATGCAAATGTAAATTCAATCATATATATTTTTTTGTTGTATAGCAAAATTTTTCAACACCTATTTACAAATGCTATGATGCAAGACCTTTTGCACCGGATCGTGAACATGGCTATTATAAAAAGAATTGTGATGTTTTATTCCGTTTCGAAAGTATTCATTGGGCCAGGCTTCACCGTCAAATGCGTCGCAGTCAGTTGAAAAAAACGACGTGACGTATTCGACGCACTGAATGGACCGTTCGCTTTAGGAAGGAGGCGTGGCAGATGTGGAAAAGTATACATGTACGTTATTGATCAGAGTTACCTCATGAGTCGATATAGCTATGTCGGTCTGTCTATTTGTCCGTTCTTGTGTCCATCTGTCCTTCTATCTGTATGTCCACCACTTTTCCGTCTGTAGAAATCACGATTAGGGGAAATGTATCAAGATAACTCAAAGAAATTTTGTGCCGACGTTGTCAAAAAAGGCGCAGAGGGTTGTCCTTGAGCAAAATCGGTTAATAGCCTTAACTACCGCCTATACATTTATTTAAAACGCAATATTGAGATAGTGAAAATGGTCCAAGTTCTGGTTAATATTTCGACATTTATTTTATGTTGATCTATTCTAGGTAATTCTTCAATCAAAAGAGCATCGTTTTCTTCAAAAACTTCGAATCAATAAATTATCTAATCACTAACCTACAAATGATCGAAAGGGTTAATAGTAGTGAAAATCAAACGTAATTTGTTTTCTAAATAGGAAAACTCAGCAATTTGGCTTCACAAAGTCTTGCTATGTTTTCTATGTTTTTATAATGCAGCTGCCAGTCAGCTGTTTATGACATTTGTTATCGTCACTGTCTGTTATTTTGACAAAGATGTCAACTAGAGTTGAATCTTTTATCAAATAAATTTGTAATCTTTCGTTTATAATATTTGCTTTTGTTTTAAGTAAATGTAGATCTGTAAATCATTGTTTACACAATTAACAAACTAAATTTTCATATTTTCCAGTGTTTAAGTAAAATTTAATGATACGACGCACAATGTCCGAGATTGATGTCAAAGCCGGAATCCAATCGATATTGAAACGTATTGATGAATCGTTCGAGCAAAGACCAAAGGTAACGTTCCAAATTTTCATAAATATTCAGGCATGTTCTGAAATCCGATTCACTTCGGAATCGGAATGAAAGCAATTTTCAAGAGCTCCTCATTTCGATATGTTTCGGTTAATCGAATAGGAACATTAGCAAATTTGTTAATGTTAATGTTTGATGGCAGGCTAATGATGGTCCTCTTCTTTTTGTTTATAAAAACATTAAATTATTTTTTCCCAACGTTTCGTAAGAGATTCCTTACTTCCTCAGGGGATTATTTATTGTTTTTTTAAATAATCAAAAATTTTTCACAAAATTTTTTAACATATTAAACAAAAATTTTTGAAAGTTAAAAACATGTGACAATAAATAAACAAACAACACCGAAACATATTTAGACGAATTATTAGCAAATTTGATTTGTTGAAAGACAAATCCGATTCCATCTTATTTTTTGCAATGCAGAGCTCTTAAAGATTGCTTTCATTCCGATTCCGTAGTGAATCGGATTTCAGAACATGCCTGATTTAGCTGTTTCACTTAATCGGATTAATTTATATTCTTAAAAATCTATCAGACAATAAAAGCTCCAAAGCCACAATTGGTTGCCGTTAGTAAAACCAAACCAGTTGAGTTAATCATCGATGCATACTCCATCGGACAGCGGCATTTTGGCGAGAATTATGTCCAAGAATTGGTAGAGAAAAGCCGACATCCAGAAATTCTCAAGCAGTGTCCCGAAATAAAATGGCATTTTATTGGTCATCTACAAAACAATAAAATTAATAAAGTACGTTTGATGCATTTAAACGGTTCCATGGTTGAGTTATAATGCCAATTCTCATATTGGCTTAAAAAACTTTCAAATAACTTTAGCAATCCCAGCTATTTTTGAGAGAAGAATTTATTGTCACGTCAAAGACTTTTTTTTTAAGTACGCTAGAAGATTGCTACTGAATTGGAAGGCCTCATATTGAGGTCTGTTCCGAAATCTGTGTGATTTCAATTACTTTACATTAAGAAGGCTTTTTGAAGAGTCGAACGATAAAAAGTATTAGAATCTCTTTAGTGGAGAATTACAGGTCATTCAAGTAATATTGATTTGCATTACCGAAAACGGAAATATTCTTAAAAATGTATCCTAAATGGCTAGTTTTTTGTAAATACAAATCAGTGCAATTTTCCACAAGAGATTCTGATACTTTTTATCGATCGACTCACCATTTTCATCAAAAAGTTTCCGGATTACGGACAAAGTCTGAATAGAAGAAATTTGAGTGTCTTAAAGCTTGAGCCGTGTATTTTTTGTTGTTTTTGATATGCATAAGACCTTTTATCATTTTACCGAACCTACAGGAAAATTAGTCAAAAAAAGAGCTGCTGTGCAAAAAAATTCCAAGTGAATTTTTTTTACAGGAAATATCTTTATTAATTAATGCATGATAAATAAAGTGTAAAAAGTCTATTAAAGTCCACTGTGCGCATAAAAAGTTATTCAGGCTCAAAGGTCGCTTAAATCAGTTTTTTGCAAATATCTCGCTAACGCTAACTTTCATAGAAAAATGTTGGTCCACAATTTTGTGACACAAGAAATTTCCTATGTAAAGATGTTGAAAACGTTTTCGTGTGGCTTATAGTTTAGGAGATAACCCAGTTTAAAAAGTTGTTCACAGTTGTTATATGTAAATGCTACGTACAAGTTCATATTAAAATATCTTACTTTTAAAATTGCGAATACTCTTTAACGAGGAGTCGTACAGAAAAAATTAAAAGACCGTTAAAAAGATAATTGGATTTTCTAAACACCGCATTAAATTTTTTTTGGAGCGACTCATGGTCTCAAAGATATCTTTCAAAAACCAGTATTTTCGAATCCGTAATCTCTACAAAATAAATGCTGTTGATTTTTATCGTATGACTTACCGTTTCAGAGATATCCTTCAAAAACCAGTATTTTCAAATCCTTCACGGTTTTTGTTGCTTTTTATCGTATGACTTACCGTTTCAGAGATATCCTTCAAAAAGCAGTATTTTCGAATCCTTAACGGTTGCTTTTTATCGTATGACTTACCGTTTTAGAAATATCCTTCAAAAACCAGTATTTTCGAATCCTTAACGGTTTTTGAAAACCAGTAATTTTGAATCCTTAACGGTGTATAGGAAATCCAATTATCTTTTAAACGGTCTTTTAATTTTTTTTGTATGACTCCTCGTTAAAGAGTATTCGTAATTTTAAAAGTAAGATATTTTAATGAACTTGTACGTAGCATTTACATTTAACAACTGTGAACAACTTTTGAAACTGGGTTATCTCCTAAACATTAAGCCACACGAAAACATTTTTTACATAGGAAATTTCTTGTGTCACAAAATTGTGGACCAAAATTTTGCTGTGAAAGTTAGCGTTAGCGAGATATTTGCAAAAAACTGATTTTAGGGACCTTTGAGCCTGAATAACTTTTAATGCGCACAATGGACTTCAATGGACTTTTTACACTTTAGTTATCATGCATTAATAAAGATATTTCCGGTAAAAAAATTCACTTGGAATTTTTTCGCAGAAAAATTCTTATTTTCCTGGGCTATAAAAAAAAAAAAAAACAATTGTTGAGGTCTACGCCAAAATTTAACTTTTACATTTTCGGTCTTATTATGGAAATCGTGTGTTTTAAAACTATTCGATAAGTTTCACACCAAATGATTACATTTCAATAGCAACAAGGCAGAGTGGGTTAAGTCGAAGTTTCATATCAAGCCAAAGCAGCATGAGTCTTATTCTTGTAAAACAAATCCGTACGGCTTTGCCTTTTGCTACAAGATTTCTTGCCACAGATTTATATTCAATCAAATCGCTTATGTATCTTTAATTATTTTGTTTAAAATGTATGGTTTTCTTTGACATAATCGCAGATATAAATTCTACATTTTATTATGCACCTCCACAATTATTTTTAGTCAAAGTATGCTTAGTAAATGCCACGCCCTGTAACCAATCCGATAAATTGATGAATGTACCATTCATACGTTTTACTGTCAAATAGACCCTCACTGAACTAAGCAATACGTGTATTCAATATTGAGCATGATACTTCCATATATTTACTATTTTTTTTAGGTACTCAAACTACCCAATATTTATATGATTCAAACAGTGGATAATGAAAAGCTTGCAAATAATTTAAACTCGTCTTGGGAAAAAATTGAAATTGAGAACAAACAGCCATTCAGAGTTCTAATACAAGTGAACACCAGCGGTGAAGAGGGTAACTATAAATTATAAAAATATACATTTTGTTAGTAAAAAAGTTTATTAAAAACTAATTGTATCCTCTATAAATAGCAAAAAATGGTGTGCCACCCAGTGAAGCACCAGCACTTTTCAAACATATTAGGCAAAATCTTACCAATCTACAGTTAGATGGCATAATGACTATTGGCGCATTTGGATATGATTACTCAGCTGGTCCGAATCCTGATTTTGTTGCTTTGATGAATGTGCATCGTGTCATTTGTGAAGAAAATTCTATTGAGCCGGATACACTACAGGTTTCCATGGGCATGTCAGATGATTTCGATAAAGCGGTAAGTTTTATAAACGTTTTTGTTAGGACCTTTGATTTTTAAACGTTAATCAAAAGTAATGTCATACACATAATCGGTTATTTGACCGATATCATTTTTTTTAGCTTAATGCAATCAATTCCACACCATCAAGTAAACTTTTCGTGAAAACAGATCCCAATTTTATTAATTTCTAACAGAATGGCAACCAATTCATATCATGACATTACATTTGTTCGTTTATATGCATTCAAAAAAACACCATTCATATGCTGAATGCTTGCTAAATTTTTAGTTCAATTGATTGTGCTGTTACATGAACTTTTTATTCTATTGTGATTCATATCTTTAAAAGATTTAATTGTACTCTTGACCTTTTTAATTTCGTAAAATTTTGATCTTTTAATCTTAAATTTTGAATTGACACATTTTAATTTCGAAAAGCTCAATGTTTAATTTTTTTAAAACTTTTTCTTTCTTTTTTGCTTTACATATTTACAGATCGAAATGGGCAGCACAATTGTACGTGTTGGTAGTTCTATTTTCGGATATCGTGCTAAGAAAAATGTTTAAGTTAATTACTTCTCCTGTATGTATGCATGTAGATGACTGCTTTAAAATGTATATACGAATCGTTAATGAATATAATAATAATTTTAAATCATAAGCATAATATTTGTAACAACTTTGTTTGTGAACTTGGCGTTGTATTTTTGCGACCTTTAAATCCAAAAACAGACTTTTTGTCTTACGAAAAAATCTGTTAAAAAACTTTTTACTCTAATATATATAGCCCAGGAAAATAAGACATTTTCTGCGAAAAAATTCCCAGTGGAAATTTTTCACCGGAACTATCTTTATTAATGCATGATAAATAAAGTGTGAAAAGTCCATTGCAAAGTCGTGTGCGCATAAAAAGTTATTCGGACTCAAAGGTCGCTAAAATTAGTTTTTTGCAAATATCTCGCTAATGCTAACTTTTACAGAAAAATGTTGGTCTCCAATTTTGTAGCACAGGAAATTTCCTACAAAAGTACGTTAAAATTATTTGCGTACGACTTCTAGTTTAGGAGATCACCCAATTTAAAAAGTTGTTAACAGTTATGATATGAAATACTACCTATGAGTTCATATTAAAATATCTTACTTTTTAAATTGCAATAACTCTTCAATGAGAAGTTGTACAAACAAAATTAAAATGCCGTTTGAAAGATAATTTAATTTTCTACATACCGTACAAAATTTTTTTTTCGAACGGCTCATGACCTTAAAAATATTCTTGAATAACCGTTAAGGCCTCGAAATTACTGGTTTTTTAAAGATATCTGCGAATTGGTAAGTACTACGATAAAAAGAAATGAGACCAAATTTGTAGAGAATTACAAGATCTACAAAAAATAAGCGATATGTGTACACATAGAAGTAACCGTTTAGAAGATATTCCAAAAAAACCATTAAAATGCCAAAAAACCGGTTTCTATTGAATATCTTCTATACGGTTACTTCTATCTGTACACATATCGCTTATTTTTTGTAGATCTTGTAATTCTCTTCAAAATTGGTCCCATTACTTTTTATCGTAGTACTTACCGATTCGGAGATATCCTTAAAAAATCAGTAATTTCAAAGCCTTAACGGTTATTCAAGAATATTTTTAAGGTCATGAGCCGTTCGAAAAAAAAATTTTGTACGGTATGTAGAAAATTAAATTATCTTTCAAACGGCATTTTAATTTTGTTTGTACAACTTCTCATTGAAGAGTTATTGCAATTTAAAAAGTAAGATATTTTAATATAAACTCATAGGTAGTATTTCATATCATAACTGTTAACAACTTTTTAAATTGGGTGATCTCCTAAACTAGAAGTCGTACGCAAATAATTTTAACGTACTTTTGTTGGAAATTTCTTGTGCTACAAAATTGGAGACTAACATTCTTCTGTAAAAGTAAGCATTAGCGAGATATTTGCAAAAAACTGATTTTAGCGACCTTTGAGCCCGAATAACTTTTTATGCGCACACGACTTTGCAATGGACTTTTCACAGTTTGTGTATCATGCATAAATAAAGACAATTCCGGTGAAAAATTTCCACTGGGAATTTTTTCGCACAGAAGCTCTTTTTTCGTCTTATTTTCCTGGGCTAATATGTATGTATGTATTTGAATTTTCACATAAATACTGATTTATATTTGTACATTTTGGCAACAATATATCTAAATTAAGAAAAAAATAGCTGAAATTGCGTTGTATTTCAATTGATTCGATTTTTTACTAGAATTTATTAATGAAATTTAAAAAAACGCGAGAAAAATAAAGATTTTGAAGATAGAGATAAGACGCGTGAAAGTAATAAAACTTCAAAAATGGCAAAAAACAGAATTTTTGCTTCTTCGGGCTAGGATATCTTAAAAGCCATACTAGCCATTCATCATCATATTATCAATTTTGAGATTTTGTAAAAAAAACCATCATATTATGAAATGTTGCTTATGTCCTTACCTTTTATTTAAGTCATGGAACTTGAGAATTCGCTCAGTAGTTTTTGTTTTATACGCAAAACCATTTTTAATGTATTTTTTTTTTTTTCATATACATATTTCGTAAAATAAAAATTAGAAAATTTGTACAATTTTGCTTGCAAAAGAAAAACTACCATGCATATTCTCAAATGCTATAGCTTAAATTAAAGATAAGAACATAAGCAACATATCATAATATGATGATCATAATATGATGGTTTTTTTACAAAATCTCAAAATTTCGCGTTAAACGAAAACTTTAAACTTATTCGGTAAAATACGTGTCTTTTGATTTTTCATTACCTTTCAGAAAAACACTATGAGGCCCCAGGGATATTTTTTGTGTTACACTGTATAATTAAACATGTCATAATGATGTACCACAATGTATTCTGGTTCAAAGAAATGATAAATCATAACCAAATTCCAGAACATTGTTTGAATACCACTCGTGAAACCTATCAGGAGAAACTTAGAATGGCAAAAATGAAAATTCTTTTTTCTTTAAAAAACTATAAACATGGAATTGTAATTTACAAATCATTGTAATTTTGATTTAAGCATGTGTCTCTACAAAACTGAATTTCGAATCATTATATTAATGCACTTATAAGTCTTAAAAAATTGTACAATTGTATAAAAATGTACAAACACAGGCCTGTTCCGTAATCCGTGTGGTTTCAATCACTTTTCATTTAGGAGGCTTTTTGATGAAAACGGAGAGCCAAACGATAAAAATTGTTAGAATCTCAGGTTCTACAAATAATATTAATTTGTATTTACGAAAAAGTAACCGTTTAGGATTAAATCAAATTGTTCGACTTTTCGCGGTTTTTTAAGAATATTTTCTAAACGTTTACTTTTTTGTTAATGCAAATCAATATTATTTGTACAACCTGTAACTCCCCACAAAATAGATTCTAATAAGTTTTATCGTTCGACTCACCGTTTTCTTCAAAAGGTCTTCTAAATGAAATGTAATTAAAATCACACAGATTTCGGAACAGGCCTGATATATTTCTTGGAATAGTTTTACCAGTTGTCTTCAAGCCCAATTTTTTTTTTCTTTTTTTTTTTTGCCAAAATACATAAGAGTAGGGGTAAGTGGCTGCTCTGCAGCCGCAGCTCAGAATTTAAAACTCCCAAAAATCCAACACTGGCTTCGCGGCGGCCTTTGGCCGCGGATCAGTTTTCGAAAATTTGTCATACCTCGAAAAGCATAACCGGACTTTAAACTTTTGTACAAGAATAAATAAAGTTAAAATACCTTTTATATGACACCAATAATATTGAATTCCATCCTGGCGTTCCGAACTTATACGGTTTTTCATAGAAGCTATATCCTGATCTTTCGATGGCTATGTCTCCGAAACTAGACATTTGCTCCACTTTTTAATTAAAGATTCTTTGTAAGAATTATAAGTTTAATAAGAAAAGTTTAGTTTAAATAAAATTGGGTGTGAAGACAAACGGTAAACTTTAGCCTCAAAATTTTTCTATGAATCTCCTTTTAAAAATTATTAGTATTTAATTCAGTAAAAGCCCACACCATTTTACTGAAATTTTTTTTTTTTTCTAGTAAAAATGAAAAAAAATTTGCACTGCGTTGAAACTAACATAGAAAAAGAAAAACTAAGTTTCATAACTTTAAGAATCCTTAAAAAGTTCTCTGTTAAAGGTATTTTTTAAAAATGTTTTAGAGGTCCGCTTTTAACAGTTATTAGTGTTTTACTGAAAGCCTACCGCATTCGTAATTTTTCATCTTGAAACAAAAATATTTTATACAAATTTTAAAATCGTTTAGAAGCAAAGAGGTACAAGTGCGGTAGGTTTTCTGTAAAAAACTAATAGTTTTTAAAAGCGTATATCTTTTATTTATTTTTATTATTTTATTTATTTATTTATTATCATTCTTAACAATTCAAGATACAAATTAGTATATAGCTTACTGAATGAGAATAAGAATAATAATTCTACATTCTATAGTTGTGCAACAACTAGAGGCGAATGCAGATTAAAAATAAATTGATTCTTATAATTTATTTAGTACTAATATTGGGTGGGGTCTGTAAATTTTATCAAAACTAATATATTTAAGAAAGTAAAAAAAAAATAAAGAAATCATGATATAAAAAGAATTCAAAAATAAAAAAAAAAAAAATGTATGTTATGCCAGAAAGGAATTTCAAAATTAAAAAGGATACAAAATCAGAAAAATTTTTGGGCGAGTCCAAGATTCTAAAAAGGAAAATAAAATATATAAGATAAAACACATCACAAACTAAGAAATCGGATTAATCAGTGAAAATATGTAATCAAATAATTTATTTAAAAGCCATGATTTAGATTCTCGAAGAAAAGTGTGCTTACTTCTAATACATCTGATACTAAAAGGAAGACAATTAAATAGTCTAGGTGCAGCAGATGAGAAAAAATTAAAAAAAATTTGTAAGTTATAAGACGGAACACGGCAAAATTTTCATAGTTAACTCTTAAATTATAACCAGAATGATACCTATTTAATAAATAACCAGACATGTCAAAAACAATTTTAAAACTTTAAAACAATATAAATGTTTTAGAGGCAAAATATTAATGATTCTAAAAAGAGGTACCCTTTTTTGCACAGTATCCGAATAACATGCTTTTGGGCAATAAGAAGCGGATTTAACTTGGTTTTGGTAGCACCTCCCCAGCAAGAAAGTCCATACTGTAATTTAGAATGAAAAATACCAAAATATATACATTTAAGTAGTTGATCTGACCAGCACATTTTCCAGTCAAGCAATATACCGAGATATTTAAAAGATTGAACACAATCAATAGATAAACAATTTAGCGAACAGGTAGATACACCCACGCAAGTATTCAGAAAATTTGAACTGCTACATGTATATTTACTAAAACGAAGTTTATCGCAGCTTCGGGAATGATAAGTGAAATCAGGAGTACAAATTTCTTTTCCTGCCACATTGAAAAACATTAATTTAGTTATATTACTCAAAACAAGCTTATGGATCGAAAACCAGTGCCTAAGAATTTCAAGATCATGATTTATTTCAATTATAGTTTCAAAAATTGTATTACAAGGAAATGTGCATGCCATAACATCAGCAAAGGCAATAGTTCTACTCATAAAGTTTTGGGAAAAAAGGGAATTAATGTAAATTAAAAAAAGTATAGGACCCAAGACAGAACCTTGTGGAACTCCAATATCAATTTTACAGAAATCACTCAATTGATCATTGATTTTTACCCTCTGAGACCTATTTGATAAGTACGAGCAAAGCCAATTAAACACAAAACCCCTAAAACCATTTTTAAACAGTTTAAGCAAAAGAATTTCATGATCAACTGTGTCAAAAGCTTTTGTAATAACGACAAAAAGCCCAGCCGAAACTTTATTAGAATTTAAGCTTTTAAGTACATTACTACAAAAATCTAAAAGTGCATCTTCGGTTTTTCTAAAACTAAATTGGCAACAACTGAAAAATTTATATTTATCTAGGAAGTTAACCAACCTCAATTTCATTGCCTTCTCCAAAATTTTAGAAAAGTTAGACAAAAGAGAGATTGGTCTGTAATTATTTAATGCTTTTTTATCACATTTTTGGAAAAGAGGTATAACTTCTGCTATTTTTAGCACATCCGGAAAAATTCCAGAGTAAACACTTTTATTACAAAGAAAGCATAAAACATCCACTATATTGAAAGCAATATTCTTAAGAACAAAAGTTGAGAAACTGCCTTCTATGGAAGAATATGAATTTTTAAGGGATAAAATGATTTTATAAATCTCAAAAGAAGTAATAGACTCAAAATGGAAGCTATTAGAAACAGACAATTCATTATCAAGGCAATTACAAGAAGCATTTAAAACACAATTTTCAGATACAACATCATTACCAATGCATAAAAAATATTTGTTAAATAAATTAGCAATATCAGATGGACTTTTATAGCTTATATCATCAACTTCCAAATTACTAATGCCTTCATTTTTGCTAGCTCTATTTAACATACTGTTTTCTAAGCGCCACTCTTTCTTAACATCACCTTTGATTAAATTGAATTGATTAAGGTAAAAATCATTCTTGACCTTTGAAGTTTCTTCAGCAATTTCTCTAGACAGAGTTTTATATTTGGATTCAAATTAGCATTCAGAGGATTGTTCACGGTTTTTTTATAAAGTTTATTTTTTGCTAAAATTTTTTTAAGTAAGTCAAAAGTCATCCATTGCTTCAGTCTCTTTTTATATTTTGACAAGCTTGAATTATAATTTTTCGTACATCGATTAATATATTCAGAAAGTACCTAAATAAAAATACTAAAAGCAATCGAAGGATCAGGTTCAGTGTAGACTCTATTCCAAGACTCAAGAATCAGCATATTATTAAGTTCAACAAAATCTATTCTAGTTTTAACTGTAACATTAGACTGGTGTTGAGCATTATTCTTTTTTACAAAATTCTCAAAGCATAAGCATGTAAGGCAGTGATCAGTTAAGTTTAAGTTGTTAACAGAACTACAAAGTTTTTAAAAAAATACCTTGAGCAGAGAATTTTTCAACGATTCTTAACATTGAGGTACATAATTTTTTTCAAAACTAACTTGACGTTTTATTTACAAAAAAAAAAAAAAAAAACTTTTTGATTTTGCTTTTAAGCAAATTTAATTTTAATTTAATTTTAATTTAATTTTAATTTTAATTTAATTTTAATTTAATTTTAATTTATTAATTTAAATTGTTTGCATAGAAGAACTTAGTCTTTAACATGCCACTTATTCATAGTAATAACAACGAAATATAATTATAACAACAATCCTAAAAATAGTTATCACATAGCTTTTAAATTCTTAAATACTGAAAAAGAGAGTAAATATAAAATAAAATGTAAAAATGAGAAAAGATTATGAGGAGAAATACTGAAAGATTAAATGCTTGAAGTTGTTTTTAGATGAAACAGTTTTGATTGTATTTGGCAATGAGTTCCATAGTCTAGTGGCATTTACAAAGAATAGTCTGCTGCTGCTTACGTAATTAAAGCGAGGAATGATAAGAGTTATATTTCTATTTGACCTGGAAAACTGTAGTTTTTCATATAAATAATAAGGTGTCTTTGAGTGTAACAAATTATGTAAAAATATACAGTTTCTCGCCTTTATATAGTTCAAGATGTTACACCCAAGAATCTTGTTAGCAAATACCGTGATATGCTCATACCTAGTTTTGCTATAAACGAAACGAGCCGCATTATTGAATGCAACCAACAGTTTATGATGAGATGCAGAGTCAAGATTACTATAAACGACTTCAAAATAGGTTATTAATGGGACTACAAGCTGAAGGACTAATTTCCGTTTTGTTTCAACAGGTATGAAAGATGCAGATCTTCTTAAACTACGCAAAGTATAAAATATTTTGCTAATAACTGAGTTAATGTGGTCTTCACAAGTCAATGAAGAGTTTATGTAGAACCCTAAGTTTTTGGCTTTGTTAACAACTTTTAGTGCCACGCCATTAAGCAGAATTTGAGGCAAATCCGAAATAAAATACGCTGTCTTGGAGATAGGTACAACAAATGATTTAAGTGGGTTAAGTTTAAGTTTATTCGATTCAGCCCATTTGGCAATTGTATTTAAATCTTCATTTATTCTTGCACATAAATCTTCAACAAGTCCTATTGGCCTCGACAAGTACAGCTGTAAGTCATCAGCATATGCATGCAGGGTGACATGCTGAATCTTATTAAAAATGTCATTTATGAACATCGTAAACAAAAGCGGGCCAAGTACAGAGCCTTGTGGTACTCCGCTGGTTAAGCTCTTGTATCCCGAGTAACAAGTGTTAATCTTAACTCTCTGAGTTATGCCTACTAGGTAGCTATACAACAGACGGACTGCACTTTCAGAAAAACCGAAATACATCTTCAGCTTATCACATAATATGGAGTGATCTACCAAGTCAAATGCCTTCGAGAAGTCTAGCAAGTAAAGACAAGTTATCTTCCCTTCGTCATATGGCATCCTTATGTCATCTAAAATCTTCACAATTGCCGTGGAGCAACTATGACCTGGCCTAAATCCCGATTGAAGTGGCGACATTATGTTTAAATTACTGATGTGATAGCGAATTTGTTCAGCCATTAAAGCTTCACAAACTTTAGAGATACATGGCAATAAACTTACTGGGCGAAAATCAGATGGTTCACACGCATTGTTCTTTTTAGCGAGAGGAATAATTGTCGCTACTTTCCAGACATCAGGGAAGCATGAGCTTGTAAAACAATGATTCATTATATGAGTCAAAGGGCTCAATATATATGGTAAAATTAGCTTTATAAATTTTATCGATATACCATCTTCTCTAGTTGCATTCGATTTTATCTTATTAACTGCAAAAACGACGTCTAATTTTTTTTGACACAAGATGGAACCAAATGTGCAGATTTCGAAAAACGATGTCCCGTAAAAACTTGGTAACTTGAGTTACCAACTTTTACGTTGGATGTATCGACATGTATAATTTTGTGAACTGGCTTACGTTTATGGTGCTCTATAAAGGAGTAGGACCTCAAAAATTAATTTATTGTTTATTTCTTAAATAGATTAATGCTATCTCTACCTAGTCGCATACTTAAATCTATTTTTCATAATTTGTCACTTGGACCCCTTTGCTATTAACCCTTTGAATTGTGAGCTCTGTGAATAATGACCAGCAGTTGCAATTAATCAACATAATTCAATATCAAGTCAACTTTAAACAAAAATGTAACCAATTGATAATTTCAAGTACATATGCATTTTTGATAATGCAGACATAATAGCGATGAGGTCTATGAATGTATGAAATATTGAATACAAAACACAAATTCTTCAATAATTTTCCCATCATAAAACCGCGCCACTAAAATCTTTTTGCTGTCGTTTAGCAAAAAAAAAAAAAAAAAAAGTTTTTATGGCCAAATGCCAATAGACGACATTTCTTTTAGTAAAAATGCAAAACAGCACAATAATGCAAAATAATTATAAAATTATTAAATTCAAATGTGCCAGAAATTCATTACGTTTCAAATGAAAATTTCAAAACTTTTATTTGTTATCGAAATATGAATATTTTGTAAGAATTTTTCGGAAATTTGCCTTGCAAACGATACAAGATGAGGGTGTTAAAGTGGGTTTTGTACTATCAACGTTACAATATGTATGTGTACAAACGATTTCTACCTTATTTTTATTCTATTCTCTGAAGATTTAAAAAATAAAAAATTTAAATTTGTGTTTTGCATTCAGCCATTTTCAAAATATACATAAAATATAAAGGTAGTTTGCGTATAGCGTATATTCTGTTGCTTTGCATGTCGCGGCCTCGACTATATACATTTGCAATATAATATCCACAGAATATTTGTGTTAAAAATAAATGGACTTTTCATTTTCAAAATATTTCAGAACAAAATAAACATTCAACCCAATATACAAAAATACAAACTATTATTCTATAAGCATACTAAATGTGTGTGCGTTTGTTCGATTTGTATATTTGTATTATAATTTGTTTCTATATTTTAAAATAGTTCAGGTTTAAACAAACATTTTATGTGGAACTTAAGTAAAATATTGGCTTGGAACTTTTCCTGTTAGTAACTATGCAGGTGCTAAGAGCACAATAAATGTACATTATTGTTATAAAGCATTTCAGGCCAAACATTATTTTCCCATTATATTGTTTTAAAGTTTGACAAAATTTTGTGTAGAGCTTACACCATTCTAAAGAAGTATCTGTTTTAAAGTTTTTGCTTCTGTGGGAGAGCACCTTGACATTTTCAACATTTATGTATTTGAAACACCCTCTTATACCTATGATAAAATAACAGTTCCGAACTCTTTATTTGATTACTTTCAGATACATAGTTTTATTTCATGATACATTAGAGTAGGGGTTTTCAACTGGTGGGGCGCCTTTCAGAAAGTATTTGAAAATTAATAATACATGTGTGTTCACTAAACACTTTTCAGTTAGTTTTTTAATATTTCACAGAGCCAAATCGACCACATAAAATAGAACAAAAGTAAGAACATATCTCTATGGTTTTCATCCAAAAAAAAAAAGTCACATCAAAACCATAGAGAAAATCTTCTTAAAATTTCTTTTCCCATTTATATGAAAACCTTGTAATATTAAGAAGAAATCTCATCGTTTTGAATAGAATTTCTTCTGAATTTTATGAGCAATCTTCTTAAAAACAATTAGATTTCTTCTCCACGTTATAAGATTTTCATATTAATAAATGGCAATAGAAATTTAAATAAGATTTTCTCTATGGTTTTAATGTGACTTTCTTTTTGGATGATAACCATAGAGATAACTTCTTACTTTTGTTCCATTTTATGTTATTATAATTCGGCTACCAGGCATTCCGTACGCGTCTATTAAATGTTCAATTGGAGCTTTTTCGATGACGACCCATCATATTTCATTCTGTAAGAATAAGTTGATGGTAAAGATGATTAATAAAACAAAATAAAATTACTTACACAGTCTTTTTTTAAATGATTCAGTCCAGCCGTCATTCCTCATGCAAAGTCAAATCAAAACAAAAAAAAAAAACATTTTATACGATTTTCTCCTTAAAACTAGAAATTAATAAGTTTTTACATCTTTCTATGTTATAAAGAAATGATGCGAAAATCTTTTTGAAATTTTAAGAAGATTTTCTAAGTAAACTCAAAGAGATTTATCTATGGAAAATTCATATTGTTTTCTATTTTTAATACGAATTCATAGTACAATAGGTTAATACGACAATCTTCTTGTTTTCAGGGGTCATTTTTTGCTATGTGTTGTATTTATTTAAATTCATATTTGGAAAACCTTAAAAAAAATGCTATTAACCGCCATATGGCGCTATTCAGGGAGTGGTATAGTTCACTTTTGTCAACGGCACCGGATAGCCATTAACTTCCTTATTAAACTTTACGTTTGAACTTTTGAAATTGAATCATAACTTTCCGAGACATGGCGTATTTTCGAAAACTGATTCGAAGACCGCCGCGAAGCCGGTGTTGGATTTTTGCGAGTTTTAAATCCTGAGCTGCGGCCACAGGCCGCCCACTTACCCCTACTCTTATGTATTTTGGAAAAAAAAAAATTGGGCTTGAAGACAACTGGTATACCTGTTCCAATTTTGAAAAATACATTAGTTGGGGCATACGTAAAAAATTATTTAACGCGCAGTGTTTTATTTTGTAACTTGCTCTGAAATTTATAAAGTAGCGTGAATTTTAAGTCTATTTTACTCAAAATTAACTTTTTATCACTTGTACCCCTTTGCTTCTAACAATCTCAAGCCATGCAGGTGCTAAATCCCGTTCAAATACTGTAAAATCAAATGAGCAGTGTTGATTCAAAACCGTAATTTATTCCATAAATTTTGTCTTCTCATCTGTATAAATTTTAAATTGAATATCTTAAAATAAATATGTATTAAAAAAATTAATGTAGGTGAAACTGGGCTAAATTAGATTGAGATTAAATTTTCAAAGACCTGAACCTTCGAAAATTATTGCACGATCATAATAAGTAGTCTTTGCAGCATTGATTACACCGGTGCACAAAAATAAAAAAGTTATGTGTACATTTGACCAGACACATCTACCCATATGGGTATTTCCACAGGCTACGAACGTGACATTCGTACGCATATTTTTAAAAAATAAACAAGTCCAGAGGAATCTTTGACTTTTCATTTGGTGCATAATTTAGTACTAGGATAGGCCTATTATTGGAAAAAATAACGAGGTTGGTCGGGCATGCAGTACCAAAATACTAGCCAATAAAAGTCCATACGGACGAGACATAAAATGGAAGTACTTTTGAGGTGCATGTTCGAAAATTAAAAATTCTGCGAAATATGTAAGAACATTTTTTTTACTAAAAGTGTCAAAACTATGCTGAAACATGCTTCTTCATAATGGACTTTTCCTTAATAAAATATCTTTTTTAGTTTCTCTTACATAAGCTAAAATGTAATAACGGACGTGACATTCCGGACGCGACAAATTTTTCCTTAGCAATAATTCAAGTAGTGAAATACATCATTTTAGTTGTTTTAATGATATTTAGGTAGCTATTGATGAGAAGTGTCTAACCTCCTTTAGACTCCAGTTGCACTTTTATAATTTTATTTGTATAATTGCTATTGCGAGGCAAATTTTAAGGTACAGTAATAAGAAATTAAATTATCTTAAGCCCCTCTTTTGCATAAAGAAAAAATACTATTAAATTTGTTAAAAACTAAATTAGAGAAAATTTCATTTTTGCAGCCATTTTTTGTGGACTACAATTGAGGAGCAGTCGAACAAAAGGTAACATTTCCAGTTTTTGTCTTTTTGCTTTTTTTTGAAGAATCGTATGGAAATCTATGAACTACACATTCCAGTTGAATTGAGCGGTTAAAAGAATAACAGTTCCCAAGAAAACCGCGTTTTTCGTCGATTTCCGAACAAAAAGTAACATTTCCACTCCAATTACAATTTTTTTGTAGTTCTGACGAAAAATTACATTTACCTATTTAATACTAATCACTAATCATAGTCTTCGTCGAACATTTTCAGTTGCTTTTATTGCTCCCACAAGGCATCATTTCATTTTAATGATTATCAAAAAGTAAAATTTCGTACATTTCCTGACAAAAGGTAACATTTCCAAATTTCAAACTCAGTTATCTCTATTAATATGAAAGTTTTTAAATGTATAAAAACGCGATTATAAGGCAGTTTTTATATGCTACCTTTTTTAATCACATTTTATTGATTTCTGAAAAAAAAGGAAACATGGAAAGGTTACTTTTTGTTCGATTACTCCTCAATTGAGGATAGCTATATGTATTATTTGTATATATAAATTTGAATATTTTTGCATAGCTACCGGTTAAATCAAACTTTAGAACATATTTAATTTTTCACACTCGGTAGACTTTTTTTAAGAAATACCCATATGGATTTTGGTGCGTTGAATCCGAGAATCAGAATTGCTCATATACTCAAAATTTTGAGATATTCTTGCTTGAAGTTGTAGAAAGCGCTGTTTTCAGGCTTATGGCGCAATTCCAAGAAATAGTGTAGTTTCATTTTTCAATGACTTCGAATAACCATAATCTTCCTCATTAAACTATACTTTTCCGATTGGACTCCAATCGAGGTATCAACCTTTGAAATAAAGCGATAACATTTTAGGCAAGGATATCTTAAAAACCAGACAAGCTAGCGCGATTCTGGTGCCAGATTCGGAATCAGTGTCGAAAAATACATAAAAAAAATTATTCTTTTTGTTTTTGTTTGTTGGTTTTACTTTTTCTGGTTTTTTTTTAGGTTTTCTCAAAAACGGCCACACGTACGATTTTATGGAAAATTGTACCCGAAGGTCCTCAAACACCAATTCTGAAGAAAACGCGTTGGGGATATCCCTTAAAATTAAAATCGGTTCCTCCTAGTCGTGTCCAATTGAAAAAGTTTGAAGGTGATTATGGCAAATCGATGCCATTGAAAAAATGGAACTGCACCTTTTCCTGGAACTGTGAGATCAACAAGGCAATATTATAGCCTAAACAGACGACGGCTTAAATGCACATTAACAGTCGAATTGCGAATTTTGGTGGGTATAGGTAATACGCAACACAAACCGCATTCACTCCAACATAAATGCATGAAATTAATGGAGATTAGTACTGAAATGTGCTATTTCAATATGGTAGCGCTGTCATTTTGAGGTCGCGCAACGCTGATTTGTTTGAAATTTCGGGCTGATGCTGTTTTTATTTTATTACGATCTCAAAAATTCTCGGAATAAGTTGTGCGATATATCAATTTTTCGTCTTAAGTCAAGGTACATAAAAAAATAGAAACTGGAACCTAAAATTAACCATATATTGTTTTTTAGCTAAAATACCCACAAAGAACTTATTTTCGAAATTTCACTCCACCCCACCCCACTCCTCATTTTGGATATAACTTGTTGTTCCAAGGTCATCAAGAAATCATGCAAGGACGAATTTTATAGAACATCTTAAACCACTATAGCCCTTATTGGGGTTTTTGAAAAAAATTTCTTCATTTCTTCATATTCCTCTGAGGATATGTTCCGTAGAATATTTTGATAGAACATTTTAACCTATTTTCTTTGCAAAGCGGTTCCAAAAGACCCATCAGAACGGAAAATAATGGGTTTTAATATAATAGAAAATTGTTTCATTGCATGATTTCATGATGACCTTGGAACAACAACTTTTAAATTTAGAGTTTTTCAGTGGCGTGAAATTTCTAAATACGTTTTTGCGGGTATTTAAGTTAAAAAAAAAACAATATGTGATTGACTTTAGGTTCCAATTTTTATTTTTTTTGTGATATAAGTACCTTTATTAAAAGCTACAATCTCCAATGGAGATTGCTGCCTTTGTTTTGATTGGCAGTTTTCAACCTTAGATATATATTGGATAGAGAGATAGAGACGTATTTGGTATTGCAAATTTCACTGATCACAAGCTTACATCAAATGCAACCAGATGGCATTCATGGAAAAAATGGAGATTGTCGCCTTTCCTTCTATACCCCTCATATATCGTATGACTCATGCCGAGCATTTTTGAAGAACGTAATAAAATAAAACCGCAGCAATCAGATATTTTATATAAGTTCACGTTGTGCGATCTCTAAATGACCTTTAAAAAAATTTTAGCTCACTTTTTAACACCCTCTTTCAAATATTTGGGCTTAGTAGTGGAATTTAAAAAAAAAAAAATTTGTTCAATCAGTCTAATATACATATGTGTAAAATTGTTCGCATATTTTTGTTTTCTTTGGTCTTAAACTCTAATTATTCAAAAGCGGCATCAAAAAATCAGATGTTTATAATTTATCGTAAGACAGAAAACTAAGTCAGAAATGTATATACGCAACTACTTTCATATTGTCAACTTTCTAAGTCAAGGTCTTATATAAGTAGTACAAAATGTAACCTTAAAATGTATGAATACATTCTTGCAAATGAAACAGAACAGAATGCTTACATAACGCTGAGAAACAGGAGTAGAGCACTTCTGTCTACTTACTAGATACTCTGTTTTGAAAATCTTAAATTTCCGCTTTAGATAACGCATACTTTAAAAACTGTCATATTTTAAAAGATTTATTTTTTTTTTTAATTTGATTTGTTCTTGTATTCTCATAAATATCAATTTAGTGAATCTTCAATTACAAACGGAACCGAAGGCTGAATTTGAATGAATTTTTCAGTTGCACAATACGTAACTTTTATAATAAAACCAAACCCATACCAACTGACAAGGTGGGAAACACTATGACAACGAAAAGAACAAATACATGAAAATAGAATTTCGAATAGCTCTCGAATATGTAGGTGATAATGCTCATGCCGATCGATGGATGAAATGATGAGCAATGCTCACAATTGTTTAGATTGCGGTTGAACTCCATATGTACAAAGTATTTATACACATAGATATATACATATTTATTTGTGCGTGAGATTTTCGAAAAAAAAAAAGCGAAAATTTTTAAAAAATGTACAAAACATACAAAAATATATGAATTACAAAATTATTATTGTTGCTGGCGTATATATGAGATTAAAGACCATTGAAATACATACAAATATATATATATATATGTTGTATGTATAATGCCGCTCGTCCTAACGCGCATGCAAAGGCCGAAAAATTTAAATTTAGACACACGAAGAATGTCGAGAAAATAAGTACCAAACGCAAAAACAACAAATCAGCCGAATCCATTAGTACCACCATCCCACCGTGCGGCCGTATAAACTACATAATGCAGATACTAAATAAGGAATGGCCACCCCACATACAAACACAAAGCGTCATATATACATACATCAAGTAGTTTTGTAGAACAAGGCATATGGCTCGGGGTATACTACTCAACGCAATGCTGCTGCGCATGTGGTAGTGTAGAAATTTGGAAAATTCGCGTTGAAAAATTGACTTAAAACATCGTTGTCTTGACGATAAAATCAGCCAGAACACTCAGTGTGCTCTGACCGCTCGATCCGTACAGACACCGAAATAATCCCTTAGCAAGATGGTAAGAACAACGCAAGATATACAGATACGACACTGAAAAAAAAAATAAAGGATTAAAAGTGAAATTTAATAAAAAATCAAACGCAATTGAATGAAGCAAAAAGTGCAAAAGTTGAAAAAATAATAATATAATATTATTATTATAATATAATAATAGTGACAATTAAAGTGCATAAAAGATTTTTAACTTTTCGTTAAATAAAAATTCAAAATACTAGATATATAATTGAAATAAAAAATAAAAATAAAATGTGAACTGTTCATAATATGATTATCATATCAAGAATGTGTTTAAAAGAACAATTAACTGTGTCATTCAAATATGGAATACCTGAAGGAGCACAGCACATTCTATGCTTTTCTTGGATTACCAGACTAAAAGCAACACTAAGCACGCGGTTTTTAATTAACTTCCAACCCAAATGCTAGAACTGCAGTTTAGTGCATGAATCAGGGATTTTATAATTATACCCTTAAAGTGATTTAAGTTTTAGTTTGAAAGAGTTTTTCATACCAAAAGTTAACATTTTCTCAAAAGCTTACTTCAAATGGATTAAACATCAAAATATATGAATAGGCGTAAAGTTAGAAAAAAGTAGGGAGTATACTTTGAAAAAACCACACCCTTTAGATTGATATTAAATCAATTTTGCTTCATTTTCTTAAAGGAAATACAAGGATAAACTTATTTTTGTTAGTGCAAATTACTCGTAGTGACATTTAATGTGTAAATTAAACTTTAGATTTTTATTAGTGTCACGTTAGTGTCACTACTCTATATATGGGTAATAACCTTTACTTTTAGCTTTTTTAAATAAAAGAACTTGAACCAATTAAGTTTTTATTTCAAAGAAACAAATATTTGATAAACTCATATTGCTCCATCTACAAAACTAGAATTTCTGAAAATTTTTAAAAGCACATGCTTTAAATAAAATATCTTATAATGCTTATAAGTATTACAGAAACGTGTAGTAGTAGTATAAAGCTTAAAAAGCTCTGTCATTACTAAAGTAACCTGATACCATCACCATTGGTAGGTAGTGTATAAAAGTATGACAGAGATGAAACGCATGAGAGCACGCACTGTCTCTTTTTGTTTGAAAACAGCATAACACAACTTACGTAAGCTTTTGAAGATGTATCTTGTGCCGAAAATAGATTCACATTAAAAAATTATACAATGATATTTCAAGAATGTGAAGAAATTTTTGAGTGAAGCAAAAATAATAATTTTCGAAATTTTTGAATTTTATAAGATCATACTGAAAAAATTTAGATAAATTTTACTTTTTATACTTTCAATTGAAAACAAGGTTATCATAAATTAAAGAGAATGCTCCAAAATGTTGAAAGAAATGGTAGGCATGAAAATTTTCATCAATCGAAATCAAAATTTAAAAATGAAAACATTCATTGTTATCATACTAATCATAATCTCATTGAAATTAAATCAACAATCCATCTAACTCATTTTGGCCAGAAAATTATAAAGTAGAATTACATATAAACTCTTTTTTTGTAGTGAATTCTGATTGTAAAATTTGTTCCAACATTTATGTAAAATTTCCACATTTTCCAATTTGAACGTGTTCCATATCAAATTAAACTTTTTTCAAAACAATTTAAACTTTTCCCAAATCAAAATAAACTTTGTAAAAAACACGCTCAAAATGATATGTCTCTGAAACTACAGCAGTTATTGTTATGAAACTTGGTATATAGATTAAAATTCTATCTACCAAACACCTGTCAAAATGTGAAAGGGATTCGAAAGATATGCAAAGTTTGATGTGATTTAAAAAAAAAGGTATTTTGTTTTGGAAAAAGGTTCGATTTTCGAAAAAGTTTAACTTGAATTGAAAAAAGTTCAATTTGGTGTGGAAAAGCTTAAACTTTAAGTCGAAAACCTATAACTATATGGTCTCAAACTCAGCGTTTTTTTTTTTTACAAGAACGTCTGTTTCAAATTGATTTTAGATAGCTTATACTGAATTCTTGATTGGGCTTTACCTACCAATGAAATAAAACCATATTCCACATAAAATTAAACTGCTAAATTTTCTTGAATTATAAAAAAAAATGGACTTAGTGAGGTTAAAACCAATGCCAGTGTCGAAAGCACTAATTGAAAATTCATTAAAAATAGTGGTTTTTGTAGAAAGTACAAACAAATTTTAGTTTTGAGGTTACACGTGCACTATCAAAAATTTCAACATTTTCCATGCGGAACAAAAAACCCGAAAATCCATACAAAATTTTATATCAAACGGTGCTAATCCTTGTGCCATTATTCGTTTGATATATTAAGATTCACTTTGTTTTTTTTTTCCTACTGAAGTGCCGACTTCCAACTTTGTTTCAAATTTAGCAAATTTTTAAAATCCGCCAATCTTTTCTCCTCCTCTCCAACAATAGGCCGATGAGAAGAAGAAGGTTAAGAAGAAGAAGACCAAGGAAGAGGGAGGTACTTCTGAAACCGCTTCTGAAGCTGCATCAGAGGCAGCAACCCCAGCACCAGCTGCTACTCCAGCTCCAGCTTCAACCACTGGATCAAAGAGGGCGTCCGGTGGCTCACGCGGATCAAAGAAATCAAAGCGCGCTGGCTCCAGTGTGTTTTCCGTGTTCTCGCAAAAGCAAATTGCCGAATTCAAGGAAGTAAGTATTTCTCACTACTAATTACATACTTATACTAGCGTATCCAACATACCATATCGAACGCATATTAACACAACTTATCTGTCTGTCTTGCAGGCTTTCCAACTAATGGATGCTGACAAGGATGGTATCATTGGCAAGAACGATTTGCGTGCTGCCTTCGATTCCGTTGGTAAAATTGCCAACGATAAGGAATTAGACCAAATGTTGGGTGAAGCCTCTGGCCCAATCAATTTCACCCAATTGTTGACCTTATTCGCCAACCGTATGGCCACTTCCGGTGCCAATGATGAAGATGATGTCGTCATTGCTGCCTTCAAAACATTCGATAATGAAGGTCTCATCGATGGTGATAAATTCCGTGAAATGTTGATGAGCTTCGGTGATAAATTCACAATGAAGGAAGTCGACGATGCCTACGATCAAATGGTTATCGATGATAAGAACCAAATCGATACCGCATCCCTAATTGAAATGCTCACGGGCAAGGGTGAAGAAGAGGAAGGCGAGGAAGCTGCAGCTTAAGTTAAGCTTAACAACATACAAAAAAAATTTAATAAAAAAAAACAAAATGCACACCAACAACAATAATAATAATTATTTAAAAAAAAAAAACAACACTTAAAGAAAATTCTTATTTTTTTTTTATAAATATAAATAATATAAATTTTTATTTTAACTACATAATTGTGTTATATTATCGCAAAAAATTATTTTCGTTCAACAAATTACAACTTAATATTTTTATAAATGTCGAGAAAAAATGCACTCAGTCAAACAACAACCTGGGACTGGGTCATTTTGATGATGTTTAAAACAAACAAAAAAATATATATACATAACAATTTAACCACGTAACATTAAGTTAAACTTAATTTATTATGAAACAAGCAAAAACGTAAACTTTTAACGTAAACACCAATGTCAAAAATACCAACCATCCTTGGCAGTTTTAGTTTTCTAGTTGATAGCTTAAATTTTACACTATATAAAATTTATATTTTAGAAAGAAAAATCAACAAAAAAACTTGAAAAAAAACTAAAAATAGCAGGTATTTTTATTAAACAACCACATACTGCGCTTACGTTACGCATATATGAGAGCGTTCTACGACCTACGTATACAGAAACTTTATATGATATATTACCCAATTAATTTCATTTCAATGCTATTAGATAAGCTTGAGAGGCAGAATATAATTCTTATAAAAAGAGAGAAAATTTAGAATAACCATCGGAAATATAAAATAATTTATTAAATATATATATATGTTAAAGAAAAAAACAAAAAACTAATTCACTATATAACCAAAAATATAGAGAGACAGAATATAAACTTTATTACACTACTTAAACTTAGGCAAACAAACTAAGCATATATACTTAACTAACTTATTTATTCAAAACCAAAAGTTATTTATTTATTTAAACGTTACTATTTTTATTATCTATTTAAAACAACAATTAATATTTTTAACACGAAACTTGCACGATATTTTGAATCAAACCAGCAAACAACAACAAGTCACAGTTTCATACATAATACTATATAAAAAAAATTAACTTACAAATGCGTTCGTTTTCTATACTAACCATATATATTACGTAAAACGTATATTGTATCTAAACAAAAGTTAAAAAAAAAAAAACACTAAACAATTTTGGTTAATTTTAACATGTTTGAAATTTATTTATTTTTTATTTAATATTTTTTATTTAGCAAAAAAAAAACCTTTTTTAGTCAAGATAAAGATTTTTTTAAGTTTTAATTGCAAACCCAAGTTGCGCTTCAATTGCAAGGTGCATATGCTGTGGGAAAATACTAACTCTAATACACTAGATATTTTTTCTTGCAGTGTATGTTGGTTGACGCTTGAAGCCTGCATACTAACGAGTTTCATACACCACACATATATACTTTTTCTAATAGTTTTAAGCAAAATACATTTAAACATATATATATATATAACTATTTAAAGGAACAACAACAATATTGAATGGCGTGTTCAAGAATAAAAAAAAAAAAAATGAAACACAAAACTCTTAAATATACTAACTAAAAAATGAACTTACGAGAAGAAACGTAACGTAAAATTTAACGAATCAAAAAAAAAAATCTATTTATCCATCATATACTTATAAATTAAATCTATTTATTGTACTCATGATCTATTGGAAACAAAACACAAAAAAAAAAAAAAATCTACAGGATAAAAAAATCACTGGTATTACAAGTGTTATAAACGCGAAACATCTCGTACGCATCTTAAACATCTTACGCCACAGTCAAAGTTTATAGCACAAACTAATGCCGACCCAAAAAAATATTATTCAAACATATTTATATGTATATTATATCTAACAAATGTAAATACGTTACTTGCAAATTGTTAATGAAACGAAAAAAAAAAAATCATTTTATGCATTAGATAAACTAGAATTAGTTGATGAAAAAATAGAAAAAACGACCAAATAGTCAAGTCGATCACAACAACAACAACAACAACACGTGACCACTAATATCTATTATTTACATTGAATGCTACTTTCTGCGGTAATGCTCCGATCTACTTCAGTATATTATAATGCCAATCCATAACAACAAGAACATCAAAGTAAAAACCAACATCGTGTGGAGCAATGCTGTGGAAAGTGGCATTCGAAAACTTTCTTTTTTTTTTTAAAAAAAAATATTCTATTATTCAAACGTTACATATTTATTTGAACGACATATTTTACAGCAGAAATTTTACGAAAAAAAAAAAAAACAAAATACATATTATATTATTTGTTACGATTTGAGTTACGATTTTTTCTACTAACATTTTGTTAATTATGCATCATTACTTACTTACTTACATATTATTACTAACATGGTCAAGCGAAATTTTTAATGATAAAATCAAATTTTTTAAAGGAACACAATTTAAAATTTTTTGTATACGTAGTTACAGCATAAGAAAAAAACCAATTTATTCATATTTTTATCAAATCTACATAATCTAATGAACTTAAAATGTCAATATCGTTGAATAATTAATATCAGCGCAGAAGAACTTAAGTTTTATAGTAAATATACAAACAAATATCATAATATACATATATATACATATATATTGAAAAAACCATCTAATTACATTTGCAACTAGTAAACACTATGTTAACTAATTTAGCAAATTAATTTTGAGTTAAAAAAAAGAGCAAAAATTAACTGAAAAAAAAATGCAATATTTGTAATCTGATGACTTCAAAACAAAAAAAAAAAAAAAAAAAACAACAAGAAAAAAAACGTTAAATAAAATCTAAACGCAAGTCGTCAGTAAAACAAAGAAAAAAATTGTGTTTCAATTCAAAATTAATGCAAAACTTTTTTAGTAAAAAAACACAAATTTTTCTCAAAATGTGTTCCCTTAAAAATATTTCAATAGAATGACTATGCTACTACTGTACGTGTACAAATAATGTTAGAAGACAAAACAAAAAAAAAAAAAAAGATCAATGTTGAAAGAAACCTAAAAATAGTTTACGCAACTTATATTTAAAAAAAAGCTATATTTAGCGGTTATATTATTATCAGCTACTATTCATGTACCAATACAACACACTTGCTTAGTTTAAACTCAACAAAACTTTTATAAATTTATCCAATATCCTTGACATTAAGCGAATTTATCCATTGGAAATGGCACCCAACGTGGGACGCCTTATTTATTTGATAAATTTATGCAAGTATGGTTTAGTTCATATTAAGTAACAATACTTGTATAAAGTTATCAAATATCCTTGACATTATGCGAATTTAACCATTAGAAATGGCGCCCACCGTGGGACGCCCTTTTTATTTGATAAATTTATGCAAGTATTGTTGAGTTTAAGCTAAACAAATGTGTTATATTGATTAATAAATGAATACAAGTAGGGAATAATAAGCCCGCTACACGTATCAATTTCAAATGAAAGCAAAAAAAAAAAAACTGTACAAACATAAAAATTTTGACTAATAACACAATAACACTTTAAAATTTGACATTCATTCGAAACGGCACATAACTAACAGATCATTTATATAGATATTTAATTTAAAGGACAGAAACCAAAAATTCATACCTCGATCATCTGCTAAAAAAAAAAAATATTAATTTAACATTCGTACGAAAAAGCTTATAAGTGCAGACGATTTAGAACAGCTTTCAGACATATGCTATTCAAATATAGCTAAAAGCACTTGCTAAATCGAGTTTAATCTTTAGCTTATCAATTAACTATAAATATGTGCTTTAAAGTTTTATGTTATTAACTGATTTTAAAATTCGAACAAAGCGAAAGCTTTAGTTATATCACTCATGGAACATCACAGCGTTACTATAATTTTTTACTACCCGAGTGGAGCAAAAAATTATGAAATTAATTTTTCTCTGTGTACTAAACTCCTCTACCAACAGATCTTCTTAAGGTGTAAGTTTTAATATGTAAATAGTTTTTTTTTATTTAGATAAGTTTGTATTAAAGCTTAAGGGTCCGTAAGCCTCATAACGCTAAAATTCTACAAAAATTTATCAGCTGTCCCAAATACTATACATAAAGGTAAAGTGATTTGAAAAAAAAAAAAAATACACAAAGTGTGACGCTTACACAAATCCCCGCCCTCAATGAGCGTCAAAAGGTTTACGTATAGCTCCAAAGAAAGAAAAATCTTAAAAAGCCCTCAAAACTCATTTCAAAGATTTCATTAAGTACTTGTTATTAACAGTTTAAGAACCCTTGTGGTATAAAAAAAAGTACAAAAAAGATAATTCAAACTTTGTTAAAACTCAACAATGGTAAGTAATAGACTATGTTCTCATTTAATAAAAGATTTTTTGCATTTTCACAATACAAGATATACAATATAATTATTAAGGGAATAGTGTCGAGTGTGTGCACCTTTTTGTTTTCGACTCATAACTTTTGACCAAATGTATATTAAGCAGACATGTAAGTAGCAATGGAAAGCTAGAGACCTTAGCTAACTACTGGTGAAGAAAGTAAATTGATTTTGTCAATTGAAAAAATTATATCAAAAAAATTGTGAGTGACCATTTTCGACAAAAAACAAATTTTTGGTTCGGTTGTGGGCACCCTAAAAACAGGAAAATATGAAGTAAAACGCAATTAAATGGAGAAGAAAGCAAAATTCATTTATTTTGGAAACATTGACTCACACAAATTCAACAAACTCTGCTCAACGGCTTTAACAAAATCAGCGTCACTGAAAATGTCTGGATCGTATTTCATCATGCCTAATGCCCTGAAACCAGACTTGATTGTTTTCGGCGTCAATGCAACATCAATTGTTTTGCAGACTAAGCTGGATTGGTGAAGTAATTTCTAGCCCTTTTTGACATTGCTCTTTTGTCAAGCATGAATTTTTTGTACTAATCCAAGACCGGAAACTCAATACCGAGATTTTTTGCAAATTGGTATGCCACCTTAACACCTTCACGTAGTGAAAACAACTTTATTTCTGCGATATCTTTAAAGGGCCTATTGGCTCTTTTCTTTCTACTAAAAAAGCGTAAAAAGGTATAAGAACACCATTTAAATTAGCAACTTTGGCATCCACGACGATATTTCAGTAAAACACACGCTTTAAATAAAACTAGTAAGGGTGTTACCTTTGGCCTGGCCAAACATTAAATACCCTACACTACAGTATTTTGAAAATTTTGCTTATATGGAAAGTGCCACGCCCTCTTGTGTAAGTTCACAAAGTTTTTGCTCAGAGCTTGCATTTATAGTTTTTAGTATCTGTGTACAATTCAGTTGGATTGTCTCAAAAAACGTTTTGAGCATAACGTTTGGAAACTTTGCTTATATCGGAGGTGCCACGCCCTCTTGTCCGAGTTCATCCAGTTTTTCCGCAGAGCTTGCGTTTATAGTTCTTAGTGTCTGTTTGAAATTTACTTAGTTGGATTATCTCAAAAAACTCTTTCAGTATGGCATTGTGAAACTTTTGCTTAAATGGGAGGTACCACGCCCTCTTGTCCAAATTCTCCTAGTTTTTCCCAGAGCTCGCGCTAACCATTTCTAGAATTTAAGTGTATTGTGGTTGCATTTTCGTGAAAAATACTCTTAAAGTTGAATTTTGAATATATTTTTTGTATGGGCGGTCAGCGTGTCCGTTGACCGCTTTCGTTCATTTTCAATCCGTCGAACTAACTTTTACGGCAAATTTACTGTACCAAATTTCATCGAATTATCTTGCGTAGTTTTCCGGCAAAAAATATTTCCACAGACGAACAGCCAACCTGCCAGACAGACGGACATAGCTATATCAACTCAGAAGGTGACGCTGATCAAGAATATATATACTTTTCTATAACTGCCATGCCTCCTTTGCGTTACAAACGGAAGGACAAAGTGAATATACCCTGAGTGTAGGGTATAAAAATGGGGGTGCCCACACCCGAACCAATTCGCGGCCCACACTCGACTTTGACAGCCACTTTGAATAGCAATAAACACATTGTGTTGTGTGAACATTTTGGTTGCATTCGGTTTTGAATCACAAAATGTATAATAAGTTTAATGCATAAATATACATATATTGCATTCAGCTTTTCGATTGATTCACTTCGATTTATCGCACTTCGAAAATTATTGAAAAAAGCTTTTGTGTTGCCTTTCACTTATTCAAAAATTATTTTCTTCTCAGCACAAAGCAAATGCGTCCCTTTGCTCCGGTAAATGCACAAAAACTTTGTGCTGTCATAACACGCGCTTAACATTTGTTAGAACACCAGCATTTGTTTTCTGTCAAAAGTTACGGGAAGGTGCCCACTCCCGAACCATGCCCGCAGGCGGCACTCTTCCCCTAACTATTGGAAGTTGAATGATATTTTGTTATTATGGAATTTATTGTTCGTAAGTAGATTGGTTTAAAATACTTTCATATGAACTTCTATATAAATTTTATACAAAAAAAGTTTGAAAGATTTTTATATAATGGTACCATAAAATTTAAAACAAAATAGTTTAAATTGTGTTATTACTTTATGTGTATACATTTTATACGGACAAGCATAAACGGTTTGTATAACAAATTGAAGCATAGATTTTGTACCAAATTTGGTGTGGATCCGTATTCATTCCAATTTGGTTTAAATTTTACACCCAAACTATTTGCTGTGTGGGCAGCTAAATCACATCAAGAAAGCCATCGTTTATTTATACGAGATTTTGTATTTATAGCACCAATGCTTTTTTAGTAGCCTAGTGTAATTAGAAAATTTCTTGTCATAATATCTTTTACTCGTAAATTTCTGCAACTAAAACAGCTGATCGGTCCGAAACCAGTTTTAAATTAAACAAGATCAACAAAAAATGGAAGCAAAACAAAATAAAACAAATCAACATTTCAGTGATTTTCACCACAGCAGAAACACTTCTTTGGAGCCCATAACGACGCGTTTGCTTAGCTAAAGCCATAACTCTGTCTTGTAAACCTTCAGCTGGTTAGTTTGCAGCAAACGAGACTCAGTGAAGCAACTTGTGGCTTAGAGACATAGCATATTAAAGGCATTTCAACGAAGACGTCATTACAAATAAAGTGAACAAAAATGTGAAAGTGAAAATACTCAAATTGCATACATAATTTTTTGATTTTGTTTTTCTTTTAATTTTTAATAAAAAAAAAGAGATTGTTTTTATTATTTTCCTAAGTTTACTTTAAATACCAAAGAATTAAATACTTTAAGATGTTGTGTAGTAAAACTTGGTTTGCATTCGTCATCATAATTTGTGGAATTGCAACACCGAATAGTGGTGAGTTTAAGAAAAACCACGAGTCATAGCACATAACGTTGCATATGGCTAATAAGGGTATTCGTTAAAACATGTAAAAGCCTCTAAAACCTCGTAAACTCGCAAAACTGTCATAGTTCGTATTGATTTTGAGGAGGTTTTCGAGGCATTTATACGTTGAAAGGAATACCTTCAATAATTCTAGTTGTTTTTATGTTTTAAAGTTTTTTCTTACCATTAACGTTATTTACAGCACAACATTTGATAGCGTATCTATCGCAGCGTGGTCTACACGGTGAAATTACTTTTCGGCAAATAAATCAAACAACTGTTGAGATTATCTCCAAGTTAGAGACTACACTCCAGTATCCCGATCAGGTTTGGAGTTGGGCTGTGCGTAAGTTTCCAGTTGATTATACAGATATCGATTCAGATGAACGGTGTAATTTGGCAAAACTGGGAGATGAAGTTATGAGTTTTGATGATGATTTGGGCTTTTTAATACTACCAGGAAACGAAACTTCTACATGGACCAAAGAAATGCAGTTAATTGGTATGTGTTGCATTCCATAAAAATCTACTTGGTAAACAATGGTTCTGCTCAGAACTTGAAACTGTTATAATAGTTTTATTTAAAAAGTTTATAATTTGGATTTTTTTTTTTTTTTAACTTTTTCTTACGTTTTACAAAAAAATTTTATGTTTATAAAAAAACTTCCAAAGCCAAAAGTTTCTAAAAACTTATTGAAAAACTTTTACTTTTAAGTTTTAAAAACTTATACTTTTAAAAGTTTTCTTTTTAAGTTCTTAAAAACTTTTATCCCTTAGAACTTTTATTTCAAAAAGCTTAAAGTTTTTCTAAACTTTTATCTAAATTAACTTAAAAAAATAAAAAATTTCCAAGGTCTGCTTCTGCTTAATAATGTTTTTTTTTCTCCTGCTAACAATAGGTGAGGGTGGCATATGGGGCAAAACTTTAGTTCTCTCCGATGCAACCACCAATGCTCGCATTTGTGCCACTATCACAACAATTCAAATGCAAGTCGAACATATGGCTGAAGCACGTTTCCATACACCTATTGCTGGATCGGTCTACTTCCGTTGGTTGGCGCCAGGTGGTGGTGCCAGTGGTGACACACTTATTTACTCCGATCTATATCATATACAATCACAGCCAGACAATGAAGATTCTACACAACCAATGACGCGGCACCATTGGAAGATCTATGTCACCGATATTTTTAAGAATGATCATCATCGAACTGAAGAAAATTGCAACTTTTTACAACTTGTTTTCGATCCTCAAGGTTCCGGTGTTGGTAATGGTATTGGAGATTTAGATTCTAGATTAGGGCGCGTACGTGTTGCCAAAAATGCATTGCATCAAGCACAACGAGTAGTATTTCGGGATGAAAAGTTAGCGCTATTACCTTCTGATTTGACAATACCACATCGTACCTTGTATTTAGTGCTCTTCGATGAACAACATCCTGAAGAATTCTTAGCCTGTACCAAAATAAGACATGTACAACAATTGACTTATAAGTAAGTGAATACGAAAATGCCGTTTAACAAATCTTCATCAAACTTCTCATCTTTTCTAGAACATTTATTAATTCTGGTGGTATTAAGGGTGAAGTAACCTTTACTCAGCGTTCAAAGTTTGATCCAACATTTTTAAATTTCACCCTTGAATCAGCTGGTAAGCATGCACACTATGTCAGCAAAAAGTTTGCCGAGGATGTTTCCGCATTTCGTATACACAAATTGCCGCCGGTACCACATAAAGTTGGACAGGCTGATTACTGTCAATCCACGGGTGAATTGTTCAATCCACGTTCATTGGAGAAAGCCTCTCTACCGCCACCTGGTTTCGGTACACAAGATCAATACCCCATTGGCGATCTAAGTGGTAAATTGCAAAGTCGTAACAAGGATTACTACCATCATTATCTGTTGCCTGGCTCTAGCTCTGAATTGAGCGGTCTGTACTGGGATGCATTCTTGCCATTGCAGGGACTACATAGCGTTGCGCATCGCGGCATGGTCATCTACACATACAATCGTACGAATATTGAAAATGTAACCGAGACTCCTTGGGGTTGCTCTACAATCAATCAATATCAACGGAACGGTATATATCAGAAGTCTATGTTTACGGCACAGGTGCTCTTTCGTTATCCAATTGTGGGACGCGTACTGTTCCGGCAACCGTCAGAGGAATCTTGGCAGGACACAACTGTTATATTCGAATATCTTATACATGCTGATGGTTCTACACAAAATAATACCTTCGATCATCGCTGGGCTATACACAGTAGCGCTCCGGGTAAGGATTTCTACGATTGGCAAGATCGTTGCATTTCCACGGGTCAAGTTTTCAATCCATATAAGGTCAGTTGGGGAAATCGTTCTATCGAGGAATACTGTAAGCCGCATTTGCCGGCGATGTGTCCTTTAGGCGCTTTAGACACGCGCGTTGGCGCTCTTGCAATTGCTGGTAGGAAAAAACATGCGGCACAATTAAGTAGACTCATGTTCACGGACACAAATTTACCGTTGTCGGGACGTCATAGTATACTGGGCAAATCATTGGTGATTTATGATGATTTTGGTCCAAAGGCAAGAGGAGAACGATTGGCTTGTTCAATGTAAGGTCCTTTAAAATATGTACTTATGATTTCAATTACAAATTATTAATATTACTCAATAGCATTGGTGGTCACTTTCGTCGCAAGGTCGTAGCCAAAGATTGGTATGCCAATGGTGATGCTTTAACCGTAAGTGGAAAAGTCGAAATCATACAACAGTCTGAATATGATATGAGTAATATTGAGATACAGTTTAAAGGTCTTAACGAGAATAGTGGTTATCATGTACATATGGTGAGTGTAAATATTGCTTTTCTAGGTAAGAAAAATAAATTTATAGTTTTTTGGAACAGATAATGATTAACATTATTAGCTAGCAGACAAGTATGTATCAGGTGACATTGTTGCTTTAAGCTTACTGTTTAATGTGTTTTAGTAAAAACACCAACAGATTGTGATTCTCAACAAATCTATGCAAAAGGTTAAACTTAACATGCTTGTCAAGTTCTGCTGGATGCCGGCAAATTCGTCTGATGATATGATTGTGGTGATCATTGAAACGTAACGAAAACTAGCCTTCCAATAAACTTTTTTGTTTTTCTTAATGCCTTTTGCCATGTTTTTTTAATTTTGTTGATATTTTTACTTCAACACATTGAATAGTAAGCTTAAACCAACAAGTTCATCTGATACAGGCTTATTTACTAGCTAATAAAACAAAAATTTATTTAAAACCTACAGACTCCGGTTGAGGCCAATCTTGCATTTCCCTGTGAAGGTACTACATTGTATGGTCACTGGAATCCATTTGGTATAAATCCAAAACTTTCACCTCCTGCTCAACAGGGCACTACAGATCAATATGAAATGGGTGATTTAAGCGGCAAGTTTGGTACACTTGATGGTCTGACACATTATGAGGATGCATTCAATGACACGAATTTGCCACTATTCGGCCTAAATAGTATCATTGGACGCTCGGTTGTTATACATAAAAAACACCGTAATGCGCGTTGGGCTTGCAGTACACTTGAGCGTGGTTACAGCCCCAGTGAGGCAAGAGAAATACGAGCGATCGCTTCGTTTCATCATCCAACAGGTTATGCTTATGGTTACGTCAAAATGACACAATTAATACATAACGATGGTAGTCAATCCGAGACAGTGCTGGAAATCAAATTAAGACATCCGGGAAAAAATGATTTGAATATGGTAACAGTTTTGGTTTTTTATTTTTCATTTTTAAATCGTTAATAAACATTAGCTCCTCTCAATAGACTAATAATCATAATTGGCAAATTTATGTGAATCCAGTGGGCGTGGATGCAGTTGTGAAGCCCACAAATACGCGGTGTGTTGCTGGTGGTTACGTATGGAATCCATTCTATACACAACTGGCGGATCCATTAAATGTAAGTACCAAAAATAATATTTCTGAAAGACGATTTCACTTTTCAATCATTAACTTCTATAACTTCTAGCTTGATCTGTATGAGCAAGAGTGCGGTTCAGATAATCCACTACGTTGCTATGTAGGTGATGTCGGCGCACGTTTGGGACCAATTAGTAATTTACCGTATTTTTTGTTTTTTACTTTGAAATTCCTGTATTTTTTACTATCTAACTTGTAGATCTTGGCGGTGAACGTATTGTGCTTACCGATACGAACTTTCCACTTGAAGGTCCAGTGGGTGCCATAGGACGTTCTTTGGTCATTTTTGGACCAGAGCATTCACATGAACGTTTTGCATGCGCAAATATTGAACCCGATCATAATGTTATCAAATACGTTAATTTACAGAAGCCACCACGTTTTGTTGTGTAAGTGCATTAAGCGTTTTTTTAAACACCAACTCTGCAACTCTCCAAAAAATTGTTGCAAAAAGTAAAAGAAAAAAGTTGTATGTAGATATATCGAATTGACACAGTCATATCAATTGTTTTCGTATAAGTTTACTCACTTAAAGCAGCAACATTACACAGCAGTTGGCAAAAACCCAATCAGGCCTGTTCCGTAATCCGCGTAGTTTCAATTACTTTTCATTTAAGAGGGTTTTTGAAGAAAATGGTGAGTCACACGATAAAAAGTATTAGAATCTTTTTTGTGGAGAATTACAGGTTCTACAAATAATAATGATTTGTATTTTTGAAAAAGAATCGATAAAATCTAATTTTTCGACTTTTTGCGGTATTTTAAGAATTTTTCCTAAACGGTTACTTTTTCGGTAATGAAAATCAAGAGTTGTTGTAGATCATGTAATTCTACACAAAAGAGATTTTGATTCTTTTTATCGTACGACTCACCATTTTCATCAAAAACCCTCTTAAAGGAAAAGTAAACCACATGGATTTTGGAACAGGCATGAACATTTTACTTTTGGTTTTGTCAAAATAATCAATACCATATACTGCTGTTTTATTTTGAATATAAAATCCCGAATTTGACTAAGAGACTCCATATTTTGATAATAAAAACAAAATAGTCAGACTTCGTGCGATTTCAATTACTTTTCGTTTCGAAAGCTTTTTAATGAAAACAGTAAGTCGTAGGATAAAAAGTAGTTAGGACTTTTATTCTGTAAATCTTATGCTCTATAAATAATAATCGTTTGTATTTGTAAACCGAAAAGTAACCGCTTAGGAACTATTTCACTAAAACGAATCTTTTGACCGGTTTGCGGTTTTTTAAGCATCCGATTCTTCTCAAAAGAGAATCTGATACTTTTTATCGTTCCATTCAATAAAAACCTTCCGAAAGGAAAAGTAATTGAAATCACACAGATTCCGTGTTCGAACGTGTTCGATTTTCGAGAAACTAAATAATAAAAAACATAATACCAAGCTTAGCAGTTAAGTCAAAATATATTTTTGGAAAAAACACTGGTTAAAAGTTAAATTCCCTCACATGCGTACGACAAAAATTTGTCCATCTTTTTTTAATGTGTAAGAAATGGAGTACGACTTTAAATTATACACCATTAGAAAGGTATTTGTGTGTAGATGTGTACAAAGTTAAAATTATGTTAATATTTTGACTATAAACCAGGAAAAATTATGTACAAATTTTTCAATATTAACAACAACAAAATACACGGTCACACAGAGCTTAAAAAAGGATAAAGCACAAAGAGAAAGACAAAAAGCATAGATCTACTGACTTCAAAATAGTGATGAGCAAACCAAGACCAAGACCATAGCAGTCTTGGTCTTGGTCTTGGTCTTGTTCTTGCACATCGTGTCTTGGTCTTGGTTTTGATATTGAGTCTTGGTCTTGGTCTTGATCTTGCTCATTAAGTCTTGGTCTCGGTCTTGGTGTTGGTCTTGAAAAAAATTTCAGAGATATTGAGTATTCAAAACCATATTTTTCCAAAGCAGTTGGGTTTTTAAGATGCCAAAATTCAAATCGAGAGATGATTTTATCTTCAAAACGGGCGCGAAACAACTTTTAACTATAAATTAGCAAGACTGAAAAGCAGTCTTGGTCTTGACAATTATCGTGAGCAAGACCAAGACCAAGACCATAGCAGGACCAAGACCAAGACCATAGCAGTCTTGGTCTTGGTCTTGCAAAAATATCAGCATCTTGGTCTTGGTCTTGGTCTCGCAAAATTAGCAAGACCAAGAACAAGACGCAAGACCAAGACTAATTTTGCTCATCACTACTTCAAAAAATACCAAAATTATTGATTTTTGTGGTCAAATTTTGACCACTGGGCGATTCTGGAAAATATAAATCAGTATAATATGTTTATTATATAATAAGTAATATAATTATTTCTATCTTTTAGAGCACAGTTTCTAGATGAACTTCGTGCTGTAATGGGTATACCCGAATGGATGCTGGACGTTGATGCTAGAAAAACAAAAGAATTACATGGAGGTTCTTGCATACAAATGATAATCCATTTTAAAGGTCCTTTAGCTCATCGTTTAGAATTGGTATGTTCGGATTAATTTTTATGTCTTTAGTGGTATATTTTTATTTTTTTGCTTTAAAATTATGAAATAAAACTGACCAAAATTCGTGAAGAAATCTTTAGTGATATGTACAGTAGGAGTGTTAAAAAAAAGAGTTTCTTTTTAGAAAAATGAGTAATATAGTGTTCACAATATTAACTCAAAACATATTTTGGAATTTTAAACTATATGTGTAAAATATATTCGTTTTAAAGTAATTAAGGAAAAAAAAAATATTCATCTAAAAATATATTTTTAGTCATTAATGAATTGCCTTAGAACATACCTCGAATTAAAGTTCTGTGGCGGCAAGGAAAAGCTGCTGAAATCGATTTTTGATTAGAAAGCAAAACAGTTTAAATTTTGTATAGAATTTATGTTGCTTTGCTTTTTTATCGAATATCGACATAAGCAGTTTTTCCTTTCTGCCACAGAGTTTATGATTTACAAAAACAAAAAGGATATTTGCCAAAGAATATACCCTACACCCAGGATTGAAAATGAGGGAAATCGGTGACCGGACATGCCTACCACCCATACAAAAAATATATTCAAAATGCAACTTTAGGAGTATTTTTCACGAAAATGCAACTAAAATACAAATAAATACTACGAATTGTAAGCCCAAGCTCTGAGCAAAAACTGGCTGAATTCGGACAAGAGGGCGTGGCACTTCCCTTATATGCAAAACATTCAAAACGCTATACTGAAAGTGTTTTTTAAGACAATGCAATTAAATTTTACTCAAACACTAAGAGTTATAAATGCAAGTTCTTGAAAAAACTGGGTGAAATCGAATAAGAGGGCGTGGCACCTCCCATATTAACAAAAGCTTTAAAATGCTATACTGAAAGAGTTTTTTGGGATAATCCAACTAAATTTCAGTCAAACTTTAAGGACTATAAATGCACGCTTTGAGCTAAGACTAGACGAACTCAGACAAGAGGGCATGGCACCTACCATATACTGAAAACGTTTTTTGAGATATTCCAACCAAATTTCACTCAGACACTAAGGACTATAAATGCAAGCTCTGAGCAAAAACTGGGTGAACTCGGACAAGAAGGTTTGGCATCTCCCGTATAAGCAAAATTTTCAAAATACTGCAGTGTAGGGTATTAAGTAGGCCAAGCTAAAGGTTACACCCTTACTATTGTAGTTACTTTTGAGACCATACACAGGACGCACAAAATTTGTTTGCTTTTCTCTGATATATAGAGTGCATCGCATAAAGTTACGCAGCAAGGACGTACGCAAGGGGGGGAAGGGGGGGGGGGCAGCTCTAGCTTTAGAGTAACAATTATATCATATTCATTCATTCTTACAGTAGTTTTTACAACTTTTCATTTTAAAGCCAAATAAAACACGATTTTTTGGACAATAGTTTATACAAATACACTTTTTTTTTATCTTTACTATACTATTTATTTATTTAATTGCAAACAATTTGAAAGTAAAATCGGAGAATATTTTAGAAAGTTATTAAGGTTTCACTGAAGTAGGACTATTCGGTTTTTTATCGAAAAAATAAACAGGTACAAAAAAATGTTTTTTTGCTCATATCTTTTTTTTCTTCTGAGAAGGGATACCCAAAGCTGCTTAAAACTAAAGACTATGTTTTTTTGCACAAAATGCTGCGTTAAAAAATTCAAAATTTTTGTGCAGGTAGTATAGATAATATCCGGTTCCAAAAGTCGATTTTTTTATGTTTTTAAAATTACGTGGTCGGAAAAGCATTCGTTTACTCAAAAGGAAGGCTCTTACGATTAAAATGTGTAAGGCTGAAAATGCTTAAAATCATTCAAAGTATCAAAGTATTTTATAAATTTTTTCAGACCTTTTATAACTTTTCAAAAATTGGTCAAAGAAAAAAAAAAAATTCCAAAAACTCTAAAAAAATTTACACGTGTACTTTGTACGATTCTAAGCATTTTAAACATTATACAGTTTTTTTGCTTCATAAAAATCGGCCCAGTTTATTGTACCTGTTTATTTTTCCTTTTTCAAATATGATCTGATTTTAGTAAATTTGGGCTTAGAATATTTAAAATTAAATACACTTATAAATAAAAATATAAAAAATATTGCAAAATTGTAAAAAATTGCTATGAAAATGAACTTTTCGCTCAGTTTTAACTTTGACTCAGCCAATTTGAATAGGATTTTAGTAATTGATACGTTTAAAAGAAGCGTAAGAATTTTTCTTTAAAATAGTGTATACAAAAATTCGATCAAAATTTGGTTTCTCGAAAATTTTTTTCTAAAATTAGAGCTATGTAAAACCTCAAAAATCGAAAGTTTCGATTTTATCTAGAACGGCTCCTCGAAAAAAAAAATTAATGCGTTTTTGGAATCAGCGACCTCAAATTAGTTTAGAAATGTGATATGTATTGAAAAGATAACATACCTTAGCAAATTTTTATTTAGAAAGTTATCTTACCTTCATAAGTTATTATGAACTTTTATTTAATATTTTAGTGCACAAAAATATACAGCTCTCATATTGAAATTTCTCAAAAAAAAAAAAAAAAAAAGGTTCGCAAAATTTGAGTTTGCCCCCCCCCCTAGATGAAATCTTGCGTACGCCCTTGTTACGCAGCTTCTGGAAGGTGATGGAGGAGGTCTAGACTAACAAAACATTGCACCTGGAAGGGGGGTCTGAAATGTACCCCTAAGGAGTTATAGGCTTAAACCTGATTTTCTGACTTGTTTTTAAAAAAATGTCATTGAGTCACCCTAACGTTTAAGAGAAAACATTTTAATATGAAAATTTTAGCTAATTGAATGAGCTTTCTAAGAGTGTATTTAGCTTATAGGGTCGATACACTCTATTGTATATTTATTTTGGGCCTTAATTTTTGTTTGCAACTGAAACTTTCAAATAATCACAGTGATGTATTATCACTGTGATTATTAGTTAACATTTATTATATTTACTATTTATTAACAAGTTACTTAAATGTTTTTAGGACATGTCCCGCCTTATTGCTGCTGGTCGTTTGGATGCACCAAGCCTTTTTATACCTGGTTATGTGAATCAAAAACGTAAGGCTACAATTTCATATCGTACTTGTGGTGTACGAGATGCAAATGAGAAACGTAAGCTAAAGAAAAAAAATATAAAAATAAAAATTATTATAAAAAACAAAATTTCGAATTTACAGGAACTAAAACGTACAGGGGGAGTTTTTCGAGTGCAATAAGTGCGCAACCAAAATTGTTCACAATACTTAAAGTGATACTCTTAAGTATTTTTTTTCACAAACTTTAAAAATTGTTATTTATCTGTGAAAATATTTTAAACTTATTATAAAAATAATTTAATAAATCGAAAAAATAAATAAATCAAGTGTTTTTTTACTCAATCAATATCACTGATAAAAATAAGTTTTTTTCTGGGAATTGAACTTTTATTTGTAAACAAAAACACGTGCTACATGGCAGCCAAACAATTCTTTTAAAAAAAAAAAAAGAAACCAACCCACATAGAACATGACATTTAAAATGTCATACCAGAGAGCTATCGTGCGCATGTACAAAAAGAATGTCAACATTTATTGATTTCATTGTACATTTCCAGTATCTGTACACGCTTAGTTTTACCCTTACATTCAGCAGTGAAACATAAAAATTTCAATGCATTTCAAAGTACAAGTATTTATTTTTCCTTTCTTCCTTGGCTTGAGCGTGGCTAGCCTCAGCGGCCCATATTTAATGTGGGGTCCAGAAAAACTTAATGATCTCAAAGCACCAGCACTGATTGATGTGTCTGTAGAGCATCTTGCAAATATCTTTAAAGATACAAAAGCAGTGGTAATTTTCTTGCGAAACAATACAAATCATTTGGACAGTGTAAATTATCCTCGATTCCAAAAAATCGTTAAGGACACTAACTGGTCCTATTTGCCACAACATGCGTTAACAGCGGACCCACTTAATTATAATGCCAATGTTGAGGTAAGTAGCATAAAAATCGCTAAAGAGCATACTACATACAAAAATAAATACATTAAAGTGGGGTCGGCAAAAAAAAAACTGTTAAGCATTGAAATATGTTTCTTGGCTTATTTTTAGGCTTTACGCAAAATATTCTGAGCTAAAATTGTTTTTGGTCCAAAAACACAATATTTGTGTGGAACAATTTTTTGTTCGACTACATAAAGCGAAAAAAAATAATTCTTGAAAAAAGTGCATGAAAAATGTTCAAGTTCTGCATCATAAGTTTTTAGAAAGTTGTTTCTGTTTCAGGATATTGACTTAAAGAAGTGACAAATTTCAAAAGTGTCACTCCTTTAAAATCAATCCTCAAAATATGCTGTTTTTGTATAATTTCAAACAAACTGTCTTTTAAAATACTAGCGTACTTTCATGTTCTATTCCATGTCTAGCGATATGTTTCGTCGTATATACATAAGGTACATATTTCAGTAGTTAACAGAAAACAAATTTTTTTTGCATATGGTCAACCCACTTTAATGTGTAGTCATGGATGTTAAAAAAAAAAAACTAACTTTGTGAACACAGGTCATACCATTAAGTGGTTTACCAACACTGGAAGATGATGAATTATCAAATGGCTTTAAAGATGCAGTCACTATTTATGGTGAAGGTGAAGTGCTTGGAATATTAGCAAGTCGCGAAGATGACACACATTACTTGTCCAAACGTGATATAAAAGAGGGTGAGGATGATGCAAAAACAACTCCTCAAACTCCAACCGTAGAAGAAACTGAAGAAAGTTTTATTTATTTAGCTGATGGTAACTTGAAACTCTTTCTATTTGTAGCACATAAAAATACATAATACATAATTTCATGCAATTATTTTAAGGCAAAAAGGCAATACTGTATGTTAATGCCGCACCAATCTTAACCATTCCCAATGCCAAAGATCCTATCAAGCTAGTTGAACATAATAAAGCCATCACATTTGATGACCAAAAAGCAAAAGGCTATGGACGCTTAAATATCGTGTTCACTTTTGAGGGTGAAAAGGTAATTTTACGTTTTAATTTCACTTTGATCAGAGCAACATGGAGTATGAAATCTGTTGAAGTTGAATATAAGGAATACAAAAATGTCATACCAATTGTTGGTAATGAATACGAAGTACCATCTGCACCAATACGTTTCTCCTATCGTTGTTCAGCAAATCAGTTGATTTTCCGAAATGGCTCTGAAAGTCTAGTGATTAATGACTACCAGGTTAAAAAGACAATACATAAAGGTTAAACAACTTGAATGAGATTTTCTTTTGCTGTGATTTCAGGTACAACCTTGGCTAAATGGTTCGTCTCGTTTTGGTGATGTTTACGATTGTGTTGGCTTTACCACATCACCAATTTGGTCTGGAGTGCTTGTTAGTTTTTTTCTTCTTGGTATACTTTCTATTGGTATAGTCGCTTTGATGGATATAAAAACACCGAATCGTTTCGAAAGTTCTCGTAGTAAACAATTGACTTTTACTGTCCAGGAGTAAACGAAAAAAAATTTGCGCAGTATCATTCTGTATACTACCAACGCTGTACTAAAACAAAGGAAATCAAAAAAAAAAAAAAAAAAAATGATAATATTCCTATCAAATGGATTAATAAGTCCATATGTTCTATTGACACTGGCGATAGAATTATTTCTCTTTCACTTGTTATTCGTTCTAGTTGTTATGTATATTTATTTGACTTTATTTTATTAACAATTATGAGTTTTTGATGTAAGATAAAATAAAATAATTATAAAAGTTCTAATTAATTTTAAAAAAATGGGCTTTTTTATATACATTGTTACGTGTGCCCATGTTAGCGTAACCAACGCGGCTTGTACCGACTACTTGTAGCTAGCGTATCAGGGCTGTTCTCAACCCGCAACGTTGGCCCGAGGGAGGTTTCATTTCCGGCTTCCGTTGGAAAAGAAGAAAAAATAAAACTTCCTACAAGTCAAAAAAACCCAAAGAAAAACTTATTAACAAAAAAATAAAAAATTAAAACACCCTATATTCCCATCAAAACCTAAACCATTTCCGAATCATCGCTGTTCAACCGATTCCAAAATCACCCAGCCGCAGCCGACCCCAAGGTCATGCCCAGCCATTCAAAATGATAAAATCACCAAAAGTTCATATTCCCATTATAAATGATTACTTAAAATTTATTGAACCACAAATTTTCTTTACTGACTAAAAAATAGAATTTTTCGTTATTTTTAATTGCGCTCAAAATTTCTAAAGCGACAGCCCTGAGTTCAATGTCTTCGGAGACAGGCGACAGCTTGAATTATCAGGGTAAAATTTTCATTTACATTTATACGTTTATAATCTGAATTAAGGCTGTCGTCTGTCTGTCACATTAATACATATAGGGCCTTATAAATAAATATTCTCGAGAATTTATTCACTTACTCCCTGGTTTGCAATCGCAAAAACAAATTTCTGGAAGGGGAAAATTCGCTGGAAAAATGAAGCAATCGGCAATAGTTCGGGAGCGAGTTTTTTACGTATGTTGCAAAAATTTACTCCTTTACTTTTTGTTAGGAAATAATAATGTATAAATGAATAATTATAAATAACGCTTGACAAGTTAAAAACTTTAGTAAAACATTTTTATAGCTTATTGAACCGTTTCCAACTTATTGAACCGTTTCCAACTTATACCGGTTCTACTAAAACAACTTTTCACTTCATGTTTTTACTTTTTTTTTTTTTTTGGTGCCAACAATTGATTTTTAAATCCACTAAAATGATTAAAAAGTAATTTTTTAATTAAAAAAGCAAAGCATTCACTCAATTTTCACAAATTTTATTCAGATACAATAGCTTGTTTATCTTTGTTGGTTTTTTTTTAATTCAGCTGTCAAAATCCAGTGGTAAATGGCAAAAAATATCAACAATTTATGTTGCCACATGTTTTTTTTTTGGGCAAAATGTCTACGGAATTTAAAAAAGTCAGAGTTCAGACTGGTTTTTGCGCAAAATGTCAAAGATATGGGAAAGACTCAGCGTTGCCAGATGTTGTTTTTATGCAAAATGTCAACAGTCATGAAAAAAACACAGCGTTGCAAACTGGTTATTTCTGAAAATGTCAATGATATTAAAATAAAAAATTATCCCTGCAAGAAGAGGAGTTTCCATTCATAATATATTCACTACTTCCAGTGCTCCTTCCCCGGTAGGGTGTATATTGTTACATCCCTTTTGCAACCTTGCACCAACGCGACTCACTATGGCTAGCTCAAGGCCTCAGGCGGTTCTCAACCACTCACATTGGGCCGAAAGGGCTGACAATAAATTTCACTCCCGGCGAACGTCGGAAGCAAAACTAGAATATAAATAAAACCAACGAAAGAAAACCAAAAATTCATACAGCCAGCCGCCGAATTTCAAAACAACGAAAATATAAGATATTTTCCTAATACATCTAATTCATCAAAACAAACTTAAGATCAAAAAGTCCCAAAGACATGCCAACTCACTCACACAAAAGAGGGATAGGTGTTATCTCCCCAAGCCACCCTCCCAACCTGTATCACCATATCTTTTTACCGGTGACACCCATGACTAATCACTGCTCACCACCGCTCCAGCAGCCCCTCCAAAAACCAAATTTCATGAATTTACAAAATCTAATTATCAACAATTAATACATTTATTAAATAACCAAAAAAAACGTATCTTAACAGACTACAAGAATCCTCCAAACTTAGACTCAAATTCAAATTTACAATGTACACGCCTTATTGTGGCTATTAATTTATACTTATAAAACTTTGCTTAGAAAAAAAAAAAAACCCTCTTAAAATTATAGAAAATAAACTTTAAGCAAAATGCTGAGCTGCAGCCGTATCAATAAAAACAAAAAGTTATATGTTTTTATGTTTTTTATTTTGCGATATTTCGACTTAAATTTTAAGTCATCATCAGGCACTGAATAGTATAAAGAAAGACAAAAAGGCAAAAATAAATAAACACAGAAAAATTAATTACAAAAAATTAAATTTACATGGTTGAGATTTGTCGAACGACAGATGCTAACCGATGACCGTATAACTATCGACTGATTTTATGTTTTATTAACTGTTTGTAAATATGTGCACAGTTGTCGGTGTCTGTCTTGTAGTTTAGTCGTTTGTTCGTCGGCGTATTAATGATGTGCAACATTTCTATAGTGTATCGTCTAAAGTAATTTGTCTCTTGTTGCAAAATTGTTGTATTTTCAAATAATATTATAAAACTGGGTTGGTACCAAAAACCTACAGCCTCAGGTAGACTGATTAATTTCCATTCTAAACATCCGAAGAAAATGATTTTTAACACGGCAAAGAATTTAATAAGCAGAGTTTTCAACATAAGTGACGTCATTTTCCACAAAATAAATAAAAATCGCATTAGAAAAATACTAACCATGAACGATTTCCCACTCCAAACGGTTAATCGATTAATAAAAGAAACTATCATCCATAATAAAAATCTAAGAGTAAGAAACCGGGAACCGAAGATTTATAAAGACGTAACATATCTTCAAGGTTTTACTGAAAAACTGGGAAAAACTGACATACATATATGACAAAAACAAATACTGCCTAGCACCAAAATCGTATAATACTCTCAAAAATATTTATACTAATACGAAAAGTAAAATAGACGATATGGACAAATCAAACGTAATATACAGAATATCATGCAACGGAGACGGGACCAACATATGCGATCAAGTATATGTTGGTACGACAAAATCTAAGCTGAAGACTAGAATTTCTTCACACAAATCCGAGTAAAACTGCACTGGCACAACATTGTATACAGCAGAGGCACACACCTGCATTTGAAAATACAAAAATTTTGCATGACCGTATGGTCATCGGTTAGCATCTGTCGATCGACAAATCTCAACCATGTAAATTTAATTTTTTGTAATTAATTTTCTGTGTTTATTTATTTTTGCCTTTTTGTCTTTCTTTATACTATTCAGTGCCTGATGATGACTTAAAATTTAAGTCGAAATATCGCAAAATAAAAAACATAAAAACATATAACTTTTTGTTTTTATTGATACGGCTGCAGCTCAGCATTTTGCTTAAAGTTTAAAACAAAAAAGCCGATTACAACAATTCATTATAGAAAAAATTACTATAAAGAATGAAAGTATTTCTCAAATTAATTCACAAATCATGTGTTCTAATTAACTATCAAGCGTGACAAAATTTAAATTAAATTATAGAGGACATCCTCATTACCAACCTTCCGACTTATCTTTTGGTATACTCCTTTTCCATATACACGCCCTAAAATTAACACCAACGAACTTCTAACTCATTACCTGCCTAACAGAGCTCTTTTAGGAAACAATGATACCGTTCTTTTTTTTTCTTTCTCTTTTATGACGATTGATTGACCTCTACGCGACCGCCGAAGATTGGTAACTCTTAAGCTATAATTGAAAAATAACTAAATACACCTTTAGAAAAATATGAATCTACAAAAATAAAAATTTACACCGCCACATCATATGATAAAACCGCTTGTACCTGCATCCGCGAATTATCCTCCTAAAAGGATAATCCCACCATGTTCACGTGCAGAAAAATAATTATAATATAAAATAACTTTGCATTCTACCGCCATTTTGCCATTTTATTTTTTCTGTTCCACCTTAATACGCTCGAAAAAATATAAATGGCCGCACCACATAGCGCTCTTTCAATTCTGGCACACTTATAGGCAACCACGGTGACAAATTCGTATAAGGCACAAAACAAATTAATGATGATGAAAACCTGTGACTGGTACTTATCTGTATCGGTCCTATTCTGATCTCGGTTTTTAGAGGAACATTTTGAAAGCCGCGTTCCAGCAGGACTCCAGCCACAGCTATAAGCGAACGAAAAAATTTAAAAGTCAAATCGGACATCCCACGTACAACGAAATATAGCCGCAACTTACTTTTCCTCATCTGCCTCATTTTGTACTAAGCGCTTCTCTGACAGCTTCCTTTTAATACTAGAAAAAAACTTATTTTTGCCATCTTTTTTTTTTTTTTTTTTTTTTCATTTTCTTTATATTGGGCCTTATCGTAAATCTAAAGGGAGTTCCATTCTCTCCCTCCCGGAGAAGGAGCACTGGAAGTAGTGAATATTTCATGAATGGAAACTCCCCTTCCTGCAGGGATACTTTTTTTATTTTAATATCGTTGACATTTTCAGAAATAACCAGTTTGCAACGCTGTGTTTTTCCAAGAGCGTTGACATTTTACACAAAAACAACATCTGGCAACGCTGTGTCTTTCCCATATCTTTGACATTTTGCGCAAACAGCCAGTCTGATCGCTGATTTTTTCCAATTGCGTAGACATTTTGCACAAAAAAAAACATGTGGCAACGCTTTTTTCCATAAATCGTTGACATTTTTTCCATTTTCCACTAGATATTGACAGCTGACTTATAAAATAAAGATAAACAAGAAACAGCAATTGCGAAAGAAGAAAAATAAGCAATTGCAGCAGTGAAATTTAAATTAATGCTTTGCTTTTTAAATTAAAAAATGTCTTTTTAATCATTTTTGTGGATTACAAAAATCAAAAAATTCCACCAAAAAATTGCAAAAAAAAATTAAGTGAAAAGTAATTTTAGCAGAACCAGTATAAATTGGAAACGCTTAGGTGGATATTAAAAAGTTTAGTGCCATATGAAAGCTATTTCAATTAGCTTTAAAAATGTTGTACTAAAGTTTTTAATTTGTCAAACGTTATTTATAACTCTTCATTTATACTTTAGTACTACCTAGCAAAAAGTTGAGGAGCAAATTTAACAAAGAAAAGTGAAAAAACTCGCTCCCAACTTATTGCCGATTACATAATTTTTCCAGTAAATTTTCCCTCTCCACGAAATTTTTTTTGCGATTGCAAACCAGGGAGTTAGTGAATAAATTCTCGAGAATATTTTTTACGATAAGGCCCATTACCTTAATAAATTTATTTAACGCACTTATCAACAGGCTAACTTCTTTTCACTGTTGCTTTAAATAAAATCGTTCCGACAACACTATTTCTTTAACAACTTTAATTTTTAAAATATTTCTACCTTGCGAGTGGGACTTCACTCTACCGAGAACTTTTGCTAAGTAACTTTGCTATTTCTTACTCATCTCTCAAGCGGCAAAATTTTAACGAACTAACGGAAAATGGCAAGAGATTCCTTGTAGGAACATAACATAGTAATGACATTTTTCTTTTCACCAGAAAAATTATGTGTACCTAATCCGTAATCACCATCGCCAACACGTAACAATATTCTCGAGAATGGAAATTCCCTTCAGGTTTACGATACCCATAGAGCTCAAAATTAGTGATGCCAAACAAATTCGAATTCATCAAATAAACACTGCAAAGTTTGAGTGTGTGTACGGTACGGCCGTAAAAGCTTTAAGGTCTGGCAATGCTCAGAAATCAGTTCCACCAAAACCTTCAGAAGTGTAAAAGTGAAAAAATTTAAATTATGCAATTTTTGGTCAAAATTCAGCACGTAAAACAATTAATACGTGTAAATTATTATAAAACCAAGTGCCAGTGGTAAAATATATAACATTTAAATATTTCAAAACTACGAAAAAATGCATTAAAAATGTGATACTGATTTTTCTTAGACAAAAGATTTTTTCAGCTGCCAATACGAAACAAAAAAAAAAAATACATATAAAGTGATGTTAGAGCGGAAAAGATGTAGTTAGTGTATGTATTGTTAACTCGTTTTAACAAAAGGTAATTGACTGAAAAATTGATTCAATTGCTGCCGTGCGTTAGTGTTGCCAGTTTCGTGGACTTTGCACTAAATTTAGGGTTTATTTTTTCATTCTAGCTTGCAATTTAGGGTGGAAAAATGCCTATGGTGAAAAAATTGAAGTGAGAAAATCCATTTTTTTACCGAAAAACATGGGAAAGCATTAATAAAAGGTTTTTTCACTAAATATCAGTCGGATTTTAACATAGTGACCATACATTTTTATCGATTCTTGAAGTGGCACTTTGAGTTTGTTGGCAAGCGGTGGCGGTGTGGAAACGAAAAGCAAAACCAAAGAAGAAGTAAAACAAAATAAGAAGGTAGCACACAGAATCCTTTTAATGGGGGTACAGACAATCGATTAAGTTTGTCAGTTTTGCTCAAATTTCTTTTGGTTTGCGTGTGTGGCCGCTATTTTTTTCGTCAGTCGTCAGCGGTGCTGGGCAAAACGCAGCCTAGGGCGTATTAGTGACGTCACTCGAAGAGCACGTCAAATTTGTAAGCGCGAACTCACACGAAGGGCACGGGCACGTCAAATTTCTAGTCAAGCGGAGGGAAGTGGTGCTTTCATTTCCCACCGTTTGCCTACAAATTTGACGTGCCCGTGCGCTTCGTGTGAGTTCGCACTAAGCGAAAGTAGAGAAATGAAACGTTTGCCTACAAACTCGAAGTGCCCCCCGTGCCCTTCATGTGACTTCACTAAATCAAAGAGAGGATATAGGATAGATACGTGACAAAAAGTAAGTTAAATGTAGTTGTTGTTTTAGCAACTTCGAACAAAACTGATAAGGCTCATTTTATTATGAGAATGTCTATTCGCGACAGCTCAATTAGCGTACGCGAAAGCTCAATTAGCGTACGCGAAAGCTCTATTAGCGTACGCGAAAGCTCAATTAGCGTATGCGAAAGCTCAATTAGCGTATGCGGAAGCTCAATTAGCGTACGCGAAAGCTCAATTAGCGTACGCCAAAGCTTAATTAGCGTACGCGAAAAAAGCTTTCGGAAAACTTACGTACGCGAAATCCAGAGAAGTTCTTTCCCCCGAGAAGCTTGATTAATTTAGTGTTGCAGCGCACGCTAAAAAATGTTGCGTACGCTGCGCGCAATTTGGCTAGCAAACTATGTGTTGGATATATTATAGACTGATCCGCGGCCGAAGGCCTCCGCGAAGCCGGTGTTGGATTTTTGAGAGTTTTAAATCCTGAGCTGCGGCCGCATGCCGCCCACTTACCCCTACTTTTATGTAAAATTACTGTGGTAGTAGTTGTACTGCACTTCCTAATATGCACACAGCGTACGCAACATTTCGCGCACGCTGTGTGTAACGAAGCTACGCCCGGGGGAAAAAACTTCACTGGATTTCGCGTACGCAAGTTTTCCGAAAGCTTTCGCGTACGCTAATTTGAGCTTTCGCGTACGCGAGGCCCCCTGAATAGACAGACTCTTTATTATTCCTCAGCTGCTCCAAATATACATTAAGGGTTTTCTTAGTATTATATTGCACTAAATCCAGGGACTTCGCTCCGATGCCACCTGGCAACACTGCCGTTCGTCGTTCAATGCCGTCAAACAAAGAAGAATAAAAAAGTTACCAACAAAAAAGTGAAGCAGCAGTGAAGGTGAATGGTTTAATAGAAGACCAAACAGAGAAACGATAAACAAAAATAAAATAAACGAAAAGTAATTTCAGAAAAGAAAACAAAAAAGCCCTGCACCGAGGCAGCCGTGGCTCGCGAGTTTGCTTGTGTGTGTATAAAAAAAAATTCAGTGGGGACGACGGTCTTCGCTGTCATCTCGGTTGGAAAAATTGAAAATGGCGTTCGTTGAACATCATTGGAGTCCGTGTCAAAACGAGTTTATTTTGGTGGATTTCGATGTGAATATCTATTAATTATTGTAAAAAATACAAATTTCAATTTGTTAAAAGTCAGAAAAACGTCAATGCAGTCATAAATTGTGCAATTGCTTAAAGAATTGTGGAAAAGAAAAAATTAAAAGCGATTTGGTTCAAAGGACATACGAGGAGTAAAGTGTGCTTTGTGTGTGTGAGTGTATGACGTGGGGTTGTGACGATAAAGAAACGCACTTGAAAGTGGGGTGGGTAAAAGTGCAAAACTCCATAAAGTAAATAAAAACTTAAAGAATTAAATAAGACGTACAAAATGCCAAGTGCTTCGTTCACATCATCCAGATCGTACGTTCGCCGTTCCAGACGGAAAGGTGCGAATCGTATCGAATCGAATCGTATTGCGCTTCCAAGCAGAGCCACGGGTGAGTTAATAACATTTACATATTATGAAGGTGCGTCACGGCAAACTGAAAGTAAATCAAAGATCCGTTGCACTGCTTAAATGCGGTCACGGTTAGATCATTTGGAGCGGTCCATATGAATACCCCGAAGAAAATGCTCTTTTGGGGATAAAAATAAAATTGTTTATCTTGTTAAAACACCTCTTAAGTTACCAATATTATCAAAAACCATCCATTGATTCTCAACTATGGGTTTCTAAAATGATATACAGATCTGCAAATTCCGTGGACTATGAAACTGCACCAAGGTGATATGCAGTTCCATAGTCTAGTTTGATCCTTGCACCCTCCTTGTGGAGTGACCATCTGGGCTTTCAGTACAAATAATCCACTTTTTCAAAGGATGTGTTCGTACTTTAGGAAAATAAAACTGCATCAAAGTGGTATTCAGTATTCAAAACCATTCCATAATCTGTGGAATCCATCTAGTTTGATCCGTGCACTCTCCTTGTGGAGTGGTCAGGGGCTGGATGACCATTTTCCATTTTTGGCTTGAAAAATCATTATTTTTATGAGTCAAAATAACATACATTGTGGAGCAGAATTGAGTACATGTTTGCATCCCTAGCAAAATCGAACATTTGCATTTAGCTTTTTGTTAAACGAAAAACATTTTTACACTTTAAAAAAAAAAAACATTTTCTTTAACATCTTTCACATGGAAACGCTCCAGTACAGAATTACACTTTTTTATCAAACTTAAAATTTTAAACAAACCAATATAATCATAGCCAAATGGTCACCTTAACAACCTATAGGGGTACCAACCAAACCAAAAAATTTGGGTCACTACCAAAAGAAATGTCGGCAATACACTAAAAAACCTTATGGTAGTTTTGGCCAAAATTTTTTCTAAGAGGACAAACATAACAAATTGAATTTTTGATATACTGGCTAAAAATATTCCAATCAATCTTAAATTTGTAAAAAAAAATCAACGCCTTCCTGACTAAACTAAAAAAATTTAACAACAAGCGTATTTTCTTCCAAAGTCAAATATCGAGTTTTGTGAAGTTTTCTCTCAAGATTTTGCGTGATAAATTTCCACACTCAAATTAATATCATCTGATACCTCAATAAGTAGAGAATAAACTCTGAAAAATTCAAACCATTTGCTTTAGTATTAACGGTTTTGTGCGCGGGTTAATAGACCAGTTACAAACATGTATGTACTCAATTTTTCAGTTTTGCACTAATGTGGTTTTCTTGTACAAAATAGTTCAATAAAGTTATGCCAGAAGTATGAAAGCTATATCTGATTTGATTTAGTAGTAAATGCAAAGTTTATAACACGAAAAAGCAAAATTTTCATATAATTTTAATATTTAAAAAAATTTCAAATAGCAATTTCTCAAATTCAGTAATTTTCACATTCGTGAATCTGGCCTAAGAGTGATGATGTATACCAGTCATCTATCTTGAAATCTCCTCTAGCGTTAAGTTAAAATTTTTCTGTTAAGGCTATGTTAACCCCCTGTTAAGTCATTTGGTTTGTTTCTATGCTAAGTTCACTATGGAATTTAACTTCACGCTCATTCATTTAAGACTTTTATCATGTCTATCATCTATCATGTTTTACTCTACTAAGGTTAACATATTTAAGAAATCTAACATTTATTCTATTTATTAGGAAATATTCTGGAACCTCTGTTACAAAATATGCCCCAAATTGGTTCTTCATCTTCATCAGTGGCATCAAATTTAGGTGTTGTTGGCGGTAGTGGCGCTGGAAGCTCAAACGTAGCTACGCCAAATGGTTCCATTCCAACTTCTTCAACATCAAATGTTGCTACAACATCAAATCGTACTACATTTCAAAATACTGGTAGCTCTTCTACATCTACATCAGCTGCTCTAAACTCTGCTTCAATTGGAATAGCGTCTACTTCAACATCCACATTGCCATCAACATTAACATCGTCATTTACATCATCATCAGCAACACTCTCACAAAGTACATCATCACATTCATCCCAGTCACCACCTGTAGTTGCCTCCACATCCGCTGCTGCAGCAGCTGCTGCTGGTTCAGTTTCAGAATCATTAACTTATGATTCAACTGCTGCATCATGTTTACAAGTCAGTAGTGGTAACTCTGTAGGTGGGAGTTCAATTGCATCGAATTCTGCTGGTGCTTCCTGTTCATATACAACAACTTCATCATCGAACTTTCTGTCACAAGTTTCAAGCAATAATCCTGGTGTTATTGCCCACAATACATTAACTGCAGCTTCGAATATTCATTATATGGACACAGATTTATCAAGTAATTGCACAGGTGAGCTAATTAATTAAAAATTGCAAATGAATTTTACTACAGTATATATTTCATTCTGTAGGTGCTACAAGTTCTTTTAATAACTCATCCGGAATCGGAGTTCAAAGTGGTCCAGGTGGTGAGTAAAATTTGTGCTCTTTTACTTTAACCTCTACCCTTGCCTTTAAATCAACACAGTGTATTAGATTTATTTATTTATTTTTGTTTACAAACTTTGTTTTCTAAGTTCAAATGACTGTTAAAGTCATACCTTGATACTTTTCAAAAAGTTTTAAGTTTTTTGAAATTTTTATCGAAAATATTTTAAAGTATAAAGTCTGACTTAACTTTGTATTTATGTACATAAATACTTAAAATTTAAAATTTTTACTGTTCAGATGCCTACATATATTTTTTTATTAAAATATTCCAACATTTCAAACAGTTTGTAATTCGTCAACATCTGCAGCATCTCATCCTTCCGGATGTTGTCATCAGTCTCCTTATGATCTACGTCGTAAGATATCAACAAATAGTCATGAACAATGGTGTAATGCTTCAAATATGCTCGGTATTGGCACTTCAGTTGCATCAATTAGCCCTCCTTGCAGCTCTGGAGCATCTAATAGTTCGTGCTCTTCGAATACATCATCAACATCATCTTCTACTTCCTCCTCATCATCATCAGCTGCCATTGTTATTGCGCCATCAACGAGTGCCACATTCCCAGTGAATAATGCGCCACCCACTGGTGCTCCTTTAGCTCCACCCACTGTGCATAGCTCCGTTCCGCACCAACATTGTAGTGCACTACCAATTGGCGGCGTTGCAGCAACCGAGGATAATACATTTATGCTGCCAGCCAGAAAACGTTCACGTCGTTTGTATGCACAAAGTTCCGATACCACTTCGCTAGGTTCTGGCTGTGTTAGTGCCAATACCGGACCAACAGCAGCTCAATACCTGCAATACGAAATGCCTGATGAGGTACTTTTAGCTATTTTTTCGTATCTATTGGAATTAGATTTGTGTCGTCTAGCATTAGTGTGTAAACGTTTTAATACAATTGCCAATGACACTGAATTGTGGAAACGGTTATATCAGTCAGTTTTTGAATATGATATGCCACTCTTCAGTCCTGAGTTGTGTAAATTTATATTTGAAAAACCAGAAGAATCCGAATATGCTAATCCATGGAAAGAAAGTTTTCATCAACTTTATCGTGGCGTTCATGTGCGTCCTGGTTATCAGGTTAGTAATCTTGCATCATACTGCAAATTCTATTTAATTAAAAATTGTATAATTATGTTTCTAGGATAACAAATATCCCGGACGTAGCATTGTTTTCTTCAATACTATACAGGCAGCACTGGACTATCCGGAAGAGCGTGCTGCTGTTGCATCTTCTTGTGGTGGTTCCATAACAGCTGGTATTTCTAGTATCTCGGGTAGTGGCAGTTCCGGTATAATTGGAAATCTATATGATGATAATGTACCACCTTCAGAGCATCCTGGGCCATTAATATTTCTACACGCTGGACACTATAAGGGCGAATACCTGTTTATTGATTCTGATGTTGCTCTCGTTGGTGCTGCCTCGGGCAATGTTGCCGAATCTGTCATACTAGAACGTGAGGCTGGCTCAACTGTGATGTTTGTTGAAGGTGCCAAATATGCCTATGTTGGTTATTTAACATTAAAATTCTCGCCAGATGTCACTTCGACAGTTTCACATCACAAGCACTATTGCTTAGATATTGGAGAGAACTGCTCCCCTACTGTTGATAATTGCATAATTCGAAGTACGTCAGTTGTGGGCGCTGCAGTATGTGTTGGTGGGGTAAACGCCAATCCTGTTATACGAAACTGTGATATCAGCGATTGCGAAAATGTTGGTCTTTATATCACAGATTATGCTCAAGGCACTTATGAACATAACGAAATAAGCCGCAATGCGTTGGCGGGTATTTGGGTAAAGAATTATGCAAGTCCCATTATGAGGGAGAATCATATACATCATGGGCGTGATGTGGGAATTTTTACTTTTGAAAATGGAATGGTATGACAATTTTCCCATTTTTTAAATAAGGAAAACAATAATAAACTCTTTGTTACTATTCAGGGTTATTTCGAGAAGAACGATATACATAACAACCGTATTGCCGGTTTTGAAGTTAAAGCTGGGGCGAATCCGACAGTAGTAAAATGTGAAATTCATCATGGCCAAACTGGAGGCATCTATGTTCATGAGAATGGCTTAGGGCAGTTTATTGAAAATCGAATACATTCAAATAATTTTGCTGGTTAGTAATTAATCTTTCGTGAAATGACATTACTTAATATCTCGGTCATATTTGTTACGTCTGTTTAGGAGTGTGGATTACATCCAATAGTAATCCTACTATACGAAAGAATGAAATTTACAATGGTCATCAGGGCGGAGTGTATATATTTGGAGAGGGACGTGGACTTATTGAGCATAACAATATTTACGGTAACGCATTGGCTGGTATACAAATTCGAACAAACAGTGATCCTATAGTGAGACACAATAAAATTCATCATGGTCAACATGGTGGAATATACGTGCATGAAAAAGGTCAAGGCCTTATAGAGGAGAATGAAGTCTATTCAAATACACTTGCGGGGGTTTGGATAACAACAGGCAGTACACCAGTATTACGACGTAATCGCATACATTCTGGCAAACAGGTAAAAGCATTTTTTAATTTTTGCGAACATCATTAAAGTGGTTTTTATATTTCAATTTAGGTTGGTGTATACTTTTACGACAATGGTCATGGAAAACTAGAAGACAATGATATTTTTAATCATTTATACTCTGGGGTGCAAATACGTACGGGCAGCAATCCAGTTATACGAGGTAATAAAATCTGGGGCGGTCAAAATGGTGGCGTTCTTGTGTATAACGGTGGATTAGGGCTTTTAGAGCAAAATGAGATTTTTGATAATGCCATGGCTGGGGTGTGGATCAAAACAGACTCAAATCCTACTTTGAAACGTAATAAAATTTACGATGGTCGCGATGGTGGTATCTGTATTTTTAATGGTGGTAAAGGTATACTTGAGGAAAACGATATTTTCCGTAATACACAAGCTGGTGTTCTTATATCAACGCAATCTCATCCGATTTTAAGAAGAAATCGAATATATGACGGTCAAGCGGCTGGTGTTGAAATCACAAATAATGCAACAGCAACATTGGAGCATAATCAAATCTTTAAAAATAAATTTGGTGGTCTCTGCTTAGCCAGTGGCGTGCAACCAATAACCCGTGGCAATAATATTTTCAACAATGAAGACGAAGTTGAAAAAGCTGTTTCTGGTGGGCAATGTTTATACAAAATTAGCAGCTACACATCATTTCCAATGCATGATTTTTATCGCTGCCAAACATGTAACACAACCGATCGGAATGCAATATGTGTGAATTGTATTAAAAATTGTCACTCTGGTCATGATGTGGAGTTCATACGGCATGATAGGTAAGCATTTATTGTTTTTCTTTTACTAAGCCATAACAAAAATCTGTTGCATTTAGGTTCTTTTGTGATTGTGGTGCTGGCACCCTGTCCAATCAATGTCAGCTGCAAGGTGAACCCACACAAGATACTGATACACTCTATGATTCTGCAGCGCCAATGGAGTCGCATACTTTAATGGTAAATTAGGATTAAAAAATATGAACACAAACTATAAAAGTAAATCGATTAATTGTAGGCATGGTAAAAAATTTTTAACAAAGGTCAAAAACAAAAAAAAAAAAACAGTGATGTTAAAGTAGCATAGATTTATATACTACACATAATATTCATAACCATAATATTTTTATTTTACAGAATTATTTGTGCTAATTAATATAATGCACTAACTTTTCGTTTAAGTAATAGAATAAAGTGAATAAAAAATAAAGTTAATTGTCATGAGGGTTGCATCAAAAAAATTTAAAGAATTTAAGTATTTAATTTTATTTGCATATGCTTTAAATACTAAAAAATATTTTGTGTAAAAAAAGAAATTGAATTATTTCGCTATTTTTGGAATTTTTTAGAAGGTTAAAAAAATATTTTGTTTAATATAAATCTAAACTACAATAACAAAAGGAAAAAGAATTAAAATTTTGAAAATTTCAATGTAAATATACATATATTTTTAGTATAAGTTTTTTACTTGTTTATTACATAAAATGTGCAATCATTACTTCTTATTTGAAACTCAGTTTAACTCAAGTAGGAGCTAACGAAAATATTAAAAATTTTACAAAGTATGAAAAAACAGTCGCGTGTTCATTCGCCTTCCTCTTAATTACTTCAATATATTATGAGACAAAATTCCTCAAGCGGATCGTTTTTTTCCCAACATTCGAACTTTAAAGCCAAAATCAGTAGACACGTTTTCCTAACGGATATGTTATCAGCCTTAAACTTTGTTTTGAAAAAAAATTGTTTTTGTAAAACCTATTGAAGTTTGTAATACCTCTACATTACAACTTCAATATCTTTTGATTGCATGGATGAAATTTGATTCAGAAAAAGCTAGAATTTTGTAAATGCTTACAAAAACAATTTTTTTTTAAACAAAGTTTAAGACTGGTTACTTATCCGTAAGGAGAACGTGTCCACCGATTTTGCTTTAAAATTCGCATGTTGGGAAAAAAACGATCCGCTTGAGGAATTTTGTCTCTATACAAAAGCTTGCATTTTCACAAGTCAATGATTATAGTATAAACGGTGCGTTGCCGAATAATGTTCTGTGCTACTTTTTATACATAGTTATAGGGCCTTATCGTAAATAAATATATTACAGAATTTATTTTCTTGCTCCCCAGTTTGCAAACGCAAAAAAATTTTATGGCAGGGCAAAATGTACTAGAATAATAAGGTTATCGGCAATAATTTGGCAGCGACTATTTTTTTTTTTTTCAACCTAAGCTGCTCTTAAAGCAGTAGTGCCAACTTTTAATTTTCAAAATCCACTAAAATGATTAAAACTAATAGTCTTATTATGTATGACGAACGAATCGTTTTACTGATTTTCAAATGCTCATATCCTTCAATTTAAAAGATGATTTGAAGTTTAGGCTTACAAACTTTATTCTTTGATCTGAGGTGAACGCTTAGGTTATAGTAAGTTTTTAATAAAAAGTTTAATTAAGTTGTTATTAATGAGTGAAAATCAATCACTTTATTCGTTCGTCATACATGATAAGGCTATTAACGTTTTTCAATCAAAAAAGCAAAACACTAAAAATATATTTGAACTTAATTTTACAAATTACTTCACTTTTAATTAGATGCTCTTGCTTCACTTTTAATTAGATGCTCTTGCTTCACTTTATTTATCTTTTTTATTTTTAACCTTAGCTGCCAAAATCAAATGGAAAATGCCAGGGTTGCATGATTGTTTTTTTTTAAAAAAAGGAAAAAAATTTCACCGGTATCGAAAAAAAATCAGGGTTGCATAGTGTTTTTTTTTTGTGGAAAATTTACAAAAAATTTCAAAGATATTGGGAAAAAAGGGTATCCCTGTTGGAAATGGAATTTCCATTCATAATATGTGACCGTCCAGTGGGAAATGTACCTTTTCTTCACTCACAAAATTTAGCGGTATAGCTAAAAAGAGATTTGGTCAATTTTACCGGTTTTCAGTTTATGGTGGAATTCGGTGCTTAAACATGTTCTGAACATTTTTTATAACTGATTTGAGGTTGATTACCAAATAACAAATACCAATAAAAGCGGCCTTACCGAACCACTATTCTGTAAAAATTGATAACACTGTGCAACACAAAAATCTGAATTTGATCTCTATAACGTTTTTTGGGTCGCTGATTTCGAATATGGCAACCGTTTTTTTCTATCACGCCTGAGATCCGTGTTTACCTTGATTTAAAGTGCAGGAAATGCTATTTTCAGACATTGCGTACATCCAGCGAATACTGTAGTTCATTTTGGTCAGCGACATTGAATCATGGTTCTCTAATTAAAACATATTTGAACTACGATTGACAGACCTGAAATTTATGTTTTTTTCTAAGTAATTTCCGCATAGTTGGGTCGTGCGAAATTCATCAACCAAGTACGAGGAGGAGTAAGGAGTTCGTATGTACTCTCACATCGGAGAATTAGCTGCAATTTTCGTGGATGTAATACATTTGTTAGTCGTTTTCTCGTACAATCTCTTTTAGCAAGTATGTAGATGCATTTCCTTATTCAAAACCAATGTAATTTTGTAATTTCAGCCTTGTAGCTTTTCGTTTTGGAAATAGTAGCTGTTAAACTGGGAACATTTATAGTTGTCATATAAAATCCTTATCAAACAAACAAATTAGTGCTACGCAAATTTAGTTCATAGAATTGAAAAAAAAGTGTTTGGCTGACACGAAAATTGGGAGTAAATTTTCAAATTATTACAGTCGTTTAAATCTAAGTGGAATTCTGGCATATGGTCTTGTAACATGATTCAATCATACGTTAATTTATACAGTCCGGTTCACTTGATTAGAGGCAATATCAAATCAAATGTTAAACTAGTAAGGGTGTAAATTTTGGCCTGGCCAAAAAATAAATACCCTACACTGCAGTATTTTGAAAAGTTTGCTTATATGGGAGGTGCCACGCCCTCTTTTCCGAGTACACCCAGTTTTTGTTCAGAGCTTGCATTTATAGTTTTTAGTGTCAGAGTGAAATTTAATTGGATTATCTCAAAAAACTCTTTCAGTATAGCATTTTGAATCTTTTGCTTATATGGGAGGTGCCACGCCCCCTTGTCTGATTTCACCCAGTTTTTGCTGAGAGCTTTCATTTATAATTCTTAGTGTCTGAGTCAAATTTGGTTCGAATATCTCAAAAAACGCTTTCAGTTTTGAAGCTTCTGCTTATATGGGAGGTACCACGCCCTCTTGTCCGAATTCGCTCAAATTTTTATCAGAGCTTGCGCTTACAATTCGTAGTACTTATATGTATTGTGGTTGCATTGTCGTGAAAAATACTCCTAAAATTGCATTTTGAATATAATTTTTGTATGGGCGGTAGGCGTGTCCGTTGACCGATTTTGCTCATTTTCAATCCCCCGAGCTAACTTTGATGACGGAGGCAGTGTACCAAATTTCATTGAATTATCTTGCTCAGTTTTCCCAAAAAGTGTATTTCAACACACAGCCAGCCAGCCACCCAGCCAGCCAGCCAGCCAGCCACCCAGCCAGCCAGCCAGCCAGACAGACGGACATGGCTATATCGACTCAGGAGGTGACGCTGATCAAGAATATATATACTTTTCTATACCTGCCACGCCTCCTTCTCTGCGTTACAAACGGAAGGACAAAGTGAATATACCCTGGGTGTAGGGTATAAAAATACGGAAAAATTCACTTCGCGGCGGTATTTTTTGGTCCACAACTTTAAATTACAACTCGCCAAACTTCGAAATCGGTCCCCACCACATTCACGGCTATGGTGCCAACTAAAAAATCTCTCTTTCTTTCTTAAGTCGTGGAAATAATAATTGTATCTATCCGAACCGGACTGCATTATAATAATTTTCTGTCCTACTTTTTTTTGATATCTACGTAGTTCTGGTTATTATTTTCTAATTAAACGTAATTAAAGCAATTGTAAGTATTAATATATAAAAATTTAGTGGTAAAAAAATAAATATAAGCATTGAGATTTAGAGGTTAAACTAACAAGATATACTATACTAAACAAAATAGAGCATTAACTAAGTTTACTAAAAATTCCATTAACAATTCAGTATCTATTATTTAATATTTTTAAACGTTCTTGAAATATTAGAAAACGAAAATATTATTGGAAATCATGTTATTATATATACATACGTATGATAACTAAACAAACTATGTGTCATTTAGAACTTAACATAGCTCTTATTCAATAAAATACCTTACATAACTATAGTTAGTTACATACATGCTACATTGTTTTTAGTTTATATTCTCATTTAAAATATTAGTTTATTATGTTTTGCATAAATTCTACCCTGCCATTGTTTATAATAATTCAAAATTTATTGAAAGCTTTGTACCTATGTATTTTTTTTTATTATTTTATCTTTATGTAAAATTCTTTAACGTTGAATATTTTGTAGGTTTTTTTTAAATTAAAATTATAATACATATATATTTTTAATTTACCATAATTTACATATTGTATGTAATACTTTTTTTAACAAAGAAAACTTTTCTAGTTTGTATTGTAATTTGTAAACTAAACTAGTTACTAAAAATTTTTTATAATCTATTATTTACGTGTGCATTTTAAGTAAAATATAATTCAATAAAATTTCTCTCAGCGCGTTTTAATATATAAAATTAATACATACACATACATCATATACTTATAATAAATGCGATCTATCAAAATAAAAATCCATACTTTCTTTAGTGATTAATAATAATAATACATATGATCTTTCACAATAAATATGAATGTGTTACACAAATATAATTAATAAAAGTCATAAAAAACAAAGCATTGCATACTGTTTCTTAATGGGGATCAATTAATGATATCCAGACGTACCATCATCTTGTCCAGCTTTGTTAAAGGTCCCTTCTCATGGGATGGTGTTAAGCCCCTTTTAAAGATCGTAGGCAATATAGATGCCTCTTATTATGTAGGGCAAATATTAGAAACGGTTATGTTGCCTGAAGAAAAAATCCCCTTGCGATGGGTCTTCTAGCAAGACAATGACCCGAAGCACACATCAAAAGAAGCGGAAGATTGGTTTCGAGTCCAAAATATTAGTGTCATCGAGTGGCCAACGCAATGGCCGGACTTTAATCCAATAGAATATCTTTGGATAGATGTTTAGAAAGGAGTAATAGTCTAAGATCCGGCTGTAAAATAATGTATCGATCGAGTTTTTAGTTAAAAACTAATTTTTACATATATTTAGGAATGGGGGAATATATTTTTGCTGGGTTGCCTCTCAAAATGTGGCCGCAAGTGTTATCAAATTGCGATAACTTATGAACCGTAAGTCTCACGGGGAAAAGTGTCAAAATCTTTTTTGTGAAGAGTCACATGCTCTACATGTAATTTTCATTATATGTTAAAAAAAATTTACCGTTTAAGAATGATTTATTAAAAACTGATTTTTTTTACGCAATAAATAATAAACGTAAAAAAAATCGGTTTTTAATATATAACTCCTAAACGGTAAATTTTTTTTACATATAACTAAAATTACTTGTAGAACATATGCCTCTCTCTGGGCACTTTTTCTCGTGCGACTCACGATTCATAAGTTATCGCAATTTGATAATACTTGCGGCCACATTTTGATAGGCAACCCGCCAAAAATATGTTCCCCCATTCATAAATATATACAAAAACTAGATTTTAACTAAAAACTCGATCGATACATTTTTTTACTGCCGGATCTCGTACTATAAGGGATGCTAAACCAAAAAATGTTCAAGAATTATGGGAAGCTGTGATGAATACTTGGGAGGGCATACCGCTTTCCAGATGCTGCACTCTGATAGCATCTATGACGTAATAAGCATATTTTCTAATAGAAAAATATTGAGACTTACTGAGCCCAAATAAATAAATGGGCTTAGGACAAGCACAGATAAACTGTCGTCAAAAGCACAGCTACTGGTAGGTTTATCACACTACCACTCAAGATAAGGCTAAGGTTCATTGGATACGAGTTCGTACGATCAAAACATGTTTCAATAAAACAAAGTATTAATTTTTCAATATTCATCTCTTTGTATTATTTGTCCGACTGACTGAAAAAAACAATATATTTCGATTTTCGTACGACCATTCGTACGAATAATTACAAAAAGATGAATATTGAAAAATAAATGAATTATTCAAACTTCTGGAAAAGGTCGTTGGAAAAGGAAATCCAAGAATCGGGAAAATCGTGGCAAGAGATCAAAGTCATCGCAAGGGATCGTGACAAATGGAGAGATTTCATATTGGCCCTATGCTCCTTCTAGGAGTTAAAGGAGAATACATACATACATTCAAACTTCAGAAAATTCCACATTCTGAATGTTTGTGCCTTTTTTTATTTAATCATATGTAATCAATATTTCTAATCTTGACAAAATGTAGGAAGAATATTTTTCTTAAAGATATACAAAAACTATAATTATCCCTTCAGCCAATGGCTGGTACTCGGATAATGTAAGATATCAAATTTTTACGTTCTTATTATTTCTTGCATCAAACTCAAATCAAATAAATGTGCATCAATATTTGATAAAAATCCGCTGTTTGCACTTAGGAAATTTCCGCACATTTTTTACACTACTCAATCAATTCGGAAACTGCGGAAATAATTCTCCATAAAAAGTTGTGCCACTTTGACATAAACTGCGGAATAATACGAAGTGCGGAATTTTCCGAGTTTTGAATGAATCTTATAATAATTATATAATTATTTTTATTGTAACATGTTTTATTCGTACGACATAATTTTCGTACTTGCTCGTATGCAATGCAACCGTACCCTAGAATTACCTAAGCAGTCTGAACGCTGTATAAGAGTGCTTTTTTATTATACGCAATTCAGTTTTGAATAAAAAAAATTTTTCATCAAAATTTACGTGTACTTAAATTATAAAATCCTTACGAATTTTGTAAAAAAAATCGCCTGCAAATAATTTTATTGGAAAAGTTCTCTAACGCATGACAGTTCTTTTTTGTGGTAAGCTGGCAACGCTGTAAATAAAAAGCAACAACAAATCCGAGCTGACGAAGTAAAAAAAAAAACGTCAACGAAAAATTTTCGCACCATTAATTTCTTGACTTAATTGTAACTTGATTATAATTTTCGCGAATAAAAAATTTAAATTACTTTTAACAAAGGAAAAAATAAAGGGATATGCAACAGCGCTAAGCATCAGCCGACGAAAATGTCCTATTTTGCCCACGGCGGCGATTTGGTGAATCTAAATGTAGGAGGACAAAGGTTTGTGGTTGTCGCTGCGTTAGAATTTAATATTTTTACTCCATAGTCGTCTTTTCTTTGTTTACTTGGTTATAAATTTGTTGTCTCTTTGGTTTTGCGTAGATTTTCGACATCACGTCAGACATTGACTTGGATTCCGGATACTTTCTTTACTGCGTTATTAAGTGGTCGAATTTCCAGTCTGCGTGATGAAAATGGTGCAATATTTATTGATCGGGATCCAGCGTTATTTTCTATTATACTAAACTATTTGCGTACGAAGGACATCGATATAAAAAATTGTGAAATACGCGCTCTACGACATGAATCAGAATACTATGGGATTACGCCTTTGGTAAAACGCCTAATACTTTGCGAGGATCTGAATCACTCATCTTGCGGTGATGTGCTTTTCTATGGTTTCCTAGCACCACCATCGTTGCCACCCAGCGATTCGTTAAACTCTGGCGGGGTAGTAGGAGGGGGTGTGACTGCAACGAATGTTACAACAAGTGATTCAGTAAGCACTACATCAGCACCCTGTTCGTCGTCGACTTCGTTCAGCAATTCTTGTACTGGTAGTTCAAGTAGTGCTCCGGGTGCTCCGGCAGCAGTGCCAGTTCCGCCGGAACCATGTTTACCCTCAACATCCAGTGGGATCACGAATGCGCGTCCCGGTTCAATGGTGCGTGTGCCAGAAGCTTCATCCACTGCTCGACATGCTGCATCGCATTCACGCAATTCATCTTGGGATTTGCGTTCGGGACGTCAAGACGTACGTCCTTGGACCACAGGTACTACAGGACACTCGCGTACTGCTTCTCTGGATCTCATGCGGCATTCACGCAATTCTTCGGCGGATCTAAATAAATTAATTAAGAATGATGTAGCTCTTGTTTTTAGTCCAACACTCACATCCAATTGGATGGATCCGTTGCGTGTGCAAATCATAAAAGCACATCAAAATTGGATAGCTGTTGCTTATGCCCATTTTGTTACAGCTTATCGTGTGAAAGACTCTAGTGGTTGGCAATTAGTATTCAGTTCACCACATATTGATTCGACAATTGAGCGTATTGCCATCAATTCTAAGGTCAATATGTCTACTGCTGAACCAATTCCTAGTAAAATGATTGCCATTTCTTATGGCAACCAAATACGTTTGTGGAGCATACATGATAATGGTGCTAAGACAGATGTTGGTGTATTCAATTTGAATGTTCGGGTAGAGTATTTGTTTTTCATTGGCAGCCAGTTGGTGGCGTTGTCCTCTTCTGGCAAAATTGGTGTTTGGCATGCAATGACTCAGCACTGGCAAATACAGGATTTAGTACCGATTTTGTCCTTTGACTCAGCGGGGTCTTTTTTGCTTTTGGGTTGTAATAATGGCTCAATTTATTATATAGGTAAGTTTCTCTTTCATTTTAGTTTATTTCGTTTGAAATCAATAAATTTTGCTTGTAGATATGCAAAAGTTTCCATTACGAATGAAAGACAACGATTTACTTGTGACCGAACTTTATAAGGATCCTGCATTAGATCCAATTACGGCTATTTCTGTTTATTTGACACCAAAAACTTCAAGTAAGTATTTGAGCACAAACATGAAGCGTCGTAGTGATGGTCCTAAGATGTGAAATATAGTGGCTGTCCATTAATCTCGTAAAGCTCTGTGGGGTTACAATTAAATTAATATTTATTGTTTTATTATATACTTAGGCATTTGCGGCAATTGGATTGAAATTGCTTATGGAACCAAATCGGGTGCTGTTCGTATTATTGTGCAGCACCCAGAAACAGCAGGACATGGACCTCATCTTTTTGAAACATTCACAGTTCATCAAAGTCCTGTAACTAAGGTAACAAATATTTTGTACAAATAAACTTTTCTTATGTTTTTAATATTAATTTTTCCCACGCACAGGTTACATTGTCAGAGAAATATTTAATTTCTGTGTGCAGTGAATATCATCATGTACGCACCTGGAAACTAACACGTTTTCGTGGTATGCTTTCTACACAACCTGGTTCTACTCCAGAAGCTTCATTCAAAATTGTTTCACTCGAAGCTACCGATATTAATTACAGTTATGTTGCCGGGAATGATTTCGGTCCCTATGGTGACTATGATGAGCAGATTTTCGTGCAAAAAGTCGTACCAGAGACAGATCAATTATATGTGCGTTTGGCTAAAAATGGCGATCGCGTGTGTGTTATCAAATCTGTTGATGGATCGACAATTACTTCGTTCTTTGTGCATGAATGTGAGGGATCTTCACGTATGGGTTCACGTTTTATACTTACTGGGCATTGTAATGGGGCAATTCAGATGTGGGATCTTACAACGGCTTTATTTTCATTTAATAACAATCAACCACAGCAGAAAACCTTTGGCGGACCCGACACCAATGAGCTTCTCCGCCTACTGGACCAATGCGAAATCAGTAATAGCCACTGCTCAACGCCTTGTATGTCACCGTGTTTATCAGCTGTGGGAGGATTGGCAAATGCTACAATAGCTCGCATGAAATCGAGCAATATTGCGCTGCTCAATCAATTGCAACATCAACAGCAGCAGCAGCAACAACAACAACAGCAGCAACCACAGCAGGAACAACAATTGCTGCAAGGCAACAATAGTGAATGATGATGATGAAATACGGTGGCGGCGAATGTGGCGCTTGTTGGGCGTGTTTCTTCATTTGTTACATTTAGATTAGTTTTAGAATATATTTGCAAATTCTTTAATATTATCTGTTTGATTATTTACTTTTGCATATTGCAATATACTGCAACTGCAGCACTTAGACTTTGATTCACACAAAACAACACACACCTATCACACACGACTTTCTAATTCTTATTAAAATTATTATCGAAAAATTGCAACTCAATATTTTTGAATTAAATATTTATATTAAATGTATCTTGTGCTTTTTATTTTTTTAGTTATAAAAGAAATACGCTGAATGGTAATACAATTTTTTCTTTTATAAATGAGATGTATAGCTTTTGGTGGACCCATAGACAAAATATCGATATCTTAGAACGCTATTTATTGTCTTTTCACCACTTTCTTGAAATTGTGAGATATTTTTAGTTACTGGCTCTTGTTGTACTTTTTAAGCGAGAATTCTGCCATATTAGTCTATCAATTCTAGAAAATTAATAGGAGAGTGTAAAAATTTATTTTATGTATCTTATCATGAATGAATATTCTCGAGAATTTTTTCTCAGACTGCCTTGCATTCGCCATTGTAGTCTAGGAAAAAATTCGCGAGAATGTTTATTAATGATAAGGCTCTTTTTTCCGTTTGAGAAAAATTGGACTTAAGACAATTGCGATCTAAGATATCGATATGGGGGGTTATCGTGAATCAAGATTCCCGGGGAATTTTTTTAAACTGCAATACGGAATGCGCGGCAGTCTGAGGAAATTCCCCTGGAATATTTATTCACGATAACTCCCATGATCTTTTTTTACACTTACAGCTTCATTTTTATTCTAACATCATCGACATCCAGTCTTAACATTTGGTTCGATAGAGCGAAATACATATACATATCCATTTATTTCTATGAAAAAGTTTTACAGCCCAATTCTGAATAAAAAAATCCGCGAGAATCTTTTCACTTTTCCCATTTCTCCAAACCCACATTAAAATTCTCGAGAATTTTGTCTCATTTCCCTTTCCTCCTATTCCAAATAAACTTCGAAAGGGAGAAAGAACTCCCGGTGGAAAAAGTAGGCATCAAATAAAAGAACAAAGGGCTTGTTTAGCCCGATATATTTTACAAATCTGTGGAAATAAGACCAAATTAATACATAAAAGCAGTTGTTTTCTACTTTCAAAGATTTCGAAAATTCGAAATTTTCCCAATTTTGCTTTTCCCAGTGCTTTTAGAATAGGATTTTTTTCCTCGAGAAAATAAAATCTGCAGGAATAAAAAAAATCCCAGTGAATATTTTGAATTGGTCTGATAGTTTTTTTTTTATTATTAAATCATATCCCTATTTAAATCGCCCGAGCTTTGTGGCTCCAAAAATTCTTTTTTTACATTCAATGAGGCAATAATTTCTTCAGTAACAATATTTTGTATTCGAGCCATTGCACGTGATGCATTCTCTAAGGGCAAAGTTTTCAGTTGAGCTACAATACTTCCTCCAAACAAAGTAAACATGTCATCAGGTTGGGGGGTGTAATTTTTAAAAGAATTTGTACAAGTACTCGCATTGAATTGTTCTACGCTATTTTCCAGCTTTCTATGCTCATCTCTTTTCTGTTTCTTTTCATATGCAACGTAATCTTCTTCTTGGTCAGTCGTATTGATGTTACTCTCATCCCAATCATTCAATTCCAATTTAATACCTTTGGTTTCACTTGTTTTTTGTGGATCTTTCCTTTGTTTATTGCTTTCAAGAGATATATAGCTCTCGGTTTGATCGGATATGTTTGTGTTGCTTTCATCCCAATGTTCTGCATCGTCTTTAATGTCTCGTGAGAAAGACATGTTACTATCAATGTCCAGTACATTTTCGTCATACTATATAAATTTATATGTTAATTAATAAATAAAAAAAGTAGCACATAGTATGAACAAGAAATACCATTGTATTTTCACTTAATCGCTTTCTTTGAACTATAACATCGTCTAAAAATGCCATTTCGTTAAAGTAAAATAAATTGGGTTCATATGCTCCTTCATTTTTATTTTTATAGAAAAAGTCCACCTTTTTTTTCTCAGCCACATATGAAGTACGTAGATATTTAAGTTTTTTCTTTATTTGCTCAACGTCGTGGCCAAATGTTTGTGCAATTCGATGCCACGCAAGAGTCTTTAGCCTGGTCTGTTTGTAAGCTGGATTATTCATATTCCATAAACATTCCGAATTTTCAAAAGCTTTGATTAAATTAATAGTTTCGCTTCGACTCAGCTTTATGCCCGCCATTCTTTTTCAACAGCAAAGAAAAAAACCCAATTCACATTAACACAACAGATGGTATAACAAAAAAAATGTTTGTCATTAATGGTCGTTAATGTCAAATCAGGGCTGTGTTTAACATGTTTTTTGTGTCAAAGTGACACAATTTTGTATGGAAATTTACTAATAGTGATTTATGGATTCAGTTTGTGGAAAAGTACGGAATGCGGAATTTTCGGCTGGCTGAGGGCTGAATGAGGCCCCCTAATGTCTTTGTAGAGTGGCTATTTGAAACAACAAATAAAAACAATAAAGTGGAGCAAGAAAATTTAAGAGGTCGCTGGTCGTTGGAAAAGGAAATCCAAGAATCGGGAAAGTCGTGGCAAGAGATTAAAGTCATCGCAAGGGATCGTGACAAATGGAGAGATTTCATATTGGCCCTATGCTCCTAGGAGTTAAAAGAGAATACATACATACATACAAGAAAATTGAAGAATTTTTAAGGCTTAAGTTACATTGGATGCGACGTAACAAACCTTTCTTATGGACTAAGCTCACCGCTGTCCAAGGTTCTTGCAAATAAAACAGCAGTTTCAATTTTACTTTGTTTCTTTATTAATTTTTCTCCTGGTGCGTTACAAAATATTTATTTTAAGTCCCTACCTAATTCTGTTTCCCTAACTTTACCTCCCTAACGAAAATACTAGCCGTTACCTTTGCTTATGCTCTAGTTACTCCGTTTGACAAAGTCCTCACAGCCTCGAAAATAATTTTTAGTGTCACGAATTCCTGTGAAACTTGGTCCAACAGTTCTACTGCCTGACTTCGCTATATAAACTATTTCGTTTGACAAGATCCTCACAGGCTCAAATAAGACTTTTTTAGGGTCATGAATTCCTGTGAAGCTTGGTCCAACTATCCTCCTGCCTGCGCCTGTTCTTTTATGCTAGCTATTTCGTTTGACAAGGTCCTTACAGACTCGAATAAGAAATTCTGTGAATCTTAGTTCAACGGTTCTACTTCCTGACTTCGATATCATAAGCTCGAATAAGACTTTTTAGGGCCACGAATTCCTGTGAAGCTTGGTCCAACGATTCTACTACATACTCTTACTATCTTAAGCATCACTACGTTAGTTATTGCTCAGCTAATGTCCTGTAAAACGCCTATTCTTCAGCATGTTGTCGGCACACTGTTGCCTTGCAGTAAACTGGCACTTTGATCCTGCAGCACGTTGATAACTTTTATCTTCATTGTTGGTCCTGAGACGCGTTGATAATTTTATTCCACTGATGTCCTGCGGCTCTTCAATGAATTTAGTCCACTCAAGAGATTCACCACGCACTTTTCACTGATAGTTGCCTGCTTGTCAAAGACTGATCTACGGCTCACGAAGGACTGATCCAGATTGTTTGGCTGCGCTTGCTTTTATAGTGCAGATAACGGTGTTCTCTGCAGAGCAGCCGCCAAAACCGGTTTGACAGGTTTTTATGCACTTGAATTTGTATGCAAAAATCGGTTTGACCGGTTTGTAACCACTTGCTCTGACATCGCTGTTATCAAGCACATGTTTGGCTTAAATTTTGCTAATTATTAGCTAATTTCATGCAAAAAGTGATTAAGTTTGGTTAATGAGACACATAAAAGATATTTATCACCGGAACTGACCAAAAAATTAATCAGTTAGAACCTTGTCAAACTAATTTTATTACATGAAGAGAATGTCAAGGGTGTAACTACAGAACAACTTGGTAAAAATATGATTTATTTTTGTTATATCAACAACGAATGGCTTTGAAAAAATGCCTATCCGGCATGTGTGGTTCGTTTTGTTTTCCTACTGAGTAGACCATAAGATTGAGATTTAAAGGTTTTAGACTCAATTTGTATAAGAAATTCGTTACATCCGCAATTTCCAGCCAATTTCAATGAATGATGGTTAGTTTTATTTGGAATTGATCGGCATTTATTCATAAACTAAAATATATGTAGGGTTCACTTTATTTAGAGATAATTTCCCTCAATAAAACAATTCTTTAATTTTTGTTAGGTTTATTTTAGTTCATTTTAGTTAATTTAAGTTCATTTTAGTATTATAGGTTTTACACTTTTATCATTTTATGATTACAATTCGGTTTTAGTTTTTACACGTCCGTCTACTTTTAGTTCTCTACGCCAACTAACTTTATCGTCCATTTTGCCTGAACACTTAACCCACGCTTCGTTGTCTTTCGTTTACTTTTCCTGTCTTTTATTTGTGAATGTTGTCTGTCTGTTTTTTAAGTGTTGCCCTATGTTTTGACTGAGTCCCCTTTTAGTGTTCCCGTCCACTCCTAAGATGTCTTTGTCCCTCATTTCCTACATTCGGCCATCTTGCGCGTTCATTCGGCTCGGATGAAGGGTTCCATTTCTTCATGAATTCAGCAACAGTAGTGGTGCGGCCTGGCCCCTCATGATCACCAACTTTGACAACTTCATAACGACCATGCTCTGATTTCTTTATAACCTTGTATGGTCCGAAGAATTTGCGCTTAAGCTTCAATCCAGAACCGTACTGCGTTCGCTTAATGGCTACTAGCTCGTCAATATCGTAAATTGTTTCTGCCCGACGGCGCGCATTAAACGTTAGGCGATTCTCCTGCTGTATTTTGGAAATATTTTCTTGTGCTTGGCGGCGTATAATTTCTCTTTCCTTATCCAGCTCGTCAACAGCTGCATCATTTAGCAATTCTTGCAGCTCTGGCATTCCAATAATTCGCATCTCTAACCCCGTTAATATTTTGAACGGTGACGTTTTCGTACTACGCGGCGGAGTATTGTTAATCAGCTGTTGGGCTCGATCGACGTGTTTATACCAGCTGGTTGGATTTTCACTACAAAGCTTCGAGACCATAGGCACAACGATTTTATGTATCCGCTCGACCTGTCCATTGCCTCGCGGTACACCTGTTGCTATCAGTAAATGTTGGATTTCCTCGCTCTCACAATATCCTTTAAAGAGGTGTGATGTAAAAGCAGCGCCTCTGTCAGTTATGATGCGCTTCGGATTCCCGAATATTGCTGCTTGTTTCTTCAGCCTATCAACTACTGCCTCTGCACCAGTATTTTTCGTTGGATATAGCCACACGAACTTTGAAAATGCGTCAACAACTACTAAGATGTAATTATACGATTTGCTGGTCATCTCCATTGGTCCCACGTGATCAATATGGAAGGTTCCTAAAGGTTTGTCTTCTTTATTAATCGGATTCAGTAATCCTTCCTTTTTCCAAACTTTTGAATCAGTCACGATGCATGTTATACAACTTCTCACGACGTTGGTCACCTTCGAGTTTAATTGCGGAATATAAAACGACTTTTCAACAGCATCTTGGGTTTTCTTAATGGAAAAATGTCCTTGCATGTGAGCCATTTTTATGATTTCTTCTTCCATTAGCGTCGGTACAACTATGAGCTCCTTTGTAAAGTCTTTGTACAACACGTCATTTTTAATGTAAAAGTCTTCATATTCGTCTTTATCCAATACTTTACGAACTGCTCGTATCCAATCGTCTTGTTGCTGCGCTTGCTTTAGCCGATGGTTCAATGAATCTTCTAACATTAAGCAGGACACTCTGCTTAAGGCATCTACATGTCGCATTTTTGTACCACTTCTATGCTCAATTTCATAATCGAAGTCTTGCAAAAACATCGCCCAACGAGATACTCTTAACGGAACGTCTCGTTTTTTCATCGTCATTGTGAACGCGTTGCAATCAGTGACTATTTTGAATTTGATCCCTAGCAGATAAACTCTCCATTTTTTGAGTGATTCCACAATTGCCAATACTTCCAGCTCGTACGAGTGGTATTTTTCTTCTGCAGGCTTAGTTTTCCGGCTCATGAACTGCACTGGATGAAACTGCTGGTCATCAACATCTTTTTGTAGCAGTACTGCGCCATACCCAAACATACAGGCGTCAGTATGAACCTCGGTCACTGCTCTCTGGTTATACAACTTTAAAACTGGTGCACTAATCAACGCTCCTTTAAGCTGCTGAAATGCTGCCAAATGCTCATCCTTCAACTCAAACTTTACATCTTTTCTTAACAAATCAGAAAGTGGCTTAGCGATTACGGCATACCCTTCAATAAATCTTCTGAAATATGATGTCAAGCCCAGGAAACGTTGCATTGCTTTGCGATCATTCGGTAAAGGGAATTTTTTAATTGCGCTTACTTTCGCTTCTGAAGGTTTTATTGAACTATTTTCAATAACATATCCCAAGAATTCAACTCGTTTCATCAGGAACTGGCACTTGCTCCATTTTATTCGTAAGCCATTTGTTGTAGCTGTCTTCAAAACTAATTCCAATTTCTGGATACCTTCGACTTCATCCTTGGAGGGAATTATCAAATCGTCCATATACGCTATTACCGTTCCGTTTTGTATCAGGTCTCTCAGCACAGCAAATATAAATCTTGAAAACACTGCCGGCGAATTCGATATCCCAAATGGCACATATAAAAATTCGTATTGGCCATTGTAGGTTACGAAAGACGTGTACTTCGCAGAATCTGGTTCCATTGGAACATGGAAAAATCCATTTTTCAGGTCAAGCGTTGTGAAAACCTTGGCACCCTGCAACCGCTCGATCACATCGTCCATCATTGGCATTGGGAAATTGTCTCGTACTATTTTCTCGTTCAATCGCCTATAATCACAGCAAAGTCGTTTGCCTCCATCTTTCTTGGTAACAAGTACTACTGGTGATGCGTAGTTTGAAGTGCTTGGTTTGATGACCTTTTCCTCCAACCACTGCGCCACTTGTTCATCGACTGCGCACCTGTCTTCGTAAGACATTCGCCTAGGCCTTTCGTATACAGGATTATCATCCACAAGTAAAATTTTCATAGCCACTGGTGATTCATAACGCTTCGCTGGTTTGTATGCTGATATCATTCCTTTTACTGCTACCGCATGAGACTGACTCAGGTGCGTCAAATCAATTTCATCTTCCGGTGCCTTCTCCAAACTTGCAACCAAACATAAATCTCCAAACTCTGCAATCAGTTCATTAATTCGATTCACGTCCTCGGCTGACACTGCAACATTCAAGTTTTTTTCGACTGGCCCTCCGGCCACCACTGCATCACTCAAGTTTTTTTCGACTGGCCCTCCGGCCACCACTGCATCACTCAAGTTTTTTTCGACTGGCCCTCCGGCCACCACTGCATCACTCAAGTTTTTTTCGACTGGCCCTTCGGCCACCACTTGCTGCACCTTTCCACCATCATTGATTTGTTCTTTTTCCCGCACTATCTTCTGCTTAAAAGTAGCACCATCTTCGGTTACAGTCAGGTCAACTTGCTTCAGAACATTGTTGCCGATCACAATCCCATAATTTATATCACGCTCTTTAGCTACATGGAAAGTAATTTCCAACGCAATACCATCTATCATAATGTTGACAGTAAAGCTACCCATTGTTGTGAGCTCGCTGCTACCGATCCCCATCAATCTTCGTCTTTCTTTGTTCAATTCAACGTTTAAATTTAACATGATAAGCGTATCATAACGCATTATGCACAAATCAGAACCTGTATCGATCAGTGCTGAAGCACTGCATCCATTAAAATTTATATCTTTAAAGATTAATCCGCATCTCTTCTCTGGTTTTATTTCCGTCACTTCATTAGTCATGGTGTTCACATTGTTTTGCTCTGACTTTAATGTTTTTTCACCACCCTTACACTCTGATGAACGATGGCCTTCTTTACCGCACTTGAAACATATTATAGTTTTACGTGGACAATTCCTTGCGAAATGCGAAACATCACCGCACTTGTAACATTTTTTCTCCATCGAAGTTGAACTTAGCGAAACCTTGTTTGAAGACAACGGTTGAGCCTGACTCGCATTCAAGGAAGGAGGTTTGTTGGATCGTACTTTCTCATACACTTTTATTTGCTCTTTTAAGTCCTTAATGGTTTTTGCTTGGTACAAGTTGACTTTATTTTGCCTAGCATCCGGTATGCCTTCGATGAAATATTCGATCAAGCTGGTATCGTCTAAATTTATTGATTTTCCGATCTCCATCAAGACGTATAAATATTCACGAAGGTCTTCCCCTTGTCGCTTCTTACGATTTCGAAGGGCGCGATGTACTTCAATTGATGATAGGGCACTGCCAAATTCCTGTCGAAGTGCAAGCTTTAATGAGCTCCAGCTATTCATACCCTTTTGACTTCGAATAAAAATCTTCGCTGCTCCTTTCAGTAACTGCTTTGCGTATAAAAATTTTTGCAAATCATTCCACTGTACTGCTTCTGCGTTTTCTTCGAAATTTTCTAACCATTGCTCAAAATTCGGCTGATCTGATCCACTGAATGAAGTCATCGAATCCTCAATATCACGTAGAGTGAACATAGACCGCTCAACAACAGGCTCACGCACGCTGCGTACACTTTCAGCATCACCGTAATCAGATCCTTCATCATCGCTTGCATTCAAGCCGAAATGGTCCAGTAACCTATCCTGCAACGTCGCTTTCCGTCCAGTCGTCAATAATTGTAACTCAACAAGTTTTTCTCTCAACCCGTCAACTGTCAACCTAAGGATATCGTCACGTTCCATGTCTTACAATATTTTTAAAATTATCAAATAATTATTAAATAAAATATTTTAATTTTCTTTAATTAGCAAAGATTACTTTATGCAAAAATTTCTTAATGAAAATTTATTACAAACGCTACGCAAGCTGAAATATTTTCCAAAACAATCAAATATTTCACTTTCTTTGTTTTGTTTTTCAAATTCGTACAACTATATCCATCTCTTTTTTTATCCTTGCTATTTTATTTCAAGTTTCTTATTTTCTTTATTATTACGACTTTTTCCTCTACTTTAACATCAATAATATTCAAAATTTAATTTGTTTCAATTTTAACTCAAATGAAATGTGTTTTACAGCAATAAAAGAATAGCATAACAAAACAAACAACGAAACAATAAAAATAAGGGTTGATTTCACTTAGCTGGATCTCGATCTATCGTTCTTATTCTCATCTCAATTCTCTTCTCCTTTTCAAGTTTGCTGTTTTCGCTGCTGTTGCTATTGCGCTGTCTTCTTCTTTCTGTCGCTGTTCTGCTTCGCTGGCGTAACTCTTACGCTGCTTTCGTTGTCGTTACTTTAACGCTGCTTTCGTTGGCGTCACTTTGGTTTTTGTACTTTTTTTTTTTTTTTTTTTTTTTATATATATATATAAATTTATAAAAGCAACTCTACTAGCTTTATTTCTATGTTTAAAACTTTCTTCTTTTTGTTCTAGTTATTTTTGGCTTAACTTTGTTCTTTTCACTTGCAATTTAAGCTAAATTTGCTTGATGGCGTTAACTTTTATTCCGCTTCTGACACCAAGTTTGTAGGGTTCACTTTATTTAGAGATAATTTCCCTCAATAAAACAATTCTTTAATTTTAGTTAGGTTTATTTTAGTTCATTTTAGTTAATTTAAGTTCATTTTAGTATTATAGGTTTTACACTTTTATCATTTTATGATTACAATTCGGTTTTAGTTTTTACACGTCCGTCTACTTTTAGTTCTCTACGCCAACTAACTTTATCGTCCATTTTGCCTGAACACTTAACCCACGCTTCGTTGTCTTTCGTTTACTTTTCCTGTCTTTTATTTGTGAATGTTGTCTGTCTGTTTTTTAAGTGTTGCCCTATGTTTTGACTGAGTCCCCTTTTAGTGTTCCCGTCCACTCCTAAGATGTCTTTGTCCCTCATTTCCTACATATGTATCTTACCTTTCAAAGTAAGTAATGCTTAAAAATATAATAAGTTGAAAAAAATTTAAAAAATGTTTGCAAATTTCAACTTTCCTCCAAAATATCTCCACATAATTCTAATATCCTTAGGCGACAATATATATTTTAAGAAGCCCCACATATGTATATTATACTTCATATAACCGTAAAAAAAAATCCGAAATGGTTTATAAAATAAATAAGTTACAAGTTTTTAAGCACGCAAAGTCACTCAAAAACAGTATTTTAAGGGTAACTTAAGATTTTGAGTGTATATTACAATTTTTAAGTTTAGGCAAATTTAGTGCTCGGCAAGCACTAAATATCTACAAGGTCTCTTAAAAAATGTATGGAGTTTTTGAATTTTGTAGCACTGTGTTATTGAGAATTCATAAAGGAATATTAGTTAGAACCTTGTCATTGTAAAATAAGTTATTAATGTGTTTCAGATACAACTTTGTAACTTTCCAGTTTTATAACGAACCGCTTGATTTCAGCCGGAATAAGTTTGTTCGTTAGCGAGGGCTATCAAAGATCATATTCAATCGTTAGGTCGGACCAAGGAATTTTGTCAGTTGGAACCTTGTCAAATCAAGGTCTCGATATCCTATATCATAATTGAAGAAACACATGATTGATGTTGCTTTTTAAATAATTTATTACTTTTTGCAAGTAAGAAATCAAGAGTACATATAAATAAAAGTTTATAACTTAACTATAATAAAATAATTTAAAACTGCATCTTTTAGCAAAAACCTTAAAATATTTGCATATCTTTTGAATTTGTTTTTTTTTTTTTTAATTATAAATATAACGACAGAAATACCATTGCATATACATAAACTAGTTTTAGCCTTTATATGACTCAATTTTCAATGTATAATTGAGTCAAATTGATTTTTAAAATTAGTAAAAAAAAACAGCAATAAAAGTTAATTGCGTTAAATAACTTTGCAAGTGTACCTGAAGTTCTTTTGTTTTCATCATATCTTTTGTATGCATAAAAATAGCTTCATAGAAAATATATGTATGTAAATTTTTTTCGTTAAACTATCATATAATTTATATTTATATAGGTTTGTATATCCAATCTTGTATGTATATATGTATATTTTTGTGCATGAGTGCTGGAATAAATATTTTAATTTATTAAAGATACAATTGCATATTTATAATACATTTCATTCAGTATTTAAATACAACGGTAAGATGTCAGATTTATATTGATCTAACTAAGTTATAAGCAGAGCCCTAAATACATACGTCCTGTAACATTTACAAATCTGTGACAAAAATAAAGTACTGTTTAAGGCGAATTAAGGGAATAACCAACATTCGTATGCTTAACTTTAAGTATCTTTTCTTGGAAACCGCTACTTAAAGTTTCAATAAATTTCGAGCGCTTTTACTTTTAATAAATGTTAACAAATTGAATTAAACGTTTAATACAAAACAAAGTTTGATAGAGTATAGAGAAATTTTAGCTGACAAAGCTAAAAACATGGCGAAAAGCATTTTAAATTATATTAATTCGATTCGTTCCCAGAGTTGTATTCTTCAAATTAAACAAAGAACTATGCAGATTATTTTTACAGTTTTTAAATGAAGATTAATTTTGGGGTAGTAGATGTAGTGCTCGATTTGTTCGGTGATTACCCGCTTAAGGCTAATGTATTTAGGACCAAGTTTTTATATCTAAACCAAGTGAAAAATCGAAAGGTTTTTTGAATTTATTATGAAAAAGATTCAAATTGTAACGCAAACTGGTTAGCTATTGGTACTCAAAATTTAAAATGATACTGATAGTGAATTTGCTTAAAAAAATCTTTTGAGTTATAAACATTTATTTCAGCGATTTGTAATTGGGTTCTGCTCAAATGAATTTAGTTGATATGTCTAAATGAAAATTGCATTGCAAAAGCCTTATACTCTTACTTATACTTGGAAATAATCATCGACTACGACAGTTTCACCAAGGTCGCCGCTACTCAACGGAGGTTTTGAATCATTAGGAGCTTTAATCGGTGTAGATGACACCGCATTTGTGTGTTCGGTGCCGGTATCTTTGTTTGTATGTTCTTCCGGTGTAATTGGACTGTTTTGTTGTGTATCCGAGTAGTCTGTTAGCAAACGTTCATAAGGATTCATAACAGATTCATAATTTGGATCAGTATCACTGCCAGTTAATGATTCATACTGCGATGAAGGTGTATGCAATGAACTGAGTGTACTCGTTGTGCTTGTTATATTGCTTGATGAAGCTGTTGAGCTATTTGCCAACAGTGAGGATGAAGTTAACGATGATGGTGTTATCGGTAAGTCAGGTAAACGTGGTGGCTTCGTATTACTTTCATTGTCATCCTGCTGTAACGGAGTAGAAATGGTATTCAGCTTTAAATCAGTTACGTTAGGAGTTTCTGCAATACGCGCATAATGATCGGAATCTGTATCATTAACTAAAATAGCCGCTTTAGTTTCCAATATGCTCGCATAGTTATGATTATTATCACCTATGCCGATTTTCACCTCATTAATTGTGCTATAACCACCGGTGGCACTGTCTTCTGTATCACCTTTCACTTTACTATAACCATCAGTTGAGTCTTCATCAATTGAAATTCGTACTTTTTCCAGAACTTTAGCATAGCCATCATCGGATAGTGCTGCCGTTGATGTTATATTGGTGCCGTATTTAGTAGTTGTTGTTGTTAATACTTCATAGTTTGGATCGTATTCCGATGTTTTTTTTTCGTTACAAACGAAAACACTGGGTTTTAAAAAAGTTTCATAACCTGGATCACTGTTACGAGTTGTAAGTTGTGGAGCAGTTATGGTTTCATAGTCCTTTTCGCTGCGATAGACGAGCTCAGTTTCTGAGATCGGTGGTCTGTTGTGTTTATATGTTAGTGGGTTGGTCAATTTTGACGCTGCAAGATAGTATAGCATATATGTATAATATACATAAAATTAGTTTAAATTAATAGTTTTTATTTTTTGTATACAGATAATCGTATTTTAACTTTCTCATTACACAATTATCAAAATTGCATTATGCGTATGAATCAATGAAATAACGCCCAAAAGCAAAAACGAAATAACGCCCAAATTATTTTCATATAAATTTGGGAGATAATCATTTTGGCTTTGTTTCGTTTTTTTGGACGAAATAACGTTTTTCTACTATAAAACGAAATAACGCCCAAAAAATATAATGATGTAATAACGCCCAAAATAATGGAAATAATGCCCACAATTTGTTTGTATTGAAAATAATTTGGGAGTTATTTCTTTTTTGTTTTTGGGCTATATTTCATATTTTTGGGCGTTATTCCCTAACGCTCAATTTTTACCCCAGACATTATGTAAAACGTTTCAATCAATACAAATATTTGAACAGTCCTAAGAATTACATTTGTACGATGCAATCGACAGCACTGTTTCACGTAACGCAAAGTTATATTGGAGCTGAAACACCAAAAATTACCCATATTAAATGAGAAAGTTAAAATGACGAGATGTACATACATTTTATACCAATTTTATATAAGAATAACAAGGCAATAACAAAATCTTCCTTTTATTTTTCTTTAGATATAGGCTTTTGTAACCTTCGATATTGAAGACACAATTACAATCTTAAATATTATAAAATGAAGAGCTATTGCCTTGTATTAAACAAAATACCTAAAACTTTAAGCGAAAATAAAGAAAATATGTTTTCAAATTCAACTAATCTATTCTACACAAATATTTTTTAAACAAAAAAGTACTGCATGCATTTTAACTCATGTTTAATAAAAGCTTAATTTTTTTTTTTTAAAATACTAACCACTGCTTCCAAATAAAAAATGCCAAAATTTCGTTGATTAAATGAAAATCGCAGAAATTTCTCATTTTCGCAAAACTAATAACAGTAAAATATTTTAGTAGAAATGAAAGATGTTTATTTGAGAAAGTCATTAAATTCTTACCTCCTTCCATTTGACGCTCTTTTTGCAAAATGTTTGTATAACAGTCTGATTTACGATTTTGTTCTAATGCCGCGGTTGTACCAGCTGCTATACGCATTGCATCCGCAGGTATAGTTTCGTAGCCATGATCTTTAATATTATAACTATTACTCCGTGTACGACTTTTGTCAAGTAGCACAGCACCACTTTCTAATAATCCAGCAGCAGCTGAATCAAGTGGACTCATACCTAATGAAGTAGCATCTTGTTCGTTGTACTTGCGTGTCATTATTGGCGAATTATTTTGGGACGAAGAGGTTGCATTGCGTGAAAACTTATTTTTCTTCATAACCTTTGAGAAATAATAAATTAAAAATATATTTTAGTTGAAATTTCAATTTATACCTTTGCATACATGCCCTCAATATCTTTGGATGGACTGAGACTCTTTGTATTACGATGATGTGGTGAATCATCTGGCAAAACAGCCGATGTTGTTGCAGCACTTGCTGCTGAGCCACTGGAATCTAATGCTGCGCTACCAACACATTCAATCACAGATATAACGGAATTGCGACCCGAGGTCAAATTACTATTGCTTGAAGCAAGAAATTGTTGCAACTGTTGCTGTTGCTGCGATGTATTCGATTTGGGTGTTGGTGGAAGTGGAGAATTCGCTTGGCGTTTCTCCGGTTTCGGTGATCCCAAATTGCCCATTGAACTGTTGTTTGAAGATGACGAGGCCTGCCTCGAGTGCATTTGTGCACGTAAGCTGTCCACTGGTGGTGGTATAGGTGTCGGCTCAGCAGTGTTCTTATGATTACTGGGTGGTGCGTGATGTATATTATTCTGGGTGGTCGTGTGCTGTGCCGATGTTGTGCTGTGGTGGTAAGCAACTGAGGAATTCGAGGAAGGCGACGCGATTTGGTTAGAGCTGCTATTGTTTATTTCAACGGAGACAACAATTGCATTTGGTTGCATGGGTTGTATTTGCGCGTATGTTTCCGATCCACTAGTATATATATCAGCGGCGATAGCAGCAGCGTGCCTTGCATTAGGATCTTCGATAGCGGCATACGTTTCGTCTACAAAGAAGGTTTACAAAAGTAACATCTTTATGTTAAAAGCATCTTTATGTTAAATTTATACACAAAACTCACCAGAATCGTCCGACACTGTTGCATAATGTGAATCGCTAACATCACGTGATAGCTGTGGATTACGATGTACAGGTTTGGATGGTTGCTGCGCCAAGATATTGGCTAAAGGTTCACGCACACTTATGCTTGTGTAACCTTCTAGTGTTAATAAAAAAAAAAAATATGTATTCAGCACTATGTTTAAAGAATTTTAACATATACGATAAGATCTTACTGGAAGAATCCTGCGAATCACCACTAAAATGTTGATTTGAAATTGGTGGCGTCATATAGGGTAAGTCCTGACTGGCAGCTATTATACCTGCAATTGCTGAAGCAGCTGGAATTTCAGCTTGTAGCGGGACATCGTTTAGATTCTGACTTGAGTTACGATTAATATGTTGAATATCATGATTAATATTATCGTTATTTAGAGCTAATTGACTGCTTATAGAAACAGTCGCAATAGAACTGGAAGGAGCATTAAGTTGTGCATACGGATGCTCCGTTGCACGTACCTAAAATGAAACGAATGCGAATGATAAAGTGTTTGTAAATATATAGAAAGATATTTTACTTTTGCATAGTCGTGAGGTGAATTTTTCACCCTGGAATATGGTGAACTAACATCATCCGCTTGACTTATCGAACTGTGTTGTGAAACACTAGCTTGTTGTTTAAGGCTTTGCGTGGCTGTTAATTGATAAATATTTGATTACTTTTATGCTGCTAGATATAAACATAAAATATGTAAATATAGGTAAATAAACATATTAATAGCCTTACGAACGAATTGAGTGACTGATTTTCAACTGCTTACATCCTTCAAGTTAAGAGATGATTTGACATTTATGCTTACAAACTTTATTCTTTGAACTAAAATGAACGCTTAGGTCATAGTTAGTTCTAAATAAAGATCAGTTAATATTAATGAGTGAAAATCTATCACTTTATAAGTTCGTCATACGTGATAAGTCTATAAGACTGTTTTAATTTCGAAAAAATTCTGTTATATAATTTATCAGTTTATGGAATTTTTTGGTAAAAAATTTAACTAAAACTTAATTTCTAACTAAATCCTATTTCTGTGAGCACAACTTTCGGTGTCACTCTTAAAATTCATTCTCTTGACAGCTGGAGTATTTATGATGTGAAGCATATCTATCATTAGTCTTATGTAATATTTGTTCTCTTCTTGTAATATCTTCACCACGTGAAAGTTACGGTAATGTCCGTTTTTAGCACAGTCGGCCGAGAGTGCAGTCTTGGGAACTGGTCCTGTTGTTTTTTTCGTCAGATTTATGGTTTGTCTTTGTAGTACCAACATATACCTTTTTGCATACGTTAGACACGTCACCATTGCAAGGTATTTCATAAATAACGCTGGATTTGTCAAGTTTGTCTATTTTGGTTTTCATTTTACTATTAAATTATCCAAATACGCTGTCTGTCCTATTTGCAATTTTTACGTTTTCAAATAAATGTGGTTTTGCAAATCTCTTTGTGAACCCCGGTGTGTACGTCATACATTTATAAATTGTTGATCTGACCGGTTTCTATGAATATCTCATGATTTTTGTAATAATGTGCTTCTGGGCCTTTTTGAAAATTTTTTTTTTTTTTTTGTAAAATTGTCTTAATTTTGTCACCGTGGTCTTTCAAAAATTCTTTATCACAGTCATTTTTGGATGTTTGGAATTAAAACTCATTATTCGTCCAGATAGGCCGTTGGTTTTTGGTACCAATCGAATTTCAATTGGTTCCCTTTTCGTTTGACTATGGTGTCAAGATATGGGAGTTAAAAGTTTTTTGCTAAGAATTTTGAAAATTTCTTACGACTTTTATCTTGTCTCTGATGAGCGTTTAGTAAACGTTTATCGGCAACTGTTTCATAAAGCTCGGAACCATTATCGCCATTATTTTCACCAACTGGAATGTCCGGTAGACTACGATGTGCAGCTGTGCTTGCTCTAAAAAAAATTGAATATTTAAATTATTCAGTTAAGTAGGTAATAAATTAAATAGATAAAATACCTTTTTTCCGAATCTGCATTTGAAATGGTAGACAAATTCAGATCAGCCTGAGATTCACTATTGCCAACAGCCGATACAACAACTACATCATCAGGATTTTTTAGTTTGACCATGCCCTCTAGGCCAAGTAATTCATTTCTTTGTTAAAAGGAAAGAGAAGTAAAAATAAATTCTAGCAAAATGTGGCGAAAGTAATAAATAAAACATTATTAAAGAGCTGCGTTCGTTAGGCAAACAAAAAAACCAATTGCTCATCAAGCATGCATAATTGCTATAGCAAGAATTAAAGCGGAACAAAAAGTGGCTGCTAGCCAAGAGTGGCTGTAGTCCAAGCTTAAAAAAGGGATGCATTTTGATTTCCAACGATGTTGTTGTTATTTTCAGTTATATTAAGCGAACCAAATTTCGATACACGTACTTTGTAAGATATGTATATCGATACGCTTAACTAAAATTTTAGTTCTATTGGTGATGTCACTTTGTCCATCAATTTTTCATTAAGCCAGTTTGATATTCTTGTTTATAACTTTATGAACCAATTTAATTTTTACAAGGTTTTGATAGTTTTTGTGATAAAATGATCACATGTAGCGTATCGAACATGCGAAGATGATGACCTCTTGATGATGTTTTATCGAAAATGCGTTAATATTTACATGCTCATCAAAAGTATTGACGTAAAATTTGTGAATAATATTTTAGATCTCCTAACTGCACCAATAACTGGAACTACCTTTTTGATGAGATAGCGCACGTGATCACTCCATGGTATTTTACTATCTAGTAGCACAACAAGATGTGCCTCTGACTTCACTTGATACAGAATCGCACATTTCAATGCATATTTAAGTATCAATGCTAACACTTCTAATTACAAGTATCACTTGAATGAAAAAGTATCGGACGATACCGCTCATCTCTATGTTGACGTAGCATTAGAAGTCTTCGACTTTCGCCAAAATAACAACACATCAACCATTCCAGCAGTAGCAGAAAAAAAAATTAAATTCCCATTTCGCACAACATCCACAACATTCACCCAAAGAGTCAACAATGATGCAGTTGAATTTACTCACTTAGGAATTCTTTTTTTGCAACACAGACACGCCGCCAACATTACCACAAGCGTAATCGTAATATTAATGGACATAAGAATTACAAAATACGCTTGTGTCTGATATTGTAACATTCTATGCAGACTTTTGTTTAATAATTAGATTTTTATTTTTGGAAACTTTTTTTGCTGCTACTCTTTGTGTAAATCTTAAGTTTTATTCTTCTCCTTTCACACTTTTTTTTATATCACCGCTGATTTCACAGACATTTGAGACACTTTGATTTTTCTGGTCGAATTAATTAAGAATTCATACTCTTTAAATTAGTAATTTTGTAGTAAATCATTTTCTTTTTAACACTAATTTTAAAAAGATGCATTTTGAAATTAGAAATTTTCAGATCTATTTATCCATGACACACCTTCCTTCTCACGTTGCAGACGACAGCGAGGAAGCGAGTAAGCTATAGAGTAGTTGTCATTACACCAGCGTTGCCACCTTGTTAATATACGAATCACAGTAGAGTCACGTTATGTGTATTATTCAGTTAAATTTTAAACATAATTGACAAATCTTTGACGTTAGGCAAAAACGTCTGAAGTCAGAAACTGTAGTTTTTCGTAAAATCAAATAGTTTTTCAATAGTTTTTTCTGACTTATTGCCTAAAGACTAAATTATTACGATAGGAAGCAGTTGCGCTAGACTTAAGTCGTTAGTACCAAACGAAAGAGTGAGAGAAAAAAATTAGTTAAGCCCAATCAAAAACCCAAAATGCAATTTTTTGACTAAAAATCTTATTGCCTAACGTCAAAGAATCTCTAAAGTGAAGGCATTCTTGTTTTAAGGGGACATTCGCTTTTGTAATTGAAAACAAAAAAACACTTTTTAAAAATGTTATTATGAAAAAACTATTATATTTATTGACAAAATTTCTTTTGAACATTGTTAAGTATTGTCCAAAAATATGAAAAAATTTTATATTTTTTATTTTTAGTTTCCATTGGCTGCTGTAGAGGGCGTCATCCAAAAGTTATTTTTCAAACTGGTAGGAAATTTTTCTCCGAATCTGCTCGGCGGATTTTAAAAAACCAAAAAGCATTCGATTACTCATAAAAAATATTAAACAATAAACCCCTTTTTTTTACGGGGCATTTTTTGAGGTTAAGTCCCTCAATTTTTTCGCATTTTTCATAAATATTCATACAAAAACTTCAAAATATAAAAAAGTATGAATTTTAAAGGCTTATTGTATAGTTTTGGGACTCAAGAATAAAATTCATTTTGAATTTTTGAAAAATCTATTACAGGAGGTCTAAAATATTTCCTACCGTTTAAAAAGTAACTTTTGGATGGCGCCCTCTACAGCAGCTAAGGGAAACTAAAAATAAATTTTGTCATTAACTATAATAGTTTTTTCATAATAAAATTTTTAAAAAGTGTTTTTCTTTTTAATTGCAAAAGCGAATGTCCCTTTAAACTCCTCAGAAACATTATTTTTAATTTTTAAGTATATATTTTAAAACAGTTTAATAGAATTTATAGGTTTTTGAGGGATTTAAAGTAAAGAAGAAGAAATCAGATAAATCCAAAGTGTTGGTTTTTATATAAATTCAATTACGAACAAAATGAGCCGTGTCCGATCAAAAGCGAGCCACGTTCAACAGTGGTGGATCCAGCTGGTGGGTTATGGGGGCTAAAGCCTACCATAAGCTTAAAATTGTGACTGGATATAAAAGGAAAATGATAAATTAGATCTCGAAATCGTCCTATCGTCCGACTTTAGCCCCCCCCGTAGTCGAATCCTCGATCCGACACTAATATTAAACAAAATTAGATATGTTTACCAAGTTTGGCTGGACTATTTTTTTTCCATATAAGAGCAAAATTGGTTCTGTATAGTTTTTTTTCTTTAATATATTTCGAATAAATTATATTGAGCCTTAGGTAAAAAAATGCGATAATTAAATATATTAACGAAAAAAAATTCTCTAATTCTTACCTTTCAGGACCAACGGGACATGGGTGTCTCATTTTATCTAAGCACCCTGTAGGAAAATAAATTGATGAATATCATCCCTGAAATTAGGGCGACTTTCGCCATATCGCGACCTTAGAACAACAGGGTTCTATCTACACTCACATCACTTTCGATAAATCTATGTTTGAATCTCTCGTGTCGTATAACTTATAGGAATTGATGTTAATCACAATATTATTTATATTACAAGCATTTGATTGTAGCGAGGATTTTATTGATACTAAAATAATTAAATTACGTTGTCTAATTAATAAGGAGTTTAAGTTTAAAAAAATCGATAGAATTTTGTTGCTAAACGATAAAGCACTTGAAATTGAGAAACAAGGTTCTAACTGCCAGATAGAACTTTGTGTTTCTGTAAGATTTTTTTTTTTTTGCAGGTAGAACTTTGTGTTTCTCTAAGAGAGCAGGGAAATTAGTTAAAATCATGTAATTTTGTTAAACAAGCCCCGATTTTGAGCCGACATGGCTTATTTTGTTAGTAAATAGACCACCGTTCTTTTTCACGCGGGTCGTACTAAATAGACCACGCTCTTTCGATTACCGCCACTCAAATATTTCTATCTCGTATGGTTTCTGAGATAATTAATGAAATTGAGATGCACAAGGTTCTATCTACACATTTTCAAATTAAAATTAAAATCACAAAGTTCTAACTGCCAGACAGAACTTTGTGGTTCTGTAAGAGAGCAGGCAAATTAGATAAAATCGTGTAATTTTGTTAAACAAGGCCCGATGTTGAACCGTCATGGCTCATTTTTTTAGTAATTGAATTTAGAAAAAACCAACACTTAAGACTTATATAGTTTTTGAAAAAAGGTCGAAAAAGGGTTTTTGAAAAATTGACATACTTTTATGTATCATATAAAGCGAGTATAACTTTTTAAAGAAAAATCACACAAGACCAATTTACAGCTCATTTTGAAGACAAAAAACAATACTAAAATGTTGCTTTTAATAGAAAAGAGTAAAACAATTTTGGACGTCTTCGAAACAACCTCAAAAATCGTGTTTTTGATCATTTTTGAACATTTGGGGTAGGATATTTCAAAAACCATATAAAATATAGCAATTCTGATGCCAGATTCGGATTTAGCGTTGGCAAGTTTATCGAAAACAACTATTTTTGGTTCGAATTCCTCAATTTTCCAAAACCGTTTTTCGACCTTTTTTCAAAAACTGCATAAATCTTAAGTGCTAGTTTTTTCTAAATTCAATTACTAAAAAAATGAGCCATGACGGTTCAACATCGGGCCTTGTTTAACAAAATTACACGATTTTATCTAATTTGCCTGCTCTCTTACAGAACCACAAAGTTCTGTCTGGCAGTTAGAACTTTGTGATTTTAATTTTAATTTGAAAATGTGTAGATAGAACCTTGTGCATCTCAATTTCATTAATTATCTCAGAAACCATACGAGATAGAAATATTTGAGTGGCGGTAATCGAAAGAGCGTGGTCTATTTAGTACGACCCGCGTGAAAAAGAACGGTGGCCACTAATAATACTGATAAACACTAATAGTGCATAAGTGTTTTCGCGGTCGAACCACTAATGAACACTTACGTGGCAAATAAACCACTGATGACCACAAATAGTGGCAATTGAGCCACTGATGACCACGGTAATTTTTTTTCATCGAGGCAGGTGGTTGAGGCGCATCGATACCATTGGGCCAATTCAATAAAACACTCAATTTCTTATTCTTCACAGTATCCAAAGTTTCGTCTTCAGGTAAGTCTACCCATCCACCGTAGGCGACATCGGTTTTGTTGCTGTAATTCTCGAACTCGCACAAAATGCAAATTTCCAGATCCATTCTGTGAAAAAAAGCACATTCACTCTAACCTCAAAATATTTCGCTAAATCCAAAATTTTAGTCGTAACAACTATCGTTCATGCACAAACCGAATTTACCTTCTCTTTTCTATATTGTCGGAAGCCATTTTCACTTTTGGATTCACACGACGGGAAATTGCACGTAAATTAATATGTACTATTATATCCGCACATCGATTATTGATCCCACATGTGATCGGACTATCGAACGATTGCGCATGTCAGCACTTTCGCTGGTACTGTATTTCCTTATGAACACAACAAGGACAGACATACTCCCTCAGCAATGGTGTACTGTAGTGGTTTATTAGTGGTTATTAGTGGTAAGTAAGTGGTCATAAGTGGCGTATTAGTGGTACGTTAGTGGTCATTAGTGTTTATAGGTGTGCATTAGTGGCGCATTAGTGGCGCATTAGTGGTTATCAGTATTCATCAGTGGTGCATTAGTGGCCACCGTTCTTTTTCACGCGGGGAAGCAATATATAACTCAATTTCACAAAAAATGTCAGTTAAAACCCTGTTGTTCTAAGGTCGCGATATTGTTAAAATTTAATTTTGACACTTTGGGTATTCCTTAAAATGTGTAAATGCCTCGAAAACCTCGTATATGTATGTGGACTTTTTTACACTACTCAATAGATGCGGAAGCTGGGGAAATAATTCTCCATGCAAAGTTGTGTCTTTTTGACATAGACTGCGAAATTTTAAGCAATTTAATGAGTTCCCCTAATATCTAGTTATTTTAAGTTCAAAGTTCGTATTGATTTTGACAAGTTAACAAGAATTTCGAGGCATTTATAGTGCGATTTCACCGGAGATTTATGAGGTGATTTAAAACATGATGTATGAGGCGAAGTGAGCTAAATCACTTCACAAATCTCCGGCGGAAACGCCCTGAGACACGTTTTTAGAAATACCCTCATTGTTATTTTTATATGCCTTGATTCAAGACAAAACATTTGTTAATTCGCACGGGTCATTCCAAGCAGTTTTGACCAAAAAATGACTTTCAAAAATTTGATAATACATACAATCCATTGAAACTCCCTGCATTTGAGCGGTGACGTGGGTTTCAAAAGGTTTAGAGGAAACTATACATTCCTAGGGGGTCGAAATGAAACATTTTTCTTTTGATTCTTTTATAGATTTCCTCGAAATTAGCTGGTTAGATTTGGTTTGCACATTTTTAGTAAAAATAGGTTTGGTTACCTTGAGTATGGTTAGGTTAGGTTTGGTAGGAGTGGCAGCCATATAAAAACCAGCGCTATTGTGATACAGTACTTCACTAAAAAAAAAACTAAAGACACAAGTTTCAATATACGTCTTTCACCCGTTTCTTATATATTAAATGTCTTGATATGAAAGAAGAAAAAACAAATACTGCACAGAGCTGTATTGTTTTTGATTTGATTCAGTTCAGTTCAGCTCCGTTCAGTTCAGTTCAGTTCAGTTCAGTTCAGTTCAGTTCAGTTCAGTTCAGTTCAAATCAATTCAGTTCAGTTTAGTTCAGTTCAGTTCAGTTCAGTTCAGTTCAGTTCAATTCAATGTATATTATATATGTAATTGATGTGTTCACTACTAAATGCTACTTTAGTGATAAAAGTAGTTTTTTGCTCTTTTCTATTGCCTTCTTTTTTGTTTACGCTCTCTCTCTCTCTCTCGAAACTATGTATGAAAGCTGCTACAATTCTGGGTTTCCAACGCGTTTACACCTGCAAGTGTTACCACACTACAAATGTTACTGTTGTTTTTCTACTCGTTCATTTTACACTGACCTGAAGCATTTGTTTTGTATAAAATACTCTACACTGATGTATTCGTTAGAAATTGGTTCTTTTTAACACTATCTTTAACACTACGTATACAGATACTTTAGATTAGTGAAAGCATTAAATTTTCAAAGTGTATAATTCATGTACATACAATGTACGTTTGTTTTCATTTTTACTTTTAGTGCATTCTATAATTAGATTGTCTTCGCAAATAGATATACATACAAAGATGTTTTCAAAACATAGAAATTTCCATAACATTTCAGAAGAAAGTTGTGCTCTCGCGAAGCTCTGACAATTTGTTATAAAAATTTTCTATAAATTATCAAATAAAAGTAATTGTTCAACTTTTGTTTTGTTTCATTAGCGAAATGGCAAACATTGAAAAAACTTCGGTAGATAAACATGATGGTGATGCATCCTGTATTGCATATTTCAATAATCAAATATTTTCGGGTGGAGCTGATGGTAAAATCAAAGTGAGTTAATTTTTCTTTAGCAAATTATGCAATAAATTCTTCAAAGTGATGAATTTCTTTATAGATTTGGGATAATGATCTAAATCTTATTAATACCGTCGATGCACATGAGGCGTATATTTTTGCTTTAGCCATTAACAGTAGTGGAAAAGTGTATTCTAGCAGCTATGATGGTTCAGTAAAATTTATGGTGCCCCCCTATAATAAAGTACAAGAGCTATTTCACAGTAATGATGCTGTACAGGCAATGTATTGCGATGGCGATATCTTATATACCGGTGATGAAAAAGGTGTCGTTACAAATTGGGATAATGATAAGATGCTCTTCAAGTACAGTCTTGTGGAGGAGGTTAAGTCGGTGGCAGCTGAGAAAAACCTAATTTATACAGTACGAGATGTTGATGTTGTAGTTTCTGAAGTTAACACTGGGAAATCGGGTCAATATAGCAATAAAGCGGTAATGCCTGGCAAATCACCATTGAAATTAGTCGGACCAAGAGTCGAGGATAAACATTCCTATTTAGCTTTTGCTGATCGCACTGGTAAGGGATTGTCACTGGTTCGAAATTTGTTAACGGAAAAGTTTGCAACTGTTTGGAATTTGCCGGTATGTGTTGATATAGCAAAATTGTGTTGTGCACTAAGAAATTTATGTATTATTTTTTTTTCATAGGATTGTCATGAATTTATTATAAATAGCATCAGTGGTAACGATAAATTTCTGTATTCCGGTGGTTATGATGGTATTGTCAAAGGCTGGACGAATTTAGATCAAAAGACACCTAAAGCAATTGGTGAAATCGTTATAGGAAACTGTGTAAATAATATATGTTGTGGTGCAAATGATAATACTATTTATGTTGCATCCAGTGACGGAATTATTCGAAGAGCAAAGTTTATTTAAAAATAATGGATGTATTACTTATTTACTTGCATATTATATACATAATACGAGTATCAAAAAAATAAAAATTTCTTCATATTTATTATAACTTTTATTTTTGTTTTTTTGAAAAGAAGATCAAAAGGAGCCATAAGAACGGGATATATTGGGTTCAGATGTTCTAGAATATTGTTCCTTGGTGATTTCATGATGACCTTGGTATAACAATTTGAGCGAGCAGAGCGTTTACATTACCAATCTTTATATGACCGTATTTATTTTCAGCAAACCTGACAATAACGGTCGATTTTTCTGGTGCCGTGTTCAGATAACACTTATCAAGCCAAGCTTTTGTTTCAACGGTGCTTTTTCACATCAAAAAACAATGAGGGGATTCCTGAAAACGTGTAAAAGCCTAGAAAACCTCGTAAGCTCGTAAATGTTTTCAAAATCAATACGAAATTTTACAGTTTTACGAGGTTTATGAGACTTTTACACGTTTTCAGGAATCCCTTTAATGTCTTATCAACATACGAAATGCTTTTTTCCCATTGTTTTGAAAATAGATTTATTATTGTATACATAGTAAATCATGTGATCAACGCCTAGATTTAGAGCTAAATCCAGAAACTGTCTTAAGTCACCTTTTAAATATGCGGCGGAAACATGCTATAAGTATCAGCTCTCTTGTCGGAATTCAACAAGTTTTTGTCCAGATCTTGCGATTGCTAACCTTAGCATTTATGTCTATTTTGGTTGTGCTATCGTTAATATGGCTAAAAACAAAACGTTGCGATTTTTATGTTTTATTTGTATGGGCGGAAGGCGTGTTCGTTGATCGATTTTACTCATTTTCTAGCCCACGAGCTAACTTTTACGACGGAAGCAGTGTTCCAAATTTCATAGAGTTTTTTTTTGCTTAGTTTTCCCGTGAAAAATGTTTCCAAAGACAGACAGCCAGCCAGCCAGACGGACAGACTGAGAGACTGACGGACACGGCTTTATCGACTCAAGAGGTGACGCTGATCAATAATGTATACACTTTTCCATACCTGCCACGCCTCTTTCTCTGCATTACAAATGAAAGGATAAAGTGAATATATAAAAAATAATTATTTTAATAAAATGCATATATTTTTTGTTTCAAATGTTTATTTTTTTTTTCAATTTCAAGAAGAACATTAGTTTTGTTTTTAACTTAAGCTTGCATTTTCTTAATCAACCTTAATGTCTGATTGTTTTTAATTTTGTATTTTTTAATTTTTGTTCGTAGGCTTATCATAAACATTAATACATATTTTATGCATTTTCTTTGCAACTTTAATTACCTATTTTAATACATATTTTTTTCTTTACTGCAGAATTAAATATCACGTTAATGTTCATAATAATTAGAGGAAAATCAGAAGGGTAGCTTTTCAAAAAAAAAAAAAAAACTTAATGTTAAATTAAAATGTGATGCAATACAATCTAGTTTTTGCTATTTAATACATTTTTTCCACAATTATTAGATTGTCCTTCTGCACAGTTGTATTTGCTTCGAAATAACTTAAATTTTGTTTGCCTTTTTTAGAAAGGGTGTCAAAACGCCAAGAGGCAAATGATTCAAAATTCAGAAAATGGAGTAATGCCACTATTAAAAGCGACATTTTTTTCAGCAGCGTTATATGGTATGGTCATGTTCAGTTTGTGATATAATTAGGGTATTCACAAAAGAGTGTTAATTCCGCTCCTAATATTACGACGATTTAATTTTAATACCTTTAGGATGTTTGTTGTTTTTGTTTTGCGTGCAAATGCAATTTAATACAATGTGGAAACTTTAACAGTCTAAACATAAACAGCATGTTTTCCTTCATGTGGCAATTTTACTACTCAATAATAGCTAATCAAATACGAATATGGAATCCAAAAATAACTTGAATTTTCGGCTGTCTTGGCATTTTGCAGAGGAAAATATTTTTAATACATATAATAATATGTTTTTGTTTTTTTGGGGTCGTTCACAATTAATTTTTTAAGATGTCGCAATATTGCCACATTGTGATTTTGCAATTTATGAATACCCCAAATGTCATTCTAATTTATAAGATTTAATTTTATATACATAGGTACAGTGTCGGCCAAAACCTAAGCACCCCCTAAAGAAGTTTTTTCTTATATGAACTTTTTTTTGAGAAAACGACGTTCTTGAGTTAGTTTGTGTGTTCATTTTATTTATTTATACGTTTATTATTGACAAACAAAAACTTTAAAAATTCAGGGTTTTATAAGTTAAGAGTTAACATTTAATAAACATTAAAATTTAGAAACTTCATCGGACAAAACTAAAGCACCCCCTTCTTAACATTTAATAAAAACTTTAAAAATTAATATTTAGTTGAAAACCCTTTATAATGGGTAACATTAGCACATCTTTAAAGCATAGAGGACATTATATTATTAATGATTTCCCTTCCTAAGGCTACTTTCAAAGTTTCAAAGAGATTTTTCTTGGTTTTGCCATTTTCCTTGTAGATTAACGTGTTAACGATCTCCCAGAGGTTCTCAATGGGATTCAAATCTGGGGACTGGCCTGGCCAACCAAGGACTTGCATCCCATTGCTCTGAAACCAGGCTTTACAAACTTAAACGGTATGTGTTTGGATCGTTATCCAGTTGGAACCTCCATTTAAGTGGCATCTCTTGATCCGCATTAAGCAGCATCACATCATTTGGTAAGTCAAAGTGCATAAAACAATCCATAATTCCTTTAGTCTAGTGAATTAACCCACTCCCTTGTCCAGAAACCACAGACCATTGAACTCCATCCTCCGTGGTTAACAGAGGCTTTGCAAAACGTTGGTTTCAATCTTTTTCCTTTTGGTCTGCTTACTCGCCTTATTCTATCCGAATCTGGGTTCGTAGCATGATATCAAAGGTTCGGATGAATTAAGGCGAGTACACAGACCAAAAGGAAAAAGATTGAAACCAAAGTTTTGCAAAGCCTCTGTTAACCACGGAGGATGGAGTTCAATGGTCTGTGGTTTTTTCTCTGGCCAAGGGAGTGGGTTAATTCACTAGACTAAAGGAATTATAGATTGTTTTATGCACTTTGACATACCAAATGATGTGTTGCTGCTTAATGCGGATCAAGAGATGCCACTTAAATGGAGGTTCCAACAGGACAACGATCCAAACACATACCGTTTAAGTTTGTAAAGCCTGGTTTCAGAGCAATGGGATGCAAGTCCTTGGTTGGCCAGGCCAGTCCCCAGATTTGAATCCCATTGAGAACCTCTGGGAGATCGTTAACACGTTAATCTACAAGGAAAATTGCAAAACCAAGAAAAATCTCTTTGAAGCTTTGAAAGTAGCCTTAGGAAGGGATATCATTAATAATATAATGTCCTCTATGCTTTAAAGATGTGCTAATGTTACCCAGTATAAAGGGTTTTCAACTAAATATTAATTTTTAAAGTTTTTATTAACACATTGACTGCCAGACCAAATTTTGTACTGTTTCCCAGGGTGCCAAAATTGTTTTTTCTATTTTCATGTATTATATGAAATAACGGTCATTGTTAGGTGTTGAGTTGCGTTTCTACAACTTTTGGAAGTGCTAGAAAAGTTTTAGTCCTGGCTATTGAATATCATAGCCACGGCACCCTATGTAAAGATAGACGTCTATCTGTTTGCCAAGTGCCGTGGCTATTATTTTCAATAGCCAGGAAGAAGAAAGAAGTGCTATAAAGTTAACAGTACTGTATATAAATATATATGGGACGTTTCACGTCAACCGCCCACCTCCGTCGCGAGAATTTGTGCAGACGGAAAATAAAGTTTTGGATCCCAAAATTTTCGTTTTTTTCAAAGCTTTTGAAAGCCCAGTAGCGCTTTTAAAAATTTCAATATGAAAACGTTGTAAAACGTGCCGAAAGGGGTCGTAAAATAATTTTTTTTTTTAATATTTTGGCGTAAATTGCATCACCCGGGGGTTTTGGGGGTCGCTGAACACGAATCTGAAGCCAAAATTTGAGAATTCTTAAATCCAAGTTGGCGAATGCACACATTGTGGGAAAATCCTAATTTTGAGCAAGTCGAAAAAATAAAGCTAGAGTTGTTCAAATTCGTCCAAATTTACACATATAGCTTGGAAATACTTATTAAGGTATCATGCTTGCATAGTTTGAGAAGCCTACCGTTATTTTTTCGACTTTTAGCTATTAGAATTTTCCCACACTGAAATAGTTTTTATTATTTCTCAAAATAAATGGCTATAAAATCTAAACAAACCAAAAACTCCTCAAACCAAGTTCACTTAGCACTAAGGGTGGTAATAAGCTTTTCGTTTTGTATTGAATTTTGTTTCTAGAGGCTATGCATTTTTCATGACGAGGCAAAATAACAAAAAACTACTGGCTATGGAAATCCATAGCCACAAGCCTGAATGAAACTGTACTGGCTATTGAAATCAATAGCCATGGCAGCCAATGTGTTAAATGTTAAGAAGGGGGTGCTTTATGTAGTTTTGTCCGATGAAGTTTCTAAATTTTAATGTTTATTTAATGTAAGCTCTTAACTTATAAAACCCTGAATTTTTAAAGTTTTTGTTTGACAATAATAAACATATAAATAAATAAAATAAACACACAAACTAACTCAATAACGTCGTTTTCTCAAAACTTCTTTAGGGGGTGCTTAGGTTTTGGCCGACACTGTATATACTTTGGGGTCATATATATGCGCAAAACTAACTAACAATTATATGGATAAAAAATAAAAGTAATTTTAGTTAATTCTTGCAATTTGAATTTCTTTAAAGTTTTTATTTTAGAATAAGAATTAGAATTTTTGCAATATAAGAAAAAATTTTGCCAGTTAGATTTGATTTAATTGACACACTTTAACTTAACTTTTTTTTCCATATCAAAACTTATTAGGAAAACTCCAAAGATCTTTTATTTTATACCAAATTGGCATAAGTCCATTATTCCAAAAATTGGTTTATACTGCGTTTCCACTGGGTACTTATAGCATAGCATTAGTAGTCTTAATACAAATTTACTTGTGCATAATCCAGTTCTCAGTTTTGATGTCAATTTATTAAATTTATAATTGTTACTTCATTGAAAAACTATAAATAAATTTAAATCACAAAAAAGTGAGCAGAAATGAGTTTTACGATTGATAAAAAATATGTTTAAAAAAAACCAAATAAAATTTTTTCATTCTAATGGAAATAAAAAGAAAACGTGTGGAGCGAGGGCGATGAGCAGGTGCCGTCAAAAAAATAAGAAGTAAACAAACTAATTAGCTGTTTACTGAATGCAGAAACTGTCGTCTTTCAGGGTCAAATTTTCAATTGCATTAGTACGTTTAAAATCAAGTTTAACGTTGTCGTTTGTCTATGCTATCAGCTGTGCTGAGATTTCTAAATCGCATAAATCATGAAGTCCTATTTTTGACAGTAAATGCTATAAACAGTAAAACTAAGTTAATTTTTTCTTTTCTTCTTAATATTTATCATCTATTTGCTTTGTGTTTAATGACATTTAATGCCAATTGTCAAAGTTTAGAGGTGCCACTTGGTCGAAAAAAAAAAAAAAAAACAAAATCGGTGACACTGCTGTGAATAATGCGCCAATTTAGAACAAATCTCGACAGAAATAGATTTATTTTCGTATGGTAAATCATGTGATTTACGTCAATCTCCAAACAGCCTTTAGCCACATCATAAATCTAGAGTGGTAACGTAGTATTAATGTAATTTACGAAAGCGTTTTGACACCCCGTCCCTGTTTTTTTTTTAATATTATAAGTAATTGCATACATTAACACATTATGAGCATGCAATCGTATTTTAAAATGTTTGACATTTTTCATTTTTTGTTTTTTTTTTTTTTGCCTTACATTTAATGCATTTTTTTTTTCAATAGTTAACACACACAATACGCATCACTAGTGTAAAATTGCCAGATCGCATGTATCGATAACAAGTAAAAACCGTTTTTTCAATTGTTATCGAATGTTGAGATGTGGCATTTTGTATCTTTTTAGAATCGTAACCATACGAACACTCGGAGTTAAGGGGAAGATACAGTAAAAACTTCAAGAATATGTTTAGTTTCAGAAAAAAATGTTCAATCTTGTTTAGGAAAAACCGTAAAAACGAGTTTTCATTTTATGAAAATAGGGTTTCAGTGAGTTCCGCCATAGTTACACCAAAACGAATAATTTGTGATAAGTTCATGAAAATCGATTTTCTATGGAAACCGGTAAATGGATACCAAAAAGTTTGAATCCAAAAGTGTTGCCATATTGCTTTTAAAACTAAGCAAAGGTCCAACAATGTAGTCTATTGATTATGTCCTGAAAAACAAGACTAATGCTAGAATTAGCCAAGAAGAAGCGTTTCGTAACGTAACGTCACGATTGCTTGTCAACGTAGCGTCGATTAGTGAAAACGGTTGGCAACGTTCGAAATGTCACCTTACAATTTAAAAATTGCTTGAAAAATTCCAGTTTTTGTAAACAACCATATTTTAATTAATTTGTTCAAAAAATTCCATTTATAATATCCAAATTTAATTTATTTTATCTAAAAACGTAGTGCGACGTTGGAAAATCTAATTTCAACAGATCTCAACGTTGCGTGTCGCTACTTTACGATTTCACTAATCGCTTACACGCTTCTGCCATTTGATAGATTTTGACAGATGTCACGTTACGAAACGCTACTTCTTGACTAATTCCACCATAAGACGTTTACGGGTTTTTATTACAGAAATCGGTCAATGGGTCATTTAAGAAGAAAAAACAGCGGAGTGCTATTTAATTAGAGGGTGGAAATCGAGAAGGTGGAAATCGAGAGAGTTCAGAAAACTTTTTGTGGAGAACTAAATTTCTCATTGAAATAACTTGTTTAAAAAATTAAATAAAAAAAAATTGCTTATGCTTAAAATGCTAAAACAAAGAAAATGCCAAAAATTTGGAGTTTTTGTACACTTTTACTTATAAATTTTTAATAGTCAGAGATAGGTAAATTATAGTATAATTAAAAAAAAGATAAAATTTCTTTTAAAATGTTTTATTCAAAAATTTCTTAGGTTAAAAATTGACCGAAATCTGGCTACTCGAACATGAAAATTTTATCATGCGGTTGGAAAAACGGTTTTTACTCAAAACCAAGGCGTCTTAAGAAAAAAGTTTTTTAGAAAAAACAAAATTTTTATTTTTTTGAACAATTTTTGAAAAACTATCCAAAAACTCTAAAAAATCACACGTATTTTTCGGTCAATATTTAACTTAAGAAATTTTTAAATAAAGCACGTTAAAGAAAATTTTATTTACTTTTTTTATATTAAGAATTTTTAAGTGTTTTACTTAATGACATTTTATATATAGAAAATTGATTTTTTAATTGAACTTTTAGCCATATATTTTGCAAAGATCGATTTACATATAAATCTATCAATGCATTTTCTAACACATAATAATGACAAATCAAGGAACTGATTAAAAACACGGCTATAGTGACATATGTTTCGTCTTTCGCCACAAAGACTCATCAGACTATTTTTGTTGTAATTATAATTATATTTATTTCACTAAATTAATTATAATTGAAAAATTGCAAGTTTGAAAACTTTTTGTGTTTTTGGCCTGGGCGGGAGTTGAACCAAGGAACTCGCGGTTGGTAGCAGAAGTCGTTACCACTGCACCAGCCTTGCCCGGCTGCGAAGCCGACTTTTGCCAGTTTTGTTTGTGTGTTAATACGTATTGATATATGTATCATAATTGTTGTTTTTGTGTTATTTATTGATAAGACGAAACATATGTCACTATAGCCGTGTTTTTAATCCGTTCCTTTTTTTATATTAAAATATGTTTTTACCTAACTCTGACTCTAATGCTAGATACACACGAGGCAACCGTTGCAGCAACATGGCTGTGAAAAATGCAGTCAACAATAGCACGAAGTTATCACTGTTCTTCTATAACGAGTTTGTGTGCTATCTCCTTCTTATTTTGTTGCTTTTCGATTACGTACTACTTCCTTTGCTTGTCAAGACAATCGGTAAAAATGTGGTGCCACTATGTTAATATTCTATTAAACACAGCTAATATTCAGTGTGGTATGGCAACATCAACAGTCTACTTTGATCTTAATAATTAAACACGCAAATTTTTCTGTGTTAAACTAAGCACTTTAGTCATTGCTTTCCCATACGTTTCTCAGAAAGTGCTAAATTAGACACTGAAAACTGTCGTTGTTATAGGCAAAATGGTAAAAAAAACTAAAATTCCAAATTTTTTGCTATTTTTTTGTTTCAACATTTTTGGCATAATGAATTTTTTTTTTAAAATATTTTAAATAAACTATTACATAGGAAATTTAATACAAAAAGTTTTGTTGAAAAAAAGTGTGAAGGGTGTATCCCCCCCATTTGACCCATTGACCGAGTTCTGTAATAAGAACCCGTAAAGGTCTTAGTCCTTTTTTAAATGGCATAATCAATAGACTAATGTACTAATAACCAAAAAGAATAAGGGACAAGGAACAATATTGAAATGATCAATTAACAATTTTCTTGGAATTTTTTAAAGGACCCATATTTGACATTTCAAATACCTAATTTTTTTCTATCAAAATTCGAAGAGAGTGTAGTTTGAACAACATTAATTTTATTTATTCCTGTATCCACTCCTATGCTGAATGTTTCTTGTTAGATTCGTCTTAATTATACTAGAATAAATATATACAAACTTTTTTTTGCTTACAACTATTTCACACAATATCATTTTTTAATGCCTACATAACATAAGTGTATTAATAACTACATACTTGTAATATTGCCATAAAATGTTATATTTATACTAAATTTATTAGAATTACTTTTTTTTGTGGCGTTTCAGTTTTCGTTGACTACATCCAGCTTTAACAGAAATTTACCAAAAAACATAGCATATACAGTATACATCTTATGTACATATAGACAACCGAAAACAATAAATAAACTTTTTTCGAAATTAACCAAACTATAGGCCAAGGGATAACACATATTTATGTCATACAAAAATTACACCTAAAAAATCTCAAAATTGAAAACAAAATAAGTTGTATTATATTATAACAGCGAGTTTCACATTTAGGGTATTCCTTAAAACATGTAAATGCCTCGTAAAGCTGTCAGAAATTGTATGGATTTTGACAACTGTTACGTACGAGTTTACGAGGTTTTCGAGGCATTTACGCATTCGCAGGAATATCCTCATTGCTAAAATTTACGAGAGCGGAAATTCACGAAACATTATGTGAAAGATCTTTATTTTAACTGTCACGTCACGAATTTTTAATTGTTTGCTTAACGAAAAAAAAACAAAAAAAAAAAAAAAAAAAATACTGCAACAACAATGGCATGGAAATTTCCGACGTATTTCTTAAATTTTAGCACTGAGTGAATACCCCACGTATGCCTATGCAGCTGATTCTTTTATTTAGAAAGGTAACGAAAATATCTCAATATATTTATCTAAGGAATGAATGTGTACATTAGTATTAAAATTGTTTGTCAGAGATTGAATTTACCATTTATGCTACACATAATAAGCATTATATGGGTTACGTTTTTGCAAGCAAGGCAGCACACATTCCAACGTATTACGAAAAGCTTCTCGAAAATCACGATTAAAGTAGGCATAGATCAATGGATTCAACGTTGAGTTAAAGTAACCAATCCAGAAAAGTACGACAACAACAACGTCTGGGCAGGGACAAGCTGTGCCACAAAGCGATGTAATAACATACCTAAAATATAATAGATGAGAAACAAAAAAGTAATTTTTATGTTAATTAAATTTATTATTATTATTTACATGAGTTTAATCAAATACAAAGTAAAAGGCAAAAGTAATGTCATAGTGTAAATGTGCCATAATTTTGGCAAATGATGACAAAAGCAATTGTACTTTGACATTTTAGCTGTAGATAGATAGGGAACTAGTTGACGCCAAGCGAACTAATATGGAGCTTTATGTTTTGCGAGCAACAATACAAAATGCTCTAAAACGAGCAGAAATGTGCATCGACTCAAGAGGTGGTTATTTGTTTTGGAACCGTCGAATGAAATTTTAACAAGAAGCTCTTATTAAGCATAAATTCTTATGTATTAAATAGTTAAAATTAGTTAAAATACCAAATTTAACTAGGATGTTCAATGTTTTGCGGTTCGATAAGAGAGGGTGTGGCTACTTGCCTAAATTTTTTATGTTATGTTGGTACAGTCTCCATATGAACGTATGTTAAGTTTTATTTCAATCTGTCAATTCATTCTTTGTTTACAAGCCATTAAGTATCGACGTGTCATAGTATTTTTTTACGATGGAAAAAATCAAGTATCGGTTGAATTTTTATTTTTGGAAAGGAAATTTATGAACGAATGTTGAAAGTGTATAGGGACTCTACGCCTTCAATTGGTACAGTAGAAAGATGGGTTGCTGAATTTAAACGTGGTCATAAAAGCCTTGAAGACGATCCACGTCAAGGACGTCAGCAACAACACCAGAAATTGTAGAAAAAATACAGGATATCTTATTGGAAAATTGTCGAGTGACTGAGAGATTTAGTAGAAGTCCTAGGCATCTCATTGGGCGGTGTAAGCAATATTTAAACTGAAGTATTGGGTTTCAGAAAGCTGTGTGCACAATGGGTGCCGCATTCGCTAACGATGGAACAAAAACACATTCGAATGCGACTTTCTCAGCAACAGTTAAAGCGTTTTCGAAAGGATAAAGGGGATTTTGTGCATCGATTCATCACTATGGATGAGACTTGGGTCTATCACCAAGATCCTGAATCAAAACAAGAAGCTAAAGAGTGGTGTGAACCTGGTTCTTCGGCTCCGAAACGAACTCATGTCCAGAAATCGGCCAAGAAGGTGTTAGCTTTTTAGTTTTAGTTTTTTGGGATGCGAAAGGAATTTTGTTCGTGGATTACTTGCAAACTGGTAAAACAATAAATTCTGAATATTATTGTAACGTTTTAGACCAGCTGAAGGAAAAAAATCGTGAAAAAAGACCAGGTTTGCAGAAGAAAAATTCTTTTTCATTAGGACAATGCACCGTGTCACAAGAGCCTTTTGACAATGGCTATGGGTAAAATCTATGAAATAAAGTTTGAACTGTTGGAGCATCCACAGTATTCATCAGATTTGTCCCCTAGTGACTTCCATCTGTTTCCAGACCTAAAGAAATTCATGCGTGGAAAGCGTTCATCAAATGATGAGGTCATAACAACTGTGGAAGCGTATTTTGCAGCCCTTCCAGATTCTCACTTCAGGGATGGAATTCATAAATTGGAATCTCGTTGGAACAAGTGTATTGATGTTCAGGGAGACTATACTGAATAATAAAATGTATTTCAAACCATAAAATTGTGATTTTCTCACCAAACCGCAAAACTTACTGAACAACTTATTCAAACATGATTTTGAGCCACGGGACATTGAATGTTAGAATTTTTGGAGAAGCACCCATATCTATTTTTTGTTGTTTCTTTAGATTGCCTAAGAAGTTTCACATTTTTCGCGTGTACTTCTTCTTGACTTGACTCTTAATTTTATTAAAAAAAAAAGCCTTTATAAAGTGATAACCAAACTCAATACAAGCGCATTTTATTGATGCTTACGCACCACTGCTATAGAACTCAGATTTTTAAAAGCTTTCTAGTGGTGAACTCATTTGTTTTTTAAAATTTTTGTTTAAAATAAAAACTACTTACCATAGAAAAAACGGCAGCCAACAAAGCAGAAAAACTCCCATTATTATACCTAATGTACGCGCAGCTTTATGTTCAGCTTTCCAACCTTTTGTTGGACGAACGGAGCCACCTAGAATTGGTAAAATTCAAAATAAAAATAATTTTTAAGAATTGAAAGCATTTTGCTTTTGTAAAATTGTGAATTATTGTATAGCAATAAAGTAGCTAAATAAAAGCATGGGCAGAAAAAAAATCCAATTTTTAAAGAGCTATCTGTATAGGAAGGGCATGAGATTTGCTAATTAATGAAATTGCTATTAGGTAAAAAGAAATTAATCTATGTGTAATTAAATATGCATGTTATATGTGTTTGACAGTTGATTTGCGAAATAAAGTTTTGACAGTTTGATATTTGCCTAAAAGAAAAGTTTTCAACAATTTTATTGTATTGCTTTTGACTTATTAAATAAAGTAATCTCTTATTAACAAAAAAAAAAAAAAAAAACACATTTGTTTCTAAAAGTTTTATAGAAGAGACAAAGCTAAATGTCATAGGTCAATATCATATGAGAAGAGCGAGCATTCATGAATTTTACAACTTTTTCTGTGATTAATGCTAATGCAATATGTATATATTTATAAGCATTTATTGCCTTGCAAGGAAATGTGAACATTTATTACTTCATGCATATTTAAGTAGATATGTTGAAGGTATTATCAGTATTTTTAAAGTGACACTCGTATTGATTATCAGATGATAGCCAATTTTACAAGAATGAAGGTGGTCAAAACAAAAAAATACTTCTACATAAAATACAATACAAAATAGTGAAAAATCAATGAAAAATATCTGTCTTTCTGGAAAAAGTTTCTATATGAAAAAAAAAAAATCTGCAGTACCACTGTTTATGCGAACATCATAATCCCCAAAAGTAGGGATATATTCCCCGTGGTTGGCAACGCAACGCCATTGCTAAGTTGAACTATACCCCACTGCTCGTAGCTGTCAAACTTCTTTCTCGTTCTCTTTATTCATTCGTCATCGATCACTGTGTCTAAGTGGTGCTTCATTTCCCTCCATTTGCCTACAAATTTGACGTGCCCGTGCCCATCGTGTGAGTTCGCACCAGTGTTGCCAGGTAGGTTCTCCTATTTTCCCCCAGATTGCACGAGATTTCCCCTAAATTTTGGTTTTCTGACGAAATTTCCCCTAAATGGAAAATGTTATATTTTGCGACCAGACCAAAAAAAAAAAAAAAAGTTTCAAATTTCAAAACGAAATTAATATTTTTCATAACGAAATTTGCCCCAAATTCTGGACTTTTGACAAAATTTCTGCTAAATATGGAACATTTATATTTTGGTAACAAAAAAAAAAAAAAAAATTTTCCAAATTTCAAAATGAAGTGAATGTCGTCTCAATATATTTTATATATTTCATATATATAGATATTTTTGTTAACATGTACTATAATGTAATTTTATATATTTTTAAATAGGGTTTTCTTAACATTTACATAAAAGTATTCCCTAGATTTCCTCTAGACCTTTTTAAAATCCCCTGAACAAATCCCCTAAATAATGTATCCCCTAGATTGGCCCCTAGACCTTTTAAAATCCCTAAATCTAGGGGGAAATCCCCTAAGCTGGAAACACTGATTCGCACTAAGAAACAACACGAGCAGCAGCAGTCATTTTTTATCTTTGAAAATTTCTAATAAGTGCAAGTTGTTAATAATATTAAGGAAATGTCTATACGGGGCGTTCCGCGTACGCGAAAGCTCCTCTCTCTCTCTCAATTTACTCAATTAGCGTACGCGAAACTCAATTAGCGTACGCGAAATCCAGTGAAGTTTTTTCCCCCGGGGAACTTGATTAATTTATGTACTGATCCGCGGCCGAAGGCCGCCGCGAAGCCGGTGTCGGATTTTTGGGAGTTTTAAATCCTGAGCTGCGGCCGCAGGCCGCCCACTTACCCCTACTTTTATGTAAAATTACTGTTGTAACGAAAATGCGTCCCGGGGGAAAAAACTTCACTGGATTTCGCGTACGCTAATTGAGTAAATTGAGAGAGAGAGAGGAGCTTTCGCGTACGCGGAACGCCCCGTATAGACAGACTCTAATATTAATACCCAATAAAGAAAAAAATTTGTTTAAACCTTCAAACAAAATCAAGTTTTTAATTGAGCGGGCGCTACCAAAATCTGCATTGGCGGGGTTTGTTTTTTAATATTGGATTCTCAGTGGAGGCGTTAGCTAAAGGTTTTTTTCGGAGTCTCGTCAACGGAGCACCATCAAGTGATAGCCAGGGAAATGCTCCAGCTTGCTGTTTTCAAACAAGGAGAAAAAAAGTAATCCTTTGTATTTTGCTACATTTTCCCCCTCATAACTCTGGTTTGAGGTTCCTGCCGGTTCAGGCCAAAGACCAGATCAACCACGATCCCATTTCTATAGCTATTTTTCGCAATTGGTTGAGATTTGTTTGATACATATTGTTTAAACCTTCGATAGCCAGCGGAATAAAACACAACAATTATTGTGGAAAAAGGAACTTTGTCCAAAAAAACCACATTTATTCTCAGCACACAAAAATCACAATAAAAGCACAACTTCACTTCGCAATAGCTCAAATAATACTGATACATTATACAAATATGAAAATACATTTTGTTTATTCTCTGAGAAAAACTCGTATACAGGGTGTATACGATACAGTGCCCGCAAAAACCGGCAGGTTTTTAATAGCGATGCCCATCTCAATTAATTTGTTCAATTGGCTCATCTGCAGTTTCGATAGACAAAACACAGATTTTCTGCACGGGTCGCTTCAATCGATTTGTTGGCGTTTGTATCACAACTGATATAGATAGCTTTACAGATCTTTCCCAGAGACCATTGTGCTGGGGGAAATACTTCGCTCTTGATGCTTAAGTGATAATACACTTCTCGCCCTTGACACTTCTCACATACCATTTTCAGCTCTTTATTCGCACCAACAAAAGATGTACCATTATCGCTGCAAATTCGCTCACAACGCCTTCGTCTGCAATAAAAACGCTCATAGCAAGCAATAAAAGATAAATAAGTTAAATCTGTCATAGTATCAATGTACACTGCTCGTGTCTTTAAACAAGCAACATTAGCTACCTAACATTTTTATAAAATACCACCTACTTAACCAACCATTTAAGGACAAAATTTACCATCATTATCTAAACCTGTATGTAAGAAAGGTTTACCAATTCTTACTGTATTATCTCCTTGCAAAGCAGACATTAATTTTCTCACATTTTGCAATATATCGCGCACAAATTACATTTTGCTCCATAATCGCGTTCTCCAAAACTTCTGTCTCGCAAATTGCATCAGTACTTGCACAGCACCATGCATTGTCGCTCTTATCTCATTAGGCACATCAGCCCTGCTTTTCTGCTGCCCACTCTTATTATTTAAAATGGAATTCAAGAATTCAATTGAGCTCCCATGCTGCACATGTTATCTTTTCTTTAGCACAAGTATTCATTTCGCAAAGTCTTTCTCTTTTTCTTATTTCAGAAGAACTTCAATTATTCTTTCCTCGAAGGGCAAGCACCTGTTTCCCATTGCGCTACGACTGTAACTCATTAGCTTTATGCCTGGCTCCATCGATAAATTTTAGCACAAATGCTAAAATATCTATAACATTCTCCAAGCTGTGCGCATTCTCCAATCTGACAGCCCAGCCGATTGCCGGAATATATATTTGCATGTATATGATCATTCAATTTAGCCTATATATTTTCTGTCTTTCTAAAATTAACTCCATTCTTTTGGAGCATACAAATACTTTTCATGATCGACTATCTCTTTTGAAGACAAACTTCGGCTCAATAAATTATCCGAGGTATATTTGGTGTTAACATGTGGCCAATCTCACTGTTGCTCATAATTTCTGATAAGGTACCAATAAGATACCACTTGTGAACCGCACCGCAGGAACTATTCACAACCTGCCCAGCCTATTTCCTCCAGCACTTTGGTCAGAAGTTGAACCAACAATCTTGCGCCAAACACTCTAATCTTGACACTGTTTCCATTTCCTACAGTGTTGCACGCGCTTTTGATGCTTAAAGTTTCACTGAAACTCATATGCTTTGCTCCATTGTCACATAAATCAATGCACCATATATGATGCATCGGAAAACCATGTGTCTGCTCGTTTGTGCCCGCAATCCACCTGCTAATTATGAAATTTTCAAAATAGCAAATTCTTTTTCCAGCGCTATTCTATCTCACAATGAACATTTTTGCTTAATCTCTACTAATTTTCCATATAAAAGGCTCAAAATCACCGCTCTTCAAAAAAGCAGTGACCATATCCCTTACTAAACGCCTATATCTCCGTATATGCACCCATTGCACAATCATGTATTTAAAAATCTTGCTGTATTATATCAGTAGCCAAAAAGAATACCTCTTCGGCCCCTCTTGCATATTGAATCAAAGCTCCTACTGCGCTCTGCGTAGATGATGTCATACCATATATCATAACTGTTAACCAATATTTATGCAATGTGTCGACCTTATCTTAATATCAGCATAAATCGCAATTGTATGCCTTCTCAAACGCATAATTATATGAAAAAGGTTTTTCTACATCTTATCAAACAATTGCTTTGATTCAAAGGCACGCCTGTTTCAGTCGAACCGTTTACAACAAAGACTACTCTAAATTTTATTTCATGACGCAATTAAAAATTACCTTGCTCTGCTCTACCAGTGTCTATTCTCAAATGCTTAAGCTCGTCATATTTTCATAAAAGCAATATAAGTATTTTGCTTCAATGCACAATCTTTCTCCAATCGCTTCTCTTAAAACATGAACCATTTAAATATTCAATTATTCTTTTTTAAAGAAATCGCTACTGTAAAAAGCCCTAAACTATCTCTAGAATATGTTTACAAAAATTGTCTTTGGATATTTGTTCTTCTTCTGGTTTCAAATATTTTAGCTCAGCAACTTGATCTAGTTGCCAAAGCCGCAGCAATATCTCATCTAAATGTCCAATATTAGCGCACTCTACAGAAGCCATATTCGCCTCCTGTATTTGCTCTTGCTCAAAAATAATTTCTCCAAATGCGATAATAAAACCGTAGCTCTATTCTCATCGTGCAAACTCATCGCTCTGACCGTTCTACCCTTTACTATCAGAAGAAGAAAAATAATAAATAAATACATTTATAAAAAAATAATAAATTTAAACAATTATTGTAACACTCGGAGTACATTTTAGCATCATGCCTATTTCTTTTTGTTTTAAATGGCGTTCATTTAAGAAAATTTTGGGTTTTTGGATCCGTCTCTTAGCCAGATATTTGACTAATTTTATCGATTGGTTGTAAGCTGCATATTAGCAACACCTTTCTCTATAAATTTGTGCAGACAAAGCACACTGTTGTACAGCTCCATGGTACATACTGGCTATAATATTCTCCGCAGCACTGCTCGCAGTTGGCAAATTTCTCGATTGATCTCACACATTACATGCCGCGAATTGCCTTTTAGGATTCTGCTCTCTCAAGTTACAAACAAAGCCTGCCGCTCTGTTATGCTCCCATTGACGCGCTGTCTCTCACTATCACCATTTCCCAATGCAATATTCACCATATGTAGTAACTATTGAGCTGAAAGCGCTCTCTTAATTTGTGTTAACGCAGAAAAAGTTTCTCGAACAATCGATTACCTTTGTTGAAAATTTAATTGATGCCCTTATCTATTTGGATATATAATATAAGAATAATAAAAATAATAAAAAGGAAAAATAATGCCTGTATAAATTTATCCTATTCCTTTAATTTTATATAAAGCGCCAAAACCTTTACCATCATTGTGAGTTTTTTGTAATATTTTGTGCCTAAGTGCCACTGTGAGTGATTGCCTTTGCCTCGCACACAAACTCATTTGAGTTCGCATCATATACGACACAAACTCTCTTGCTCTATTGCGTTTCGCTCTTTGAAACGTCTTATTACGCATACTTTTATTGCACACATACAAGCCCATATCAATTCGACATGAACTAATTTGCACTATAGCTCTTGGTACCATTCGCTCTTGGTCATCTTGCTCTTGCACAATTTACTCTCTTTGAATATCGGTGACGATACCCAAAAATGACCAATATGCTCTACCTATTTTCATAACATGCATGTTACTACTTGCTAAGAATCTGTGAGTGTGAAAAACGCATATGAAGCCGCTGCCTCACTGTAACAGAAACATGATCAACGCATTTGATCAATTTCATACACCCTAATAAACAAACAATGTATTTGTATAAAACAAAAAAAACGCACGAAAAGACGCTACCTCACATTTGCCTGCGTTTCTCTTCTTTCTGTTTTACACATAAGCCGCAAAAGAAAGAGAAAATAAAATAAAAAATAAAAGCCCTTTTACGCATACGGAAAACAGTACACGCACTCTCAATTTCTATGCACTCAAACTCACAACTATGATGCTGCAAGCAAAACGCACACACGCACTCAAAGCAATCTGCTCATGTCGCTTTTGTTATTATTTATCAAAAACTAAATGCACAATATTTTTCACAGAATCTATTATAAAATTGTAAACTCTTTACAAAATTATTATCACGCACTATGCCCTAGCTCTACACTTCACAGTTCTTAGCATAAACGCAAAAAAAAAAAAGATCGCAAAAAAGGCAAACAAATCAAAACAAAAAAGCCGCAAAATTTCTCACATTGACGCCGCACTGTCGTCGACATTGCTCAAGGCACTCACAGTGACTTCAATAAAACACTCACAATAGCACTTTATAAAATATAATACTCACAAATTATTATTGTTTAATGCATTTTGCAGAAATAAAGTTAATATTTATAATTAACTAAAATATCGAATTGCACAATCGCATTTGCTCGCTCATTTTTTCTGACATCACAGCGCCAGTATACTTCCCCTTCTCTCTCTGCACAGCCACACAAGTAAGTGATGTTTTCTCTTCAGTACAGCGGTCTTCTCATTAACAATTCCTCTCATGCCAAACTCACATATACATATTTAATATAAGAAATTAAATATGACGCTACGCATACATCCACAATGAAATTTCGCAATATTCAACGATTTTTCTAGAATTTACTTCTAGAAATTTCGCACTTCGCCAGCAAATCTATTTTTTTTTTTAATTTATCCGCTCGAATGACCAATGTTTAAACCTTCGATAGCCAGCGGAATAAAACACAACAATTATTGTGGAAAAAGGAACTTTGTCCAAAAAAACCACATTTATTCTCAGCACACAAAAATCACAATAAAAGCACAACTTCACTTCGCAATAGCTCAAATAATACTGATACATTATACAAATATGAAAATACATTTTGTTTATTCTCTGAGAAAAACTCGTATACAGGGTGTATACGATACACATATGTAAAAAGTATAACAAGTAATATCGATTGTAAAAATGAGCGGCGCCACTCATCCTAAAAGCAAAATTCGTCATATTAGGGCCTGCACAAGAAAAAGAACCATATCTTCACAAAATTAAGAACAGTTTTTATTTGCGATAAATTTATATTGAACTAATTGAACAGTCTTAATTGCAGCTATCGTAGCATGTCTCAAAACCATAGTGTGTCATCAACTAAAAACTATTAGCAATTTTTAACAGCAGATGGCGTCAGTGAGCTCTTTTGTGTCCATCCATATGAGCATTCTTGTAAGATATAGTTTGACCTTGGCCGTGGCTGATCTACCTAAGCAATGAGTTCCTTTATTAGGTACGGGTTCGAATGTGGCTTCTGATTAGAAATAACTAAAACTAATCTGAAGAGTCACCCTAACGTTTTAGTGAAGACTTTTTTATGGGAAACTTTTAGCTCATTGTATGACCTTTCTAAATGTGTATTTGGTTTATAGGGCTCAAAAGGATTTCGTATAGTTCTAGACCATTAAAATTTTTTTCCTAAAAATTACCAAAATATAAGATTTTTCGTGAGTTTTTCCTACTTTTGTAAACCTGTTATGTAAATTAAAAGTACTTATCTTTGTCTACAAAACTTTTCTTAAATTATATCAATCAGGCATGTTCTGAAATCCGATTCACTTCGGAGTCGGAATGAAAGCTATTTTCAAGAGCTCCGCATTTCGATTATTAACACCAAATCGGATTTATGTTTCGGTAAATCGAATAGGACCATTAGCAAATTTTATTAGTTGAAAGATAAATCCGATTCCATCTTATTTGTCGCAATGCAAAGATTGCTTTCATTCCGTTTCCGAAGTGAATCACATTTCAGAACATGCCTGAATATCTTTTTTTTCTAGGAACTATCCTAACCTAAAAATTTAAAAAGAAACAAAAACAAGATTTTTGGCTATTTTGGCTGCGACGTAGAAAACGCACGAAATTTTTCTGCTCTTTTATGCTAACTGAATTACAAGAACAAGAAAATATACCAATTTTCAAAAGGATGCAACATGAGGGTTTAAAAATGTTTTAACCACCCGTGATATACTGGAACCTTCAAACGGATTGTTTTTAAAAAGTATTTTTTTCTGACCTGAATTAAAAAAATTAGTACACTAAATGAGGCGTTGCGTGCATTAACGCCCCAAGTCGAAAAATGGCATTTCGAGATAATTCAATTTAAAGTTTCTAAATGCTGAAAAAAAGAACAAACCATCATTTAAGCCTTGAAAAACAAATTTATTTAATTAAAACTATTGTAATAAAATCAGTAAATAATTACCGCTAACACATAATACTAACGTATATTGACAGAATTATCGAAGATGGAAAAATTTCAATTATAGGGCGTTTTTGCATAAATCCATTTGACTATCACTGGAGTAACGTTAGCATTTTGCTTGGGAAACCGGCAAAACTGTTCCGATTTTAATGATTTTTTTTTTAAATGAGGGGAATGAAATATACTTTCACCACAATTATTTATAAATGTGCGTTTTTGTTTGTTTCTTTAAAATTTTAATTTTATAAAATGCATGCATCTAAGTTTTGCACTTGGTAAATATTTTTTTTGCAAACGGTTATAGAGATTTTAACGAAATTTGGTACAATGTTCTATATTAGTATAACATTAAGACTTGGATCAATTCTAACCCTGTAAATACTCATAGAAAGGCGTAGCAAATGCTTTAAAATTAGTATTTATTTGGCAATATTTCGCAAACGGTGGTTAAGTTTGGTAGACAAGTGCAGATTATAAATAGCGCAAAGTGAATGGGATGGCAAGAGTGTCAAACCCACTTTTAAAGAATATTTTGATTCGATATTACACAAAAGCGGGGCAATGGATTTTAATGAATTTGTAGAATATTGAAATCAAAAATTTTCGAATTCTTGTCTTTTTTTATAGCCCAGAAAAATAAGAATATTTCTGCGAAAAAATTCTAAGTGAATTTTTTCACCGAAATTGTCTTTATTAAAGTATAATGAATAATGTGTAAAAAGTGCATTGAAGTCCATTGTGCGCATAAAAAGTTATTCAGGCTCAAAGGTCGCTAAAATCAGTTTTTTGCAAATATCTCGCTAACGCAAACATTTACAGCACAATTTTGTAACACAGGAAATTTCCTATTTAAAGATGTAAAAAATGTTTTTGTGTAGCTTATAGTTTCGGAGATAACTCAATTTAAAAAGTTGTGCCGTTTTTTATATGTAAATGCTACGTATAAGTTCATACTAAAATATTTTACTTTTAAAATTGCGAATACTCTTTAACGAGAAGTCGTACAAAAAAAATTAAAAAACGGTTCAAAAGATAATTGGATTCTGTAAACACCGTATTTAATTTTTTTTGGAACCACTTATGGTCAACGGTAAGTCATACGATAAAAAACACCGGCATCAATTTTGTAGAGAATCACAAGATCTACAAAAAATAAGACACATGTGTACACATTAGAGTAACCATTTAGAAGTTATTCAATAAAAACCGTTTTTTTTGCTATTTAAAGGTTTTTTCTGAATATCTTCTAAATGGTTACTTCAATGTGTACACATATGGCTTACGAAAAAAGTATATTAGGCAGAAAATGCTTAGAATCGTCCAAAAAATATGTGTGAATTTTTTCAGATTTTTTTCGAACATTTTATTATTTTTCAAAATTTGGCTAAAAAACAAAAAAAAAAAAAAATCAAAAAAAAAAATCACATGTACTCTTTGGACAATTCTAAGCATTTTTTGCCATAAAAAATTTTTTCGTTCGGCACCTTGGTTTTGAGTAAAAACCGTTTTTCCTACCGCGAACTGATTTATGCAAAAACGCCCCAAGTCGCACTACGCCCTTCTTGCACGCAACTCTTTAAACAGTATATATATATTGCTCTACCACATTCTGTGATCGTAATTGGAAATTGAAATTAAGTACACATATATTTGAGGACCCAAGCTTTTCAAAAAAGCGATGGGCGCAAAAACGCCCTAAGTCGACTTAGGGCGTTAATGCACGCAACGCCTCAAATGTACTACCGCATTAAAGAAAATTTAACGAGGAATCCAAAAAAAGTAATAAAATGGTATCATAGAAGGTCCTTTTTCATACCAAAATGGCTGCCAAAGTCAAAAATTATGAAAAAAAATAAAAATTTTAAGGCCAATTAACCTAAAGTTTCATTCAAAAAAGTTTTTTTCTAGGACCTTAGGGTAACACAAAAAAATTATTTTTGTAAAACAAATCTGAAAATCAGTTTTAACACTATAACTCCTCAGGGGTACATTTTAGACCTTTCTCCATGTGCAATTTTTTGTTAGTCTAGGCCTCCTCTATCACCTACCAGAAGCTTCGTAAGCTTATCGATTACACCCTATATAAAACATTTAGAAAGTCTTAAGTATAAGTAATATGCATAGTAATTAGTTTCCAAAAATAAATTTTCCCAAGCAACCAAACATCATTTAAAGCAAAGCACAAGTGTAGTGTAGTCTGAAACGGAATATGAAAGCATAAGATGTTTCCTTATTGAACTAAAGAAAACTCCAGAGAGAGGTCAATAATTGATACTAATGTGGTGTACTTAAAAGTCAACAAAGAATAAAAGTGAAAGAAAAATTAAAGCAAGATGTTTAAAATACACACATATCTGATGATATATCTACCGTAAAAATGTTCATCAAAATAATGTTTGGTATTAGATAGATACATCATCATAAGATTTATATTCAAAATATAGTACATACAAGCAAAAGAATAAAGATAATGAAAGTTAATATACATTTAAAAACACATCATATGGGAAGTCTTAACAATATATTGTATATATAAGTAAGGGAAATATAGTGAAAGTTTTTACATATTCTTTTTATGCAGATTTATTTATCTTTCTTTTCGTTATGTTTACAATCATTAATGATTTCCTTAATGGTATTCTTTTTTTCTTTCAAATATTTAAAAAAAAAAAAAACAAATTGCTCGTTATGCAAACACTCACCGGTAGCGCCACATTGACATCCGGTCTGGCGTTGTTTCCGGTGTTTATGATGCCAACGATTTTTATGCCAAAATCTTTTGCGTTTCGTTTCATTCGTCATTTGATTTGTATCGAATTGTGTTAAATTTTTTAATTCGGCGCCACAAACACGACATTGACCTGCCAACGGTATTTGTGATTGCGAAGGTTGCTTTGAGCTTTTCTTTCGCGAAAGATTCGCAAATGTTATTTTACTACCACCCTTATTTTGGCTACTTTGGCTACTAGTCTTATTCTCAATTATTTCGGCGTCGTCTTCATCGACGAATATGCAGATACCGCCACGTCTTATAAGAGACGAATTATTATTAAAGTCTGTTGAATTATAAGTTGGTAGATTTGGTTGGTTGGTTGGTTGGTTTGGTTGATGTTTTGGTTGGTTGGTTTGTGATGGTGGTAAAAGTAGTAGAAGTGATGGTGATGGCGTTAGGTAGTACGTTTAAGCATACGAATACAGAAAGGGGGACAACATACGAGTAAGAATTAGTTTTATTTACAAGTAGTAGAAGTAGAAAAGACAAACAAAGAACGAAATAAAATAACCAAAAAAATAAAAAATAAAAAAAAAAAAACTAAATAAGGACCAATGACATACATGCGACTGTTTGGAAAACATCGCACTTATGTTGTTGTTCCGATTATAAGAGACAAACGTTTGAAATATATGTAAATAACTTCACATAAAAGTATTACAAATACCTAAAAGTTAAAAACTGACAGGACGTTTAAAACTTTTTTCTTAAAATTTTCAAAATAGAGCATGCGCAACATGCGATTGTTCACGACGAAAACGAATCGATTTCAATGGGAGCAATTTCAAATCAAATACTCAAGTTCGTTACGAAACTTATAGATGATAAAGATATCGTCTCAATCATAAATCCTTTGTAGGTATTAAAAGTGGTCGTGATCTAGAGAAATACTTGTATTGGTTCATCAACTTGGAATATCTCTTGCGGCATCCAACCGTCTCATCAATACCATATTTTTTGGGTTACGTGCGATGCAAAAATATGTATTTCATTAAAAGTTTGAAAAAACCACACCATATTTGAAAGCTTACCTTTAGGAAACAAAAAAATAATTTTTTTTGGACCACTCTATGTACAGCAAAAATGGTATTTTTTCCATAACATCAGCAGATGATGTCCGATGTTTAAAAATTGTATATAGGCGTGAAGGGCTTAATTAGGCCTGCCTTTTTTTCTCATTTTCTTTGGACCTCCAAGGTCATTTTCGACGAGTACAAAATAGTTTCTACACTCCATTTTTTCTTTATAAAAATAAAGTCCTTAAAAATATATTTACATTTTACCCATAAAGTGCTTATTAAGGCCCAAAGTAAGTTTCAAATAGGGGGCGGTTTTTCCAATTATGCTTTCATCCACTCGGCCTACTGAATATTGACTCACCATCAAAATATAAGAATAAACGTATTTTCTGTTAGTTGTTTGAAGAAGGGCAGATAGAATTTACCGATTTGAAATTTACAAACAAAATGTTTGAACTTAGAAACATTTGGCATATCTCGTTCAGATGATCAGGTACGTTTTTACAGTTATACATTAACATTTTTACAAAGAAAACCCAGCATCGTCGCGACGTTTTCATCGCATCACCATGGCAGTTCATTCTATGGCTATACGTTTGAGCTGTTCAATTGTCTCGACAATTTTCTAAGCCAATTGCACATTTTTCTCAACTTAGGCTGACCATTTTCTTGATGTCCAAATCCGGGACAGGAAATACATTATTTTAACAGTTGTGGCAATAGTAGTGGTCCATAATATTTGATCTACGATCTGTCCATTATAGTCTATGGGCCATAATATATGATCTGTGATCTGTCCTTTATAGTCTATGGACCATAATATATGATACACGCAGTGGAGGATCCAGGGGAGGGGGGGGGGGGGGGCAATGGGGCCGATCGGCCCCCTCTCAAACCAAGTGAATAAGTTTTTTTTTAAAATTATATGTAAAGATTTTAAAATCATTCTGTTATTATCTAGAAATGTAGTCAATCGGCCCCCTCTCTTGACAGTGCTGGATCTGCCACTAGATATACGATCTGTTCTTCATGGTCTATGATCCATAATACATAGTCTATAATCTATCCTTTATATGTAGTCTAAGGTCCATAATATATGATCTATATCTGTGCATTATGTTATACGGTCCATAAGATTAGGTGTGTGATCTGTCCTTTATGGTCCGTAGTCCATTATATATGGCTTTTGATCTGTTCTTTATGGTTTATGGTCTATGATCTGTTTTTTATGGACTATGGTCCCTAATCTATAGCCTATGATCTAACCTTTGCAGTCTATGGTCTATAATAAATGATCTGTCATTTAAGGTTTATGATCTATTGGGTGTACAACTTAAAAACCGGAATTTTTTAGCGAAATTTGATGCTTTATTGTGGAAAAATGTTACAATATATTTTATTCAAAGTATTGTCCATTGGAAGCTACAACCTTTCCCCATCTTTCAGGCAATTTATGAATTCCATCCCAAAAAAATTGCGCCGGCTTGGCGGCCAAAAATGAATCTATCCAATTTCGGATGCCTTGCTCTGATGTGAAGCGTATTCCGGTGAGGGCGTTTTGCATCGAGCGAAATAAATGAAAGTCAGACGGAGCAAGGTCCGGACTATAAGGCGGGTGAGCCAAAACTTCCCATCCACTATTTTTCAAATGCAACATGCGGCCGAGCGTTGTCATGATGAAAAATTATTGCTTCGTGTCTGGTCGCATTTTCCGGGCGTTTTCGATGATGGCACGCTTCAAACGTATTAATTGTGTTCGGTACAGGTCACCTGTGATTGTCTGGCCCGATTTCAACAACTCATAATATAACGGCCCCTTCTGATCCCACCAAATACACAGCATAACCTTGGCGCCATGGATATTTGGCTTCGAGGTTGATTTGGCTGGTTGGCCGGGTTTCACGTATGACTTTTTGCGCTTGGGATTGTCATAATGGATCCATTTTTCATCCCCAGTCACAATCCGATGCAAAAATGATTTGTTTTTATGGCGCTCAAGCAGCATTTCAGACATACAGAAGCGCCGTTCAACGTCTCTCGGCTTCAACTCATAAGGAACCCAATTACCTTGCTTCTGAATGTATCCGGCGGCTTTCAAACGTTTCGAAATGGCTTGCTGAGTCACTCCCAACGATTTGGCAAACTCGTCTTGTGTTTGACACGAATCCTCATCGAGTAGCTTCTCTAATTCTTCGTCTTCATACTTTTTTGGCGGTCCTGGGCTTTCTTTGTCTTTGATGTCAAAATCGGCACTTTTGAAGCGTTTAAACCATTCAAAACACTGTGTTTTTCCTAAAGCATCGTCGCCATAAACTTCTACAAGCAAACTATGACTTTCCGCAGCAGTTTTCTTTGCAAAAAAATGACCCAACAGAACCTCCCGCAAATGCTGTCTTTTTCTCGAATTTTCGAAGTTATTCATCGTGAAAAATAATAGTGATGCACACAAGATAAAATTGTTTTGTTGACTGATTTTGACAGCTGTCAAATGTACCTTCAAAATGACATATATATAAGGTTCGAGCTTTCATGATATTTGTTAGTACGGAAATCCAATCAAATTCCGGTTTTTCAGTTGTACACCCAATATAATAAATGGTATTTGATCTGTCCTTTATGTTCTATGGTTCAGAATCTATAGTGTATGATCTGTGCTTTATAGTCTACGGCCCATAAACTAAAATTGTTGTAGAAAAATATTATAAAAAAATTACACAATACGATATGCGTCCATCTTAAGTCCGGGACATACATGAAAATCCGGGACATTTCTGGGATGTTTTGAATTCGGGACGAGAGGATAAAATCGAGGTCTAATCACATTTTCTTTCAATTCAACAAGGTGCATCGCATTTTTAGAGGTAATCCCCTTTAAGGCTATGCTTATGACCGAGCGTATTCGCGCGAGTCGCTACTAACGACAAAATACACAAGTACATACGGAAGTATTTATCGCATATTTATTGTTTTACTTTACATTGTAATTATTTTAGTTCTTCTTTCTTTCAAAGTTTCTTTATATTATCAATTTAACTTCTAATTCCATTCTTTTCATTGTCCTTTTACTTCACTTCTTTACATTTTCGCAACAACGGTATTCAATTATTAAACAACAACTGAGTTCAACTGTTGTTTGTTCGTTTATTCAAAATCTTTTCGTCATGTTTGTTTCGTTCAAGTCTCGTGCTGCCAGGTCGTACGTTTAGCTCCATTCCCACATATACATATGATAAGTATTCAGTTGCTTGCCATTCCGTTGGATCATAAACACTCTGTCGCGATTCTTATCGCGTACGCTTGATCATAAGCATAGCCTAATGCTTATGAAAATATTTTCATATCCTAAAAAATTCAGTATTATTTCAAAGGAAAATCAGTGTTTCAGAATTTTGGACTACAATGAAAGTCTGCGTTCAAGTTTTAGGTGTACCGTATACGAATTTACGCATGCAATTTGAACAATAAGAACCTATACCAACAAAAAGTAATAACAAAATAATAAATAAAAAAATCATAATTTATAGAAAAAACAAGTCGCTAAAAAAGACCACCACTCTTATAAAATGGTGTTCTATCCTCAGTAAAAAACAGTTGGTCAAGACTGTCCCATAAGCTTAAGATACCTTCAGTTTGTATCTTCTTAATGGCTTTTATAAACATGTGCTTGTACAATAAACAACAAGGTACATGTTTGAACATGTATGTACGATTATGCGTGTGTATGAGTATGTACTACAAAATAAAACGCTCATTTTTTCATTAAAAGTATGGTTTATGTATGCTTTAGCCACTGTTCATTTAAAGCGCTCTCTATAAACTATGCGCACCTTGCTTTGGCGGAGGTGGTGTTGTTGGCATTGGTGGCGGTGTTAGGAAAAACTCATAAAATATTCAAATAAACTCAGACACACAGAAGCACACACACGTACATCCAACAATATCAACTTACTTGCTGAACTGGTCGATACTCGTCCCATCGGTATATAACTCCTGCTATCGCTGTTCTCTTGTGAAAAGTTGATGACGTTCACGTCATATGTCACCACGGAAGCCTGCCGTTTACGCACTGTCTGTATGCCTTCGTAACCGGTCAGTAGGCTATTACGATGACGTCCTCCTGAGGCAGTGGTCGTGGTGGTGTGTGATTTTTCTGGCTCGCTATCGTGTCGTTTAAATAACGGTGATGTAAAGTCTTTCTCCTCTCCTGTTGCGTAACCATCGCCGCCGCCGCCACTATGTATCGAAGTTGGTGAGAGCGTGGAGTCGAGTATGATTTCAGGTTTGGGTGAGAAATTTGGCGGTGCTGTAGTTTGGTGCTGATGTTGCGGTATTGGAAGCGTGGTCATCACATCTAACGACACCGTGGATGTATCACTAAGAAATTGATTGCCACCGCCAACGTTTGCAGCTGAGGGTGGCGGTGAGAGAAAGTAAACGTTTACTGAATTGATGTTCGTGGTGGCGTGCTGAGTTGTTGTTTTCGTTGGAAGATTTTGTGCCGAATTGAAATTCGGTGTGGCCGGTGGAGACATTAGGAAATTGGCGCTATTTCTAGTGACCAACACTTGGTCGCTTAGCGTGCTCAAGCGTTGTTTGATATGCTGCGGTGATTTGCGTTTTGACTCATAGGAATTGGAAATGGATGAATGTAGTTGACGACGTGAAGGTGGTGGCGAGAACTTTTGTTCGGATATGGGAAAGCTGAGTGAACGAAAGAGTTCAACCAAATCGGTGCTGGATGTAATGAGTATGTTACTTTTTTCGGAGAGTTCTAGGGCCTTTTGCTCGGCGATGGGTATTGATGCATCGACAATTGATGATGGCGAAACCGATGGTGGTGGTGTAGCTGGTACCAAAGGGGACTCTGCAAGGCATTCAGCCAAGAGTGTCAGATCGTCATTGCTGACCTCTTGTATGGTATTGGCATCTAAGTCAATCAATTGTATATTGAGCTTTGGTGAAGCGACATGCTCTGTGGTTGGCATAATGTCATCACCAGATTGCCCATTACTGTCCTGCTGACTGCTGTTTTCAGTGAGTATATTTATATCGAGTAGTATATCAGGTGTGGTAAAACGATTTGTATTGCTATCGGTGCTTTCGCTTAACATGCGTGGCAAGTAAACAAAGCCTGTATCGGAATCAGTATCGCTAGGTTGACGGGATCGTGTCTCTTTCTTTGATTGGCGCTGCTGACCACCGCCACTGATGGCACCATTGTAGCTGTGCGACAATTTGCGATTACGTGAACGTCGAAACAGCTGTGTGCGACTGCTGCGTATCTCTTCAGATGTAGCCTGATGGCGTTTTTTCTCAATAGAGAAGCATTCAGTGCTGGAACGTTTAGTTTTCGCCAGTAAGGAGAGCAGATTGAATCCTTTGTCCTCTTTGACGTTGGTCTTAGGGGTGGTAATTGTGCCTTCTTTTAGTGCCTCCAAATGTTTTCGTTTTGATTTTGTATCACTTATGACTTTAAGGAATTCGGAGTCACTAAGCGCAAATGGTTTCTTGGTACTATCACCACCGCCACTACTGCGACTACGATTTTCACCATTTTTCATGCGTATGAAATCTGTTTCGCTAAGCGCTGAGAATTTGTAGCTGGCAGGAGTCGTTTGGCTTGTGGCATCCATATTGCCAGACTGTTTCTTGTAGTACAAATAGTTGTCTTCGATTAAACGTTTCAACTCTTTGTTATCCTCCGCAATTGGTAGACACGTTGTGGGTACTTGTTGTTGTTGCTTTTTAATACGTAAATTAATAATACTATCCGGATAATCATTCGTCTCACTATCATCACTTTGTATGCCAAAGATATGATATTGATCGGGATCACAACCTGTTTGTTGACTACCGCTGCCCTTATCCTTATGATGATGGTGTTGGTGTTTTTGATGTGCAGGGGAATTGGTGTTCGAACATGAGTTCGTACCACCTGATGTCGATGAATTGAGTTGAGCTCTAGCGGGAAATGATTGTTGTAAATCGTTAAAGGCCTCCGTCCATATTTGTGGATTGAAGTCATCAGGATTGTTGTCATCTGTGGTAGTGTCACCGCAGCCTTGTGAGTATTGTTGCTGTTGTTGGCTATTAGTCGTGGTAGCGGCATAATGTAGAGCAATCATTGACGGTGCACTATCGGTGTGTGTTACTTTTTCGTAACGTTCCTGTTCAAGATCACGTAAGTCAATGCTGCTGCGACTGAGTCTTCTGGGAGGTGGCGATGGTACGCGCAATTCATCACATTCATCCTTTTCATCATCAGTGGTTTGGGGTAGAATATCCTACGAATGAGAAAAGAAAAATATAGAGAAAGAGAAAGCTTAAGATCTTTATATACAAATATGTGAACGATTTTGTCGGATCTTTTTTTCCAGCTTACTATGTAACCGACTTTCGAGATCTCTTTTTTGTACAAAAGGTACTATCATGTAGAATGGTATAGAAAAACAATTGTCTTCAGGTTCAAAATTTTCTATCTAAGCACAACAACAATAGCAGTCACAATGTCAAGCTGCGTTGTTAAGAAAGTGGATAAGATAAGTGGAGTGGGAGTAATTTTTTATTGCGGTTTTCTCTTGATTGCGACAAACCAATTTCGTTGCAGTATGTCGATGTTTCGATGTTCTGCACCGATATTTTTCGATTGTTTTAGAATTTTACCGACAATTTAGATGTTTTCGATATTTTTTTTTTGACTCTTACCGATATTTTAGATTCGTTCGATACACAATATTTTTTGAGTTTTACCGATATAACATGTTTTTAGACTTTTACCGATTTAAGATGTGTTTCGTTACTTCTACCGATTTATTTTAGATGTATTTCGATACTTTCAAACTTTTTCCGATATTTTAGTTGATTTTTGACTGTCTTCAAATTTTACAGATTTTAGATGTTTTTCGTTACTTTCGGACTTTTACCAAACTGTTTTAGATGTTTTTCGATACTTTTAGACTTTTACCGATATTATAGTAGTTTTTCGATTGTTTGAGACTTTAACCGGTTCTTAGGACTTTTACCGATATTTTAGATATTTTTCGATTGTTTTAGACTTTTACAGATTTTATTTGTTTTTCAATACTTTCGGAATATTACCGATTTATTTTAGATATTTTTCGTTACTTTCGGACTTTTACCGATTTGTTTTAGATATTTTACGATACTTTTGGACTTCTACCGATATTTAAGTTGTTATGCGACTGTTTTTGACTTTTACCGATTTTAGACTTTTAACGATATTTTAGATGATTTCGATATTTTTTGGGCTTTACCGATATTTTTGATTTTGATTTTAAGAGACTGATTTTAGATGTTGAACTTGTACCGATTTCTTTGTACTAGAGTTCGCCTTGTGGCCATTTCGATTTGACCATAAAATAAAGGAAAAAGTTTTTATACCCTTCCTTGGTCGATAGAACACGAAAAGCTTTTAATATTATTCGTTAGGGTTCGGGTTATCTGCATCGGTGCAGCAGCTAAGTTGCAATATCGTTCTTTCCATTTAGAGGCGTGTAACTCCTACTAAAGAGCAAGCAGTTTTTGATATCTTTCTATACCAAAATTCATAAAAATCAATCATGCTATCGTGCTATGTAGTGCTAACTCTATATCTACACCAAATTTCATAAAAATCGTATGCAGTATTTTTGAGAGCGTTTATTCCATTTAGGGGCGTGGCACTGCCCACTGAAAACATAATGGTCATGTTTTCGTTCCTAAGTGCCAATCCTATTTCCATACCAAATTTCGTTGAAACCGATGCAGTGGTTTAGCTGTGAGAGCGTTTTTTCCATTTAGGGGCGTGGCACCGCTCACTGAAAAACATAAGGGTCATATTATAGTTCCTTAGTGCTAACCCTATCTCCATACCAAATTTCGTTAAAAATCGATGCAGCAGTTAAGCCGTGAGAGCGTTTTTTCCATTTAAGGGCGTGGCACCGCCCACTTTAAAAAAATATAATCCTATGCACTGCTCCTCCTCACAACCTTCCCAACAAAAAAAAATCAAGCAAATCGTTTGAGATTTAGGTATAGAAACAGGGACTGAACCGATTTCGTTTGCCTATTTATATATACTTAGATGTATGTATTCTCGTTTAACTCCTAGGAGGAGCATAGGGCCAATATGAAACATCTCCATTCCTTGCGATCCCTTGCGATGACTTTGATCTCTTGCCACGACTTTCCCGATTCTTGGATTTCCTTTTCCAGCGACCTTTTCCAGTTGGTTTTGGGTCTACCACGTGCTCTACTGCCTTGTGGAATTCACTCAAGAGCCTGGCGACAAACTTCGCTGTGTGGTTTCCGGAGAGTGTGACCAATCCATCCCCATTTGCGTAGCTTGACCTCGTTTGCTATAGCCTTCTGATTGCATTTTTGATGTAGCTTGGCATTTGATATAGTGCGAGACCACCAAATCTTTAGTATACGCCTTAAACATTTGTTGACGAATACTTGCAGCTTGTTCGTTAGTTGTTCAGTAACAAGCCATGTTTCGCACCCATATAACAAAACCGATTTCACATTCGAATCAAAAATGCGCACTTTCGTTTTGGTGGATATAACGGAAGCAGACCATATTTTGTTCAGTTGAGCAAACGCGCCTTTTGCTTTTGCTATTCTTGGGTTGATATCCTCTTTTGCTTCACCATCCATGGAGATAATGCCTAAATACGTGAAGCTATCGACGTTTTCGATGTCATCACTGCCAGCTCTAAACGTGATGTCATCCCTGTTTGCGTTTAGCTTCATGCTTTTAGTCTTGGATACGTTGATTTTTAGGCCGGCCTTTTGTGATTCCAAGACAAGGTCTTCAATTTTGCTGTGCGTATCTGAATGTTTGGACGATAAGAGGCAGATGTCGTCAGCGTAGTCGAGATCTTCCAGATGTTCGGTAAAGTTCCATTGGATACCCCATTTGGCCTTATTAAGAGCTTTATCTAGGATATCATAAAGAACGATAAGGAAGAGTGATGGTGATAGTAGACACCCGTGCCGTACGCCTGAATTAGTGGTGAATGTCGGTGACAACAACCCGTTGTGGAACACACTGCATTTAAAGCCTGTATAATGTGCACGTACTAAGTTTATGGCCTTTGCGGCAATACCTCTTCGTTGCAGGGAAACCCAGATGTTTTCTCGGGAGACACTGTCGAAGGCAGTGCTATAGTCTACGAAGGCTATAATTTTTATGAAATTTATTGCAGAGGTAGATTAATCCCTGAGGAAGAACACTAAAGAAAAACATAGTTGTGAGCAGAGCCATGGGAGATGCCTCGCCCTCAAAGGAAAAAAGGCTACTGCGGCTAAACTACTATACAAAATATTTATCAAATATGGTTTGGAGACAGACTAAGCCCAAGGAAGGGATATTATAAACCTAAAGGACATTTAAATTTGTTGTTTTGTTGTACAATCAGAGAGAGGATTAGAACCACATAAGAACCCTCCGAAAATACGCCCATAACACATTTCAATCTTTTCTCAGATTTAGATAGGCTAACGTCATTTTCTTTCCTACCTGTCTCAAAGCATAGTTCTGAAGGGTCTTTTAAAATATGAATATCACACTTACCTCTAAATTGCTTATCGCACTATGCGTTTCTTCACGTGTTAACGTCAAATTCAGCTCACAATCACTAGGATGTAAATAATTAAGATGCTGCATATTGGAAGGATGTTGCGTATGACCCATGTGAACACTATTCAGCAAAATATTGGAACTGGTGCGACTTAGCGCTTTTCGTTGACGTATTGCTTCCCTGTAGTGAAAAAAAAGTGAGATATTGAAATAAAACCCCAAATCCATAAAAAAACAACGAGTGAACCTACTTAAAAATGCGCCAGTACATAACTAGCATCACAATGCCTGGTATCCAAAAGCTAACTGAACTCGATATAAGAGCATACGCTTTATTAACCACAAAGGAACATTGATTCGGATTCCGCAAAACTTCTAGCAGATGCTCTTCCGTTGTATACCAGCCGAGGAAAATTGGAGTGAATGAAATTAAAGCGGGTAAAATCCAGACATTGGCCAACATGAAGCAAACCGTCTTGTGCGTCATGTTGAGTGGATACTCCAAGGGTCGCACGATAGCATAGTATCTGTGTGGGATGAAATGGGAAGTTAAATTGAATGTGGTTACAATATTGAACAAAACACACAATAAAGCCATCACAAAAGTTGATGGTTTTTTTTTCCATTTTCATTTTATAATAAAGTAACAGGCGATAAGTAACAAAATAATAATAAAAAATCAAGAATGAACAACATAAAAAGGGAAACTCCCAAGTGCCCAAGTGCTGTAATGCATCCCATACTTATCGTGTACATATATATATTGATTGACCTTCCATAACATGACCACAAAATTAAAATGGCCAACATTAATCATTTTTCATTTTTCACTTTAACATTTTGGTTTAGCGTCACAATTTATTATATTGAGGTTGAATATTTGAGAATTACGTCTATTTTAAGCGTTGCCACTCTTGGCTACTTTGGTTGCTAAGAGAGGTTGTGTGTTCGTCCTTCGATGATTAATGAATGGAAAATCGAAATCGTTGGTAAAGCTACCTATACAATTAAACTTTGAAAAACTTTTGTCGACTCAAAGTTACAACAAAATGTGATCCAAATATGAGTGGTCGTGGTGTGAGCAACAGGAAGCTCTAAGGTGTATCCGAAAGGGGGAAAATGTTAATTTCAATAATGGTTAACTTGTGTTTTGGTTCGAAGTTGATACCGCAGGTAGGTAGTAGATGAGATAGTACGAGGAGATCAATAAAATAACTAATAATTCTTTTGTAATTGAATTGATAAAACTAAGTAAGTAGAATAAAGGAAGTGGTTAAGGATAACAGTGCAGTGCACACAATAGAAATATGTTTGGTCTTAGACTTTGAAAGATAAACGTTTATAATGACGCAATTTAAAGTAATTAAAATTAAACGCTTGTTAATTGGTTAGTAAAAGTTAAAACATTTAAAAAAACCAATATTTGTATTGGTGGCATACCTGCATAGGTTCAGTTAAAGTTCTAGCAAAAATATATACATATGTTTGAACAGAAATTTGCTTAATATACAAATTTTATACCTCTTTTTCATATGAGCCAGTAGTGCAGAGGATATGTTTCCATCTATCACACGGACGAACCACGGTTTGAATCCTAGTGTAATCAGTACTTTTTTGTTGTTGTTTGAGCTTTACAGTAAGGTAAATATCTCTTAAATTTTTTCAAAAAATTACTGTAAGGTTATACAAAAATTCTGACTTAACTAAAACAGTATGGTAAAATTCATTCACTTCTGGTAAAATTTATAACTATTTTTTTCTCTATGTAGACTGATAAAAAAAAGGATTTTTGGAAATTCCGTGACTACCTTTGTAAATCTGAAAGATTGTGACAAAGCTTTTGCTACGACCGAGGTCTTGGTTCGCCGGTGGCCAAGGTTTGCACCAGAAAATTTTTATATTTGCGGAGAGAAAAGGGAAACAATGAATATAATGGTTTTAATTGAATACGAACACAGGTTTTCGTTCTTTTATTTTCATATTTCTTACGTTTACGGTATCTTAAGTATATGTAATCGCGCGTAAAATTTATTCGGATGTCCTGTCGTCTCTTATTTGCAGTCCCACTGTCCGTCTCGGTTTTGCAGTATCGGCATTGCTCAATACAAACGAATACACAACGACCAATGTTTTAGTGTCGTCTCTTTCGGACAGGTGCCGAAACACTAGTGAGATCGAGTCGACAATGCATCTACCCCGAATACACAACGAACAATTGCATCATATTTTCCATATCCATATCCCCAAAAACGGGACTAAAGCCACTTTCAAAATAAACATCTTTATCTTTCATTAACAAAAAATTTTCAGTTTACAAAATCTTCATGATTTTTACTATTTATATTAGTTGCAATTTGTTTCAGAATGAAAAGATAATGTAAAAATGAAACTGATACAGCAGCTAACTCAATTTTTTTGGAAAATGGACTTAGGCCACTTTTAAAATAACCGGCTCATATATGTTGAGGCAAAAAGTCCAGCATGTTTTGCCTCCAAAAAATATGTATTTAACTCTTAATCAAATAAACATTTGCTTCATTCAATTATTAAAAAAAACTTAAGTAAGTCAAAACATTTTGACCTTTTAAATTTGCATATTTAAATGAAATTGAATTTCAAAAGTTATGCAACCGAAAATTTTGCACAATCAATCAATCAATCTATCAATTATTGAAAACAAAAATACAAAAAAAAATCCAACTAAAAGTAAATAAATAAATGATGAAACTGTAGCGATAGTAAAATCCAATTCATATAAGTGAAAAATTTGTTACTCACCTATCTACTGATATGCAGCATAGATGCAATATACTCGCTGTGGAAAAGTAAACATCCAGACTATTGTAAACATTACACATGAACGGTCCGAACATCCATTTGCCACCTGATAGCTCTACCGATGCATTAAATGTCATCGCACAAAGTGCAACCAACATGTCCGCCATGGCCAGTGATACAACAAAATAATTTGTTATTACTCTGAAAAGAAAAGGACAAAAATTAAAATGAAAAAAGAAAAAAAAAAAGAGTTAAAAAGATGCAAAGACAACAACAGAGAGAGATAGAGAGAGACAGTAGCAATGGTAAAAAAAAATATATGAGTAATAAGACCTTTCCATAAGTGTGTCAGTAGGAAAGTTGCACTTTATATCCCTTTCCAAGAATTTTAATTTTTTCGACCTTTCCTCATCGATTGGTGAAATAATTTTTTTTTTAATAAAAATGGGCCCAAAACGGTTACTTAGAGGAGTCGGAGACTCTTTTAGTTTTGTTAAAAATATATTTCCTACCTTTTTTCATCGACTGATGCAGTAAATTTAGTTTATAAAAATTGTCCAAAAACGGTCACTGAGGGGGGTCGGAGACTCTTTTGGTTATGTCCAAAATATATTTACGACCTTTGCTCATCGATTGGTAAAATAAATTTATTTTACAAGAATGGGCCAAAAACGGTCACTTAGAGGGGTCGGAGATTCTTTTGATTTTCTTAAAGATATATTTTCAACTTTTCCTCATAGATTGGTGCAGTAAATTTTTTTACAAAAATGGGCGAAAATTGGTCACTTAGAGGGGTCGGAGACTCTTTTGGTTATGTTCAAAATACATTTTCGACCTTTCCTCATCAATTGGTACAATAATATTTTTTTTATATAAATGGTCCCAAAACGGTTACTTAGCGGGGTATGAGACTCTTTTGGTTCTGTTCAAAATATATTTTCGACCTTTCCTCATAGTTGGTGCAATCAATTTTTTTTTTGTACAAAAATGGGCCCAAAACGGTCAATTTAAGCTATGCTAAAAATATATTTTCGATCTTTCCTCACCGATTGGTGCAATAAAATTTTTTCGCAATGGGCCCAAATCGGTCATATCCAAAATATATTTTCGAACTTTTCTCATCTATTGGTGCAATAAATTTTTATTACAAAAATGGGCCCAAAACGGTCACTTAGAGGGGTTGGAGGTGCAATAAATTTTTTTTACAAAAATGCTCAAAAATCAGTCATATTCAAAATATATTCTCGACTTTTTCTCATCCATTGGTGCTGTTTACGCGACCACGCGCATAAACTTTAGAATATTTGAATTCTTCATGCAACGGCAACACTACCCACTCGACCTATGAAAGCTACCGTGAATAGATCTCGTTGTCGATAAACGTCAGAAATTCTATTACATTTGTCTGATTTGACTGTTGCCGTCTCGCTCGCGCTAGTGCAGTTGAAGTCATAGTGTCAACCCCGAAGACGAATACATAAAAAGAAGTCATTTCGTTGAATATTAAGCGCACGCTGCAGGTGGCGAATTTCTTATAGTTTTTTAATTGCGAAATAAAAGAAACTAAAAATAACTAAGCATTAAATAAGGTAGAATTCTCAAACTAACTTAAAGCTAAAAAGTGTTTTTAATTCCTCCTAATTAAAACTAAGTAGTATTTTCTGATAAAACTTGTCTTGTGTACTGAGCACATTTAAAGGATTAAGTTTTCACAAGTGACGTCAGCTGCCCATCTAAAGGCAGAGGATCAGCGTCTCCATTGCTGCATTGACAGTCTTGGTCATCTTCCGAAGGAGGCTTATAGATTTTCATCTCCGTAGGAGGGTATCATCATCGCCGTCTTGGAACGAAGCAGCTACAGCTGTGTCCAAAATAATAGTAGTGCTTTTTATAAAATTGTAAACGACCTTAAAAATTTCTGAATTTTTATTTTGATCGAATTGAAATACATTTTTTTTTTAAGAGTGGTATCCTAAGGAGAAATTAAAAAAATAATTAACAAGATTTCAAGGCAGTTGGGATAAAAAAATTAAAGTTTTCACAAGTTCTTAAAATTTGGCTGCTCAAAATAATAGTAGTGGTAATCAATGGGATTTAGGTCTGGCGACTGGGCGGGCCATTCAAGAACATTTATGTCGTTGGCCTGAAACCATTGTTTGGCAACTTTACTAGTGTGCTTGGTGCCAATTCAGTGGCATTTGGTCGCCAGCATATGGCAACATGACTTCCTGCAGTATATGGACGTAAAGGTGCCGATCCATGATTTCTTGGATCCAATATATAGGCCCCACACCGTTATACGAAAAGCATGCCCAAATCATTATGCTAGATCCTCCGTGTTTAATTGTTTTTAAGGTAAATCTTGGATCGAATTCCGTATTTGATGGTCGTCTTACGTATTGCCGAGACCTCCTTCCACCATAAAGCACAATTTTGGATTCATCATTCCATAAAATATTTCTCCATTTCTGAACTGGCCAGTCGATGTGTTTTTGAGCGAATTTTATTTTTGCTGCTACATGTTTTTTATTTAGAAGCGGAACTTTTCTTGGGCTATGTGCTGCCAAATTATTTTCCCGCAAATATCTTCGTATTTTTTGTGTACTGGCATTGACTTTAAGTTCATCCTTTATCCTGGAAGAGCTCGCAAAAGGATTTAGTCTTGAGTATCTCACCACACGATTTTCTTCTTTCTTGGAGATTATATGAGGTCGGCCGCGATTTTTAAGGCGTGGGGTGAACGTGACAGCATTTCGAACCATCGACGGTGAACAATCTACTATATTTTACACTTCCTTGTAAGTTTTGCCTTTCGAAATCAATTTTTTTATAAGTGCACGCCGCTCAGAACTGCAGTGCTTGCCTCGTCCCTTTTTTGGAAAGTTTTTGTTACACACCGATGAGAAACTGATAAATGATTATAATAATACCCTTTTTGTTAGGAATATCCGGTTTATTCTAATTTTTTGACAAAATTTTCGCATACACTACTATTATTTTGATCATACAAAAACCAGCTCAACTGCGAATTTTTCAAATAAAAATTAGAACAAGCACGTAAAAATTGAAAGTAGTGAGTCTTCTTATTATGCTTTCATAGCGTTACAAATTGTTAAAAAAAAAAATATCGAAAATTCAAATAATCAGTTATATATGACAAAAACAAGCTAACGGGTAGTATCACTACTATTTTTTTGAGCACAACTGTACATTGCAGCTTACAGCGGTCAACCAAGGTATTGTTCCATTTGCAATTTTTATTATATTTTGAGAATCAAAATACATGTTTGGTCCACGACCAAACAGGTGCAATAAATTTTTATTACAAAAATGGGCCCAAAAGTATCACTTATGAAGAGTGGTCGGAGACCACTTTTTTTGTTATTAAAAGTTTTTTTAAAAGATTTTAAAATGGCCACTTTGCAATGCAATTTGCTTTAAAACATTAAACAGTCGGACGAAAAAAAGGGTAAGATAGTAGCTAAGTCACATTAAAATGAACATTATTAGGGGGGAGAAACCAATTTTCTGATGTTCATTTTCCTTACTGTTGGAATTATTTTAGTTCATATTTTCCCTCGTGGGTCATTTCGTACTTATTCTTGCCACCAACCGGTGAAAGACAACATGCCAACACATACCTAAGTAAATTTAATTTTCCAAGAATAAACGCACTTTGTTTTACGCTACGAAAAAAAACGGAAATTGTCAACGTAAAGTGATATAATTTCCGGATCCGGCATAATTTCATTGCCGGCCGTATCGTAACGTAGCATAAAACACGCAGTGAAAGCTTTCAGTTCTACAGACTGATATGCTCGTGTACCTTCAACAAGTTTGCTTTCGGCTTCATGCACTTCCGCTCCATAGAATAATTTGGAAGACTCCGAACTTAAAGTGTAAGATATCCTTATTTATGTTAAAGTTTTAATTCAAGAACTTGAATCAGTTGCGGTAAAGAATGTCACATAAGCTCATCAAACTTGGAGAGTTTTGAGCAGAAACTCATAGAAAGGTATATAGCTACGTTCTCATGACAGTGAATTTTTGCGAATGAAATTGAAATAGTAAAATTCAAAAATGGAAAAATGGTAATTTAAGCGTATAGTGTAATTGCACGGCCAATTTGTTGGTGGTTAGTTAACAACCGTTTCTAATGTGAAAAAGTTGTACTGCCATCTCCTTTACCACGCTCTTTTAATGTGTGTTTACATTTTCAATGACTTTATTGATAGCCTTAAGATTTGGACTTGCATCTGTGCAGGGATCAGTCTTCCTCTGTACTAAATTAAAAAAAAAAAAAAAAAAAATCCGGTGAATGCGTGTTTTTCTTTTAGGGGTAATACCATGCCCACATTTCTAATGTGAAATAGCAATCAAGGTATCAGATTGTTAAAGTTTTCAAAGGTTTGATTTAAATCGCATTCCATTGCATAGATGACAACTAAGTAGTTATTAAAAAATTTTGATCCTCTTTTAAAATGCATTAATGGCAACATGGTTGCAGCAGCAACCCTGGTCCCGAAACAGTGAGTGCCAACTGTCAGATCCTATCGATAAAAGGATACAGATGATCGTGGATAAAAATGAAATGGTGGAATGCGGCGTTGTTATAGCTCTCTTGTTACCCAACCGGCAACGAGGAAGACGTGTTCTTCAAATATTTCAACCATACGAACTGAGACTTTCAAGCAAAACCCAGTACATATGTATCAGTGGACAGTGACTAAGACCGTGGGCTTTGTTTTCTGGAGAACTTCCTGACCTGACCCGAGAGTGTAGCGGTGGCGTGGGCTCTCGTTAACAAACAAGACAGACAAGGACGGGTTAGTAGAGGACATCGGGGAGGCATCGGTACAAGGTCTTTAATTGATTCATCTACTGGGGCACCCGAAGTTTTCCATAGATCTCCCAAAGGGCTCATAGTCAAAACAAAGTAGATCTAGATATTCGATTGATGCCATGCCTACTTTTCAAATAAATGCAAGCGTTTTTTTTTTTTTTTAATTGGGCTTGGTACCTTCCCTTCAAGGTTGTGTGGTTGTCCCACTTTGAATGAAGTAGAAATAACTAGTTTGGACTCAAGGACCTAGTTTCTCCTAGGCCAAACTACAAACTTGAAATGTGGCTTAAAGTTTTTTAAATTGACAAATCTCAACCACTTTTGATGTATTTTTTACAGGTATTGTATATTGCACAGAATGGAAATATTTGGAGTAAATTTTTGAAAAAAAAAAAAAAAATTGGTTCAAATGATTGATTTTTCTTCAAGGTGAAAGGAAGCTTACTCTACGATTGATACATTTTCGCTCACACACACACAATCATTACGATAAAATGCTCCTACCTTAATTTTCGATTTCGTTGCACTGAAATGATGACAAGCGCATTACCAAGTACGGCAGCCAGAATAATCGATGAAAATATAAATCCCTTCAAAATGAGTACGGACAGGTCCAACCAATTATCTTGCCCAAGGCCATCAATATCAGCAACATCAGTAGTGTTGTTGGAAATTGTTGAGTTGAGCGATGTTGTTTCATTTGCGAATGTTGTTGCTGCTGTTGTTGCGATAGCAACTTCTGCTGTTGTTGCATCAACAGCAACAATTTGACTGCTGCTGCTGATGTTACTACTGATGGCTGTTGTTGTTGGGACAATTGCTCTTGTAATTACAGCTGTTTTTGCGGTTGTTACAACAATAATTGATGATGTTGCTGCATTCAAATTGAGCGTTGAAAAAGTGAACAGAGGTAATGGTGGCGGAGGAGATGCTGGAGACGACGTAGCAATTGGTACGGCAGTGACAATGCCTGAGACAGATGAGTTGGCTGCTGCTGCGACTGCAATATTGACGCTTGCGATGAAAGCAGCGATTACTGTGATGGCGGCAACAATGTGTTGTGTTGTCAACAACATTTTGTATAAAATCTTACAAGTCCTTTGTGCTGCAGTTGCTGTTGTTGCTGTATCTCGTTACGTATGCAGCTTCGTTTATGTTGCTGTTGTTGTTTTAATATTCTTAATAATTTTGCTGTTGTTGTCTTTGTTGTAATTGTAATTATTATTATCGTTAATATTCGTTTTATTGTTGTCAGCAAACATTTCATTAAATTGAGTTTGCATGTTGCTGTTGTTGCTGTTACTAAATTTCTTAATGCTGTTGGTGTCGGTGTCTGTATTGTTGTTTTTGATGGTGGTGGTAGTGCGATTGTCCTGAAGCTGCTGCTGCTTTTGCTGCCTGTCGTTAAGGGTGCTCCTTGTTGCTCGTACAGCATTTTCTGTGTTGTGAGATCTGCTTCACAACTTCATCACGTTTCAATGAGCGGAAAAATTGCAAACAAAATCGAAAATAATTGCAATTTTCAATTGAAACGAAGGGAGCACAGTGCGCTGTTGATACCAAGGACGAATAAAAAGAAAATCAAAAAAAAAAAAAAAAAAAAAATAAATGAAAATTGCAAAATAAAAAATTCAGCCAAATGAAGCGACTGCTGCCAAAGACTTTTTCTTGGCAAATATTTTCCCCCTTTTCGTTTTGTTTTATCTGCTGCAGTGTTATTGTTGTTGTTGCCGTTTCACTGTTATGCGTTTAATTTTAATTTTCTCCACATTAAAATTGCATCATTCTGTAAGTAAAAAAAAAGAAGAAAAAAAAAAACAGTTTTTTTTTTTCATTAAAATTGCGAATGCCATTTAAGAACATAAAATTTGAGCATTGAGTGTCATTTACATAAATGATGAATTAACTGACAAGCTTTATATGTATGCAGAATGTGGGCAAAATGTAAATATGTGTTTAAAGATTTTATAGAAAAAATTCATTTAATCGGAAAAGTTTTCAAAATACTGCAGTGTAGGGTGTTTAATGTTTGGCCAGGCCATAGGTTACACCCTCACTGGTTATTTTTGAAAATTTTGTTCAAACCTTACTTTTTTTGTTAACAATATTGAAATTTTTGGTTTCAGAAACGCTCAGATAAATTTTTTTAAATAAACTTTTTAAAATTCCATTAAACAGTTATAGTGTTGCCACCTGGTTATTTTCAAAAATTTTGTTCAAATCATACTTTTTGTGACTAAATGAAAATTCTTGGTTTCAAAAACGAATAGAAAAATTTACAACACAAGTTCAAGTGATAATTGTGAGAGCTAATGTACCATTTTCAAGGCGGAAAAAAGTATATTTTCGATCACTAAATTTTAAAAATCAAATCATGAAGTTTTATAAAGAAATGTTACACTAACAAGATGCCATTAATACTTTTTCTTAAAAGTCAAATTGTTACTTCGAAAAAATGAGCCAAAGTCATTTAAACGTTGTACATGTGAATCTCTCTCTCATTCAACTCTGTGGTGTATTTATATAACTAATTTTTGTTACAAACATTTTGAATGTATTTTTTGATGGAATTTAGTATTTTGTTATTTATTTAAAGAAAAACTTACTTATATTGCATAAATGGTTAAAAAGATATACGCAAATTAAGTAAAATAACTCTTTGGAATGCAGCGTTTGCAATGTTGTTCGGAAAATAACTCAGTAGGCTACGTCCAGCTACGTCTTTTAACCATAAAAAAATGAAAGGTGAGAATCTACGCTTTCAATTTAAATCAAAAAAAGTTCGACATATTTCAAGCAAATCATTCATGATAAAGGTCATGTGATTTTCAATGCGAGTTTGCAATGTAAGTGCATGGAAATAATATATTGCCTAGCTATGGAAATAAAGTGTTGCATACCTTTAGGGTTAAGTAATTTAAGTGCATTTTCTATGCGAAATAGGCGTGACCGTTGACGTATCACGCCCATTGTCTTAACTAGCACGTAAAATTTCATTGTTATATAAGTAGTAGGAGCATCACTTCTATTTTTTCCATTATCAAATTCTTACTGAAAGAACTTTTTTTTACTCATATACGTTTGTACGGAAGTGGGTTTTTAATATCTGTAATTCTCTTCCATCATTAGCTTATTGATGTTGATTATACAATTTTTGCCAAATTGAAAAATTGAATTCACCAAATTAATATCGCAGGATAAAACAAACCGATGTGTTCAAATCATTTTTCAATTATCCTAAATGATGACAAAACATTTTTACGTAATCAATAGCAGTTGATTCTTTTTTATTTTTGTATTTTGCCAATGCATCAATTGCACAAAAAATACTCAAAAAAAAAAAAAAGAAAAAAAAAAAAAAAAATATGACTAGAATCCTGCCGTTGGCGTTGGCGTTATTGCTGCATGTTATGCAAGAGTCCACAATGTAACATTGGCATTAAAAAATTTTACAAAATTTTTCACCAGCAAAATTTTCCTCTAACACTTTTGCTGATGGATGCTTTTTTTGCAACAGAGAACACAATTCAATTCCATTTCATTTTGTTTTTGTTTTTTGAACGTGCAACATTTCAGCAAAAAATACTAAAATAGAAACAAAATAAATGCCATATACATATATATAGAGGCAAAATTTGAAACAATAGCTGATTCCATAGAACCATCATTTATTGGAGTAGTATGTGCACATACATACATCTATGCACACATGTCTGTGTTTGCGTAAATGGGCTTGACTTTGGCTAGTGGCAAGAAAAAAAAACTCTCACTCATACGCATACGCAGACATTGAAATAACAAGGACGACTTTTATAGCCTTCAATCACGACATTTATTTGCTACCAAAATCAACAAAGCGCTCGCATACTAATACACTCGCTGGAGAGTTCATTACTCACACACACGCTAAGCGCATAACACACACGCACGAAAACACGACAACATTTATGCCTGATTACTTTTACAACATACGTGTTTTTTCCATTTGTATTTTGTTTTGGACTTCCTTTTGTTTTTATTTCCATTTATTGTTTTACAACGCTATAAATAAAGGGAAATATTAAAAAAAACGACAAAAGATGCCTCTAATTAAATTAGTCACAAGGTGCGCCAGCATGTGTCGCATGCGTTAAGTTATTAAGTTCCTCAGTTGGACTGTCGGACATATGTAGGAATAAGTGCTGTCCGCACAACTACCCAGCCTCTTAGTTTGGACAGTGATACCTTCATCAAAATAATATGGGTAGGTACCTATTCATTCGATAGTATCGATCCCCATACAAAAAAAAAAGTTTGCTGTAAGCCCCCCATTTTGAAAGCTTATCGGTATAGATTTTTAAGGAAAAAAATGGACCACCGGAGATCCTGACAAACATCCACTTATTTATAACTTGGAGTCCTACCTATAAGAGTCTGAGCTCAGATTTCGAAAAACAATTTTTTTTTCGACGTCTAAATAATACGCTATACCATTTCACGTCCGATCATCTAGTATAGTATATCGTTGTAAATGTCTCAATGTGAGCTATATTTCATTCATAGAAGTAATTTATCTGAAATGTTTTTTTCGACTAGTTGTACTCATTATCTCAGTTTCTACCACCCTAAGGTGCCAAGGACACTTCATAAAATTGAAGCCCATAAAAAATCATAAAATTTATCTCTACGAAGTTTTCTCAAACTGTTGAAATTGAAGAAGTTATAGCTAATCTAAAACCTCATTACAAAATATGAAAAACAGGATGTTCAAAAAATAAAATCGCCCCTTATAATATGCAAGATACTTTTTTTATTTATTTGCATATTGTTTGAAATTTCAAATGTTAAATTAGCAAGGGTGTAACCTTTGACCTGGCCAAACATATAAATACCCTAAACTGCAGTATTTTGAAAATTTTTCTTATATGGGAGGTGCCACGTGCTCTTGTCCGAGTTCACTCAGTTTTTGCTCAGAGCTTGCATTTATATTTCTTGGTATCTGAGTGAAATTTGGTTGGATTATCTCAAAAAACGTTTTCAGTACAGCGGTTTCAAGCTTTTGCTTATATGGGAGGCACCACGCCCTCTTGTTCGAGTTCGTCTAGTTTTAGTTCAGAGCGTGCATTTTTAATCCTTAGTATTTAGGTGAAATTTAGTTGAATTATCTCAAAAAACTCTTTAAGTATAGTATTTTGAAACTTTTGCGTATATGGGAGGTACCACGCCCTCTTGTCCGATTTCACCCAGTTTCTTCTCAGAGTTTGCATTTGTAGTTTTTAGTGTCTGAGTAGAATTAAGTTCGATTATCTCAGTATAGCATTTTGATGCTTTTGCTTATATGGGAGGTGCCACGCTCTCTTGTCCGATTTCAGCTAGTTTTTGTTGAAAGCTTTCATGTATAGTTCTTAGTGTCTGAGAAAAATTTAGTTTGATTACCCCAACAAACGCTTTCAGTATAGCGTTTTGAAGCTTTAACTTATATGGGAGATGCCACGCCTTCTTGTCCGAATTCGCACAGTTTTTTTTCAGAGCTTGTTCTTATAATTCGTAGTATTAATGTGTATTTTGGGTGCATTCTGGTGAAAAATACTCCTAAAGTTGCATTTTGGATATATTTTTTGTATGAGCGGTAGGCGTGCCCGCTGACCGATTTCACTCATTTTCAATCCCGCGAGCTAACTTTGACGACGTAGGTAGCGTACCAAATTTCATTGAATTATCTTGCTCAGTTTTCCCAGAAATGTATTTCCACGCACACCTAGCCAGCCAGACAGACGGACATGGCTATATCGACTCAGGAGGTGACGCTGATCAAGAATATATACACTTTTCTATATCTGCCACGCCTCCTTCTCTGCGTTACAAGCGGAAGGAAAAACTTGAACATACCCTGGGTGTAGGGTATAAAAATGTTATGTACTTTTCAATATACATAAGTTCTACTTGGGACGCGTGGCAGGAAATGTTTAAATTTTTAGAAAAACTTTTGTCAATATTTTTGTTGGCACTGAGCGCAATTTGTTGCATACTCCTTTGGCAACTTGACTGGCAGTCATCCGGCAAGCAAAGTATTAAGAAAGTCGGAAGTATCAAATGCTGTCACGCTATTTTCTCCTCTTCATAATAAAAGTAATATTTTGTAATTATTTTCCCATAACTTTGATTTGCTAAGTAAACTTTTAGTGGTGGTAGTTCAATAGCAATAAACATAATATTGACAATGACAAGAACAACAACTAAAAATATTGATCAGCAATTGTCAATAAGCCGAAAGCCTTATGTAAGTAAAATAGCAAACAACAAGCCAATAGAAAATGCTATATATACGTACCATTTGCGTTAGTATACACATACACACATATGAGTAGACACATAAATACCCTACAGGAAATGTATATTCAACAAATGAAAGCGATAAATTTACTTTGACTTAAGTAAATACAAAATAATGTTGCATAAAATCAAAAAAAAACTACATAAAATACTAAAATGAAATATTCCTTACACACTGTGTACTAAATCCAATGTATTGCCTAGTCATCAGCGTCATCTGACGTACATAAGACGACCTAAGCGAGTTTGGCATGCGCAAAAGCAGCCACCAGATATGAGGTTATAAGATTTGGTAAAGATATAACAGATGAAAAACTTTGCATAGTTGCATGCTACACCACAAAAATATTGAGAAAAGTTGAGAATGTTGCGTCATGCGTATCATTGTAGATGCGTTTGCTGTAAAATAACAAAGGTAAAGCGAAGAACAAAATAAACAAAACAACTAGCAGAAGTGAGGAGATTAAAATCGAAGATAATTCGTGATCCAACTTATTGTGGATAAAGCTGTTGCGAGAATCATCTAGAAAGTTCAGTGCTTCAAAAGAGTGCTAAAAGTACTAAAAATTTTAACACATCAATGCCCAACGGGAACCACGATAGATAGAAGGCTGAAATTTTTGGAGTTATAGACCTGAGCTCAAACTATATTTTTGAAAAAAAAAATGTTTCTATGGAAAATGGGTACCGTATGGCACCGCTGGGCATTAATGAGTTAATATCATTATGCGATTGAGGTAAAGTAAACGTCAGTAAACAATAAGTCATTATAGCTGGAATTGGAATCACATATTTTATGTTTATGTTGAGCTCTAAAATTTTAAGAAATCACCCTAAGGCCAAGAAAGTTGATGGTTTTTATAGTATAACTAGCTGTTTTACCCGGCGTTGCACGGGTTTTAATAAAAAGCCAGATTGCACAAAAAAGCTAATAACGAAAACTTTATTATTTTTTAAAACAATGTTCCACAAACAGATGCTCCGATCTATTTATTCTATCGGTAAAATTCCAAAAGTATCGCAAAATATTAAAAAATACATTGAAGAAATCGGTAAGAGTTCCAGTTTATGGAAAAACGTCCAAAATATCGGTAAATGTCCAAAATTATCGAAATACACCGAAGAAATCGGTAAAAGCCCAAATGTATCGAAAAACATCTAAAATATCGGCAAAAGTCTAAAAGTATAGAAGAACATCTAAAGTATAGATAAAAGTCCAAATATAACGAAAAACATCCAAAATATCGGTAACAGTCCAAAAGTTTCGAAAAATATTGAAAAACATTTAAAATATCGGTAAAGGTCCAAAAATGTCGAAAATATCCTAAAATCGGTAAAAGTCCATAAGTATTGGAAAACATCGAAGAAATAATAATAATACTTGATTGTTATTATTATGATAAGTGGCATATTAAAGACTAAATTCTTCTATGCGAACGATTCATATCAATAAATACTATATAAAAAAATCAGTAGAAGTCCAAATAAAGCGAAAAAGATCCAATATATCGAAAAAGTTCCAAAAGTTTCGAAAAACATTGAAACACATCGAAGAAATCGGATAAAGTCCAAATTTATCAAAAAACATCCAATATATCGGTAACAGTTCAAATACTTATATCGAAAAACATCCAATACATATATCGAAAGAAATTCAAAAGTTTCGAAAAATAGTGAAACAAAAAAAAAAATTTTTTTCGAAAAACGTACAAAATAGCGGTAAAAGTCCAAAAATGTCGAAAAACATCCTACATATCGGTAAAGTCCAAAATTATTGGAAAACATTGAAGAAATCGGTGAAAGTCCAAATACATATATCGAAAAATATTTAATGTATCGAAAAGGGTCCAAAAGTTTCGGAAAATATTGAAACACAACGAAGAAATCGGTAAAGTCCAAGTTTATACAAAAACATCTAAAATATCGGTTAAAATCCAAAAATGTCGAAAAACATCCTATAAATCGGTAAAAGTCCGAAAGTTTTGAAAAATGTTGAAACACATCGAAAAAATCGGCAAAAGTCTAAGTTTATCGAAAAACATCCAAAATATCGGTAAAAGCCCAAAAGTTTTGAAAAATATTGAAACACATTGAAGAAATCGGTAAAAGTCTAAACACAAAACATCCAATATATCGAAACAAAATCGAAAGTTACGAAAAATAGTGATATATGTACATCGAAGAAATCGGTCAAAGTCCAAGTGTTTCGAAAAACATCCAAAATATCGAAAAAAAGTAAAAAAGAATTGAAAAATATTGTAAAACATCGTTAAAAGTCCAAAAATATTGAAAATATTGAGTTGGCATCACTGACGAAATCACTCTCATTTTTGCTCTCATCAACAACACAACATCAAGAATAAAAAAAAAAACAATAATTGAAAGAGACTGAAAAGACAACAACAACACATAACTCATGGCGCAGCAAGCTATAGCGACTGAAATGCAAACGATCATTTTCATGCAAGCATTGAATTTTTTTTTTCAACAACTTCATACTGAAAAAAAAAAAGGTTTATCTTATAAAAACCAAAAAAATAAGTGTACAATCCTGTTCCTTTTTACACGTAGAACGTTTTAAAAAAAACATTGTTAAAATCGGTTCGGTATATTTTGCACCAAATCGTTACATAGGGTTTTCATATAATAGATAGTATAGATATATGTAGATAAAACTTTGAAGGACTGACACTCTACATAGAAATAAAATGGCAATTGTGCCAGTAAATCTTGTTGTTCCCTTAGATTTCATTAGATCAAAATGAAACGTTTTCATCAAAATTCAAACCATTCCGATTGCTAATGGTCATCATCTATATCTAGACTTTGGTGATTCTTAAATTTCCTTCTTCGTTTAACTTTTCAGGAGACTTTTGGTCTACCACGTCCTCTACTAGCCAGCTTTTATAGATTTAATTTACATAAAATATTTTCAATAATTTTCCTAAAAGGGTGGACAGTTTTCTGCACATATTTATTCGATCATTAAACAAAATCAAATGTAAATAAAACACTTGAGCTACTGCAAAACATATTGGGCACGAGCAATATTGTAGGAGGATACAATATATGAAATATGTATGTTGACTTGGAGCAGATTGGGTTGGTTTGGTATGAATAGGGTACTTGTTTTTTTTGTTTTGTCCAACTGATTGCCTGCGTATGAACGGGCAGCACACACAAGCAAGCGATGCCCATGGGAAGCGTTTCGTTGGTAATCACTGGCATTAAAAATTAAATCCATGTTGAGACAATGACCAACAGCAATAGCTACATCAACAACAGCAATGCAAACAAAAGAAAAGCCTTTTGCAAACACAGCAGTCAGAGCAGAGTGGGCTATGCATTTAACAGTCGGTTAACAGCGAAAAAAAGTTCATTAAAAATAAAATTGACAGTGATGTTTTATTGTTGTTATAAAACAACAGCACTAATTAAAGTAGTAGTGAAAACCATTTATGAACATATAAAGTTGCTTATTGACAGTGTCAGCATTATTTAATTGCATACTTAAAAAAAAAAAAAAATGTATTGTTTTATTGCCTGTGGTAATTAATCTTTTAGATTAAAACATATATGATTCAAAAGTAAAGAAAATTTTATTGTAATTGGGGAAAGTTTTAACAGAACAAATTGAGGATTGGCTGTACCAAAGGTGCTAAATACCATTTCGAGGCAAAAGTAATGTCATTTATATTGTGTGCCATAATTAGCGGTCATTTGACCAATATCATTTTTCACCATATTGCCATCAATTTCACACTATCAAGTAAACTTTTCGTGAAAACGGAAAATCATTTTGATCATATCTAACAATATCTCACCCAATTCATGTTATGACATTACTTTTGCATGTATTTAAAACTATATTAAACTGATATACGATGTGCTAACTACTTGGGAAATTAATATTATCTTTAAACTTCTATAAACAGTATTCAGTTACTTTTCAACTTTATGCAATTTAAAATCATTTACATACATTCACTATTGACTCTGCGACCAAAGCAGTTCCAGTAAAAGCTATTTCACCACATGTAAAATTCACCTCATACTTTGCGGTATGTGCATATGCTTCGAATGGTGGCACAGGGTGCTTTGAAATTAATTTTTCTACAACTTTCCTTAGCCTTTTAAAATGGACAGCCGTTTAAAGGTTGTGGTATCAGCTAAAAACAAACGTTTGACAACATGCATTCTTTTTTCTACTCATAGAAATTATTCCTTCTGAATAATTTAATGTTAGATTTTATTGAAGTGGAAACTATCCTATCTCAAATTTGGGTAAGCATGGGAAAGTTCACAATGAATTTTTGTTTCAGAATAATCGTCAGGTAGGCTGACAACAAGAATTTACCTAACAAAACGCTAAGGATAAAAATAACTACAATGAGAAAATGTTGAAAATAAGTTTTGGAAACAATTGGGTTCGTCGTCGAGCACTTTTAGTTCCAATTTTATAAAAGAAATTCATTACACGAATCGATAGGGAGTTGTTGAAGAAATATTTTGAAAACTATCAGAAACGTCCCCGTCTCCTCACAGGGGTTTTGAACCTATATTTCTAAACAAATTAACTGCACCAATCGAAAGTGAAAGACCGAAAAATAATTTTCGGCATATCAGTGGTGTTTCTGCCCTCTTAATGAGTTTTGATCTTTTCTTATAAAAAAATGTATTGCTCCAATTAACATGGAAAGTCAAAAAAAAAAAAAATTTTGGAAATCGTCGGTGGTGTCCCCGACCCGGTTCAGGAGTTTTGGATCCACTTTTCAAAAAATGTTTAAAAGTTGTGGGTCCACTTTTTCAAAAAATTGATAGGAAAGGGCACAAGAAAAATTTTGGAAGGGGGGGGGGGTTTCCGATCCCGTTTAGGTCTTTTAGGTTCATTTCAAAAAAAAATTGACTGCATCTGTTGATACGGAAAGAAATATTTTGGAATTTATCAGTGGGGAGACCAATTAGTTTCAAAAAAAAAAATTATTGCTCTAATCGATAGGAAAAGGCCGATAAAAATTTGGAATACTGTCAGAGTTATCCAAAAATTTTTGTATCTTAGATATTCTCAAGATAAGCTTTCAAATAGGGGTGGTTTTACCTTACTTTTTTTTTTTGTATGAAGACCGATCCGGTCTATTGTACAATCTAATTAAAATTGAGTAAAAAATAATACAATTGAGTAAAATTTATTCCATGGACATTGATGTTCATGAGTAAAATTTCATAAATTGCTGAGAAAATCTTAGTGGGAGAAGTTTACATATTCTTGAGTGATATTTTTACACATTATTGTGTGACTCCGTTTCGACACAACTTGTGTGAAATTTCATACACTTTAATGTAGAGTGTATTTAATTTAATTTAAAATCTTAAGAATACATTAAACCTCAATCATTTTTTGTCAACTTAAAGTGGAAATTCTTCTTCTCCATCTTGTTCTCTTAAAAAGCTAAAAATGAATACGATGAATTTCATTTTATATCCACAAATCATATATTACTATGTCCATAATATAGTTGACAATAAAAACAAATATTTAAGTTTCCCAGAGGATTGATATCAAATGATATCATATCAAAAGGGACATTCTCTATATAACATATTTCAAAACTTTGAACTTTTACAAAGATTTGCCAAAAACGTTAGATCACTAAATTAACTTTGCGGTTTGACCAAAAACCAATAAAAAGGTTGAATGCTTCTGTTGCTGCTGCTGTTGTTATGTGCATATGTCATCAAGAGTATTACTTCAACAAGGTTTAAATAAAAAATAAAGAAATGCTAAAATATGTTTACTGTCAAAGCCAAAAAAAAAAAAAAAAGAAATAGAGAAATTGAAACTTTTTCCATACAGAAACAATCACAAGCAAAAGGGACATGTTTTTGCTAGTTGTGGTTGTATTGTGTGTGTAAATATGCTGTGTATTCCCACCACAGAAATGTATGAGCTGTGGCCTTGAAAAATAATAGACAAAAAAATGCTACAAAAACATTGTGTACATCCAGTGTGTGCTTTTGTTGAAGGACACTTGGCAAAAGAGATGCACACATATATGGTTTTTGTCAAGTGACAGATGAATCAGCTTAAATAAGTTGTTAACAAAGTTTATTATTTTATTAGTTTGATTTGCTTAGCTAAGGAATAGTTTCATAGTTTTAAAAGTTTTGGAACTTTGTAGACACGACATCACACAGTACTTACATTTTAAAAATGCGATTAATCAGTCAAAAGAGTGCAAAAAACATTACCGGTATCATTGAGAAAATTCCACTGGCAGATGGCAGAATATAAAAAGGCGATGGGTAGGTCAAATTTCAAAAAAAAAAAAAAAAAAAAAACAAAAAGGAAATTATTTTTTTCCAAAATTATCCTTGAACTTGAACATTTTTTAACTGATTTCCATGTTCAGACCAATTTTGGAAAAGCATTGAAGGCATTCGCTTCAAGCAGAAGATAAACTTTTGGCAATTTAAAAAAAAGTTTCGAGTATTCCAAATTATTTATGGGATATTGTACTTAATTGGACATGTTTTCAACATGTTTTTTTTTACGCAGAGTCTGAATCTGGAATCAGAATTTGTCTTTTGCGTATGGTTTTTGAGTTATCATAATCTAAGAACACTCTTTTTTTTTCTTGAAGCAAGAAGTACATACTTTTTCTTCTCTGAAATAACTTAACCTAAAAATTTATGTGGGAACGCAGCTAAACGGACAACCTGGCAGCACTGACAAAACGAACGACACTTGAACGAAACAAACATGACGAAAAGATTTTGAATAAACGAACAAACGACAGTTGAATTCAGTAGTCGTTGAATTTGGTAGTTGAAGAAGACGGTTGTCTGCAGACAAGACATATATGGTTTTTGTCAAGTGACAGATGAATCAGCTTAAATAAGTTGTTAACAAAGTTTATTATTTTATTAGTTTGATTTGCTTAGCTAAGGAATAGTTTCATAGTTTTAAAAGTTTTGGAACTTTGTAGACACGACATCACACAGTACTTACATTTTAAAAATGCGATTAATCAGTCAAAAGAGTGCAAAAAACATTACCGGTATCATTGAGAAAATTCCACTGGCAGATGGCAGAATATAAAAAGGCGATGGGTAGGTCAAATTTCAAAAAAAAAAAAAAAAAAAAAACAAAAAGGAAATTATTTTTTTCCAAAATTATCCTTGAACTTGAACATTTTTTAACTGATTTCCATGTTCAGACCAATTTTGGAAAAGCATTGAAGGCATTCGCTTCAAGCAGAAGATAAACTTTTGGCAATTTAAAAAAAAGTTTCGAGTATTCCAAATTATTTATGGGATATTGTACTTAATTGGACATGTTTTCAACATGTTTTTTTTTACGCAGAGTCTGAATCTGGAATCAGAATTTGTCTTTTGCGTATGGTTTTTGAGTTATCATAATCTAAGAACACTCTTTTTTTTTCTTGAAGCAAGAAGTACATACTTTTTCTTCTCTGAAATAACTTAACCTAAAAATTTATGTGGGAACGCAGCTAAACGGACAACCTGGCAGCACTGACAAAACGAACGACACTTGAACGAAACAAACATGACGAAAAGATTTTGAATAAACGAACAAACGACAGTTGAATTCAGTAGTCGTTGAATTTGGTAGTTGAAGAAGACGGTTGTCTGCAGACAAGAAAAGAAGTGATGTCAAGAAGTAAATTGAAAACAATTAAAAGAACAGAATTGATATTTAAAAGTTGTTAAAGAGAAACATAAATTGAAAGAAGAACTAATATGTAAATTATATTGTAAAATAAAATTATATAATAATACCTTAAAGAATAAATAAAATAAATAGAATAAAACTCTGAATAGAAGCTGGAAAGTGTTGTGTTGAGTATTTTTTATTAAAAAGAAGAAGGAAAGCCTACAAATACTACATTTATAGGCTAAAAGACACTGTTTTTTTTTTTCTATTTTTGAGGTTATGTACAGAAAGCGAAAAATGTTTTTGCTCTTTTGTATAATTTAGCTTACTATTTACAAAATTAGCTATTACGTAGTCATCTATGATATTTCGTTACAAAGTTACGACCATTTTAAGATGACATCATAAAATTAGAGCAATTCTGATTCCAAATTCAGAATCAGCGTAAAAAACAAGTGTTTTTGGCGAAAGTACTAAAAAAGTATTAGGATTTTAAAAATCACTACGTGGCTACTTTTTTGTTATTTTTTTCGCATTTTCAATTGGATATTGTGTTTCAAGAATAGAGACACAAACGCTGCGGCTCTAATGGAAATAATATTATTGGGTATGCGCTCCTTCATTCCCTTTAAAAAAGCTTTCATTAAATCTAAGGACCATTCGTGGTTTAATGAGAATTGACATAGTGCAGTCAGGTCCAAAGATCATGCTTTCCACAACTGGCGTCTTAGTAAAAATGTGGATACTGAAAAGCTCTGAATCGAGGCTCGATATAGCTGTAATGCCGTGATTCAGCGTGAAACGTTACTACACGAACAAAACTTGCGCAGGAGAATTATTTCACTTCCGAAAGGAAGTTAAAGCTTTTGGTCATTCGCCAAAAAATTCTAACTCTTTTGATGAACGACCAAATTTTCACTGATCCGGTTGGCAAGCATTTTTGCTATTACTGCAACCCTGGCTGATAGCAGTCAACCATTGCCCTTCGCAGAGAGAAAGTCTTCGACAAAGTCGCCCATTTACTTCCAAACAAGGGCAATTAAAAAGGTTTTCCAAAATCTCAACATTAACAAAACCTCTGGGTTGGATGGCATATCAGCCCATGTATTAAGAAATTGTGCCTCAATATTGGCTCGGCCCTTACGCAACCTTTTTCACCTATCCTACACTAATGGGATATTTCCATCATGTCTTATTTTTGTCGATGACCTTCTGACTTCGAATACAAGCCCAATCCATTCCTTTGCGGATGATAGTAACATTTGTTATTCATATTGCTTTAAAAAGTGCCCCAGCGCAATATGTACAGTACACTCCCAAATAATCTCATAAAAATCTCCGATTGGGGTCTTGCTAATTGGGTTGATTTCAATGCTAGCAATACCCAATGTTGTTTGTTATCTCACAGATAAATGAGTTGCCCTTCTGCTCATTTTAATATGGCTGGCGTAGATATTACAAGATCACCATCTCTTGACGTTCTGGGCAATTTAATTCAATCGGATTTGAGGTGGACTGATCATGTGTTCCATGTGTCAAAAGAAGCGGCTAAATGTATAGGTTTTATGAAACAGTGTAAGAAATACTTCACTCATGTTGATCTTCGTAATGTCTACTTCATCTATATTCGTCCGATACAAGAATACAATTCACACATTTGGGCCGGGGCTTCAAAAACATCATTAGAGCTTCTAGACCAAGTTTAGCGACGTGTGCTTAAACTTATAGGTGACATAAATATTATATCTACAACTGACACCCTTGAGCACCGACGTAACATAGGGTGTATACAATTTTTTTATAGATATTGTATAGAAATATGCGACCTGGTTCCCTCAGCACGTATCTTCTCTCGAAGCACTCGTGCATCTAATTTGGCCCATCCTTTTTGCGTCACACCGGCGCCAAGCAGAACCTCTCACTATCGCGATAACTCGTTCTTCGGCCGTACGATTAAATTGCGGAACAATCTCCCAGTCAGTCTTTTCCCTGTAGGATACGACATTCAAGAAAACGTTCGCTTCTTTTTTCACTCTTAGTTGCTCATTCTCAGCTTTGAGGTCATAGAAGTTGCTTTAGTTGCATACTTGTTTCGATAAATGTAGCTGGGGTGTACATGTAAGTAGTGTACGTCGAAACGACTACCATTAGATTCAGTATGATAATGTTTCGACTTACTATATTTGGCTCATAGAATTTTTTGTTTTCGCAATGGAATAAACTTCCAATTTATAACAAAGTAGTACCAAATTTGATTAAAATAAAGTGCATACTATACCACTGTATATATTTACAACTAATAAACAACAACATTAACAAAAAAGCAAACATGACTTTGAAAAATTATGCAAGAACGCTGACAAAAAGGAACAAAAGTGAAAAAGACAACAAAAAATTAAAAGAAAAAGGAAAGAAGCTACACACATGCAGAGAGGATAACTAATCACATTATCAAGTGAATGCAAAGGACGTACACAATATGCATGTGACAACTGTATCTGTATATGTGTGAGTGCAAGTGACACTCAGACACGAACACACACATACATACGCAGACATATATGAAAAGTCATGACCATATCAGCACAGTTTGATACGAGTATAATTGAAAATTGCTGATTTGGTGCGATTTGTTGTGTGAGTGAAGTGTGACAGGACAATAGACGAAATGGCAACAACAACGATGACGACAACGACAAAAGGATAAGTTGAAATAAGCTGGACATAAGAGCCTGGGAATAGTGTGTGCGCAAAGGGGAATCAAAATTGACATTAAATATTTAAAATTCATTAGAAAATCAGCAGAAAATGTTTACGAGCTTATTTGCATGTGCGAGTATGTAAGGTTGTGGATATGCATAGAATGTGTGTGTGAAGAAGTTTGCGTATCCTTGTAGGTGTTGACAGCAGTTAATTTTTTAACTTGCGAATGTTAACAAGCTGTGAGCATTTTAGAGCACAATTTATAAATTGAAATAAACAAATTTATCTGTAAGTAAAGGAAGGAAGGAAGACTATTTCACAAATAAATTCATAGTTTTGAGAATTTTTTTCAAAATAATACCAACATTTTTTTTTTTAAATTAAAATTTAGCAATCTGCCTTTAAATAGTTTGCTGCTGAAAACATCTGCCAAGATAATTATAACATTTTTTACATGATTTTTTATATTCTGATTAATAAAATGCTCTTTTGCCTTGTTGAAAACCAATGAAGTTAGCTGGGCAAATGGCTTCAACAAAAGCCATTACAGCGGCGGACCATTTAAAAAATGTTTATAACCACCTGTGAATTAAATATATAAGTGACAGACGCAGTTAATTTTAGTCCTTTAAATAAATATATTGGAATGAAAAACGTTTGCCACTTGAAATTTTACATAAAGTATCAATTTGACCTTAAAATGAAACCCTTAATTGTGTAAAAATGTTTTGTAAAAGAATTTTGTTTTGCGCACTTTTTTATAAAATAATTTTAGTTCAAATATTCTATGGCAAAATATTAAAGTTACAATGCCCTAGTAGCTAGTGAAAACTAATGAAGTTAGCTAGGCAGATGCTTTCAATCTAAAGTTTTACAGCGGCAGACTATAAAAAAAATGTTTGTAAGTAAGTAGCTGTAACCTAAATAGGTTAGTGGCAGATGTATTTAATCTTGGCGCTTCAATTACATATATTATAATAAAAAACGTCTGCCACGTGAAATTTTGTATTAAGTATCAAATTAACTTTATAATGAAACCACAAATAGTGTACGACTTTTTTCAATTAATTATTGTTTGCATAGCCCATGTGCACTTATTTGTAAAATGACCCTAATCCAAGTAAACTTTTCAAAAGATAATATGATTTGGTAGCTAGTGTTAGAGCGACGTCTTTACTCAAAGTTTTACAGTGGCAGACCTTTTGAAAAATGTTTATAAGTAGCTGTGAACTGAAAAGGTTAGTGGCAGACGCGTTTTAACTTACTCCTTAAAATAATGATTATTGCGTAAAAACGTCTGCCACTTGAAAAATGTTTAAAAAAAATCACATAAGCCACGTAATGAAACATTAAACAGTGCACACGATTTTTGTAAAGATTTTTTGTTTGCATAGCATATGCGCACTTATTTGTAAAATGACCCTAATCCAAATAATCTTTTGTCAAAATGCAAATACATGCCCTACCGCTGTTTCCATTGTAGCTCCTGCTGTTGCTGTTCTGTTTATATCTATTTATGTATTATCCTTTGAACAAGATTGATTGATTTGCATGCTGTTGACAAGGATTTAACTTGTCAAGTGAACTGATATAATTTTGTTGTTCTCACTTCTAACAATTTGTTGTTGTTGTTTCACATATAAGCGTAAACTAACGCCAAAAGGATTCCTCCGAATTCCAACATGCTAATACAACGCAACAAAAGGATATGCAACTACGCGAGTCCTACACGCACGGTTGGAGCAAGCAAAGAAGGAAAAAAAAAAAAAAACGACAAATTGACGTTTATCTCCATTTGACGGCGGGACATTCTGATATCTTGCTGCTCCATCTGTGCTGTGTGTGTTTGTGTTTTGTTATTGCACAAATTAGCTTAACAAATTACAAATCATGTCCTTTTTCCTTTGATTCAACTTTTCTTTTCTGGCCAATCGCCTATAAAAATTGAATTTATTGCCAGCCATGGGTCAGTTAATTTTTTCACTTTGTTGGCGACGCGTTTGATCGAGTAAGCAGAAAAAGTCAATAGAGGTAACACAATACTACCAGGAGCAACGCAAGAAAAAAGGATACCGAAATTAGACAAGCAAAAAAAAAGGACAAACGCCTGTAATATGAGTGGCTTAACATTGTTCACATTTGTGTTGGTTGCTTTGTCCTGTTATTCATTGAGCAGCAGTTCGAAGGCGGTAAGAAACGTACAGCAACAGCATCAGGTGAGTTTTGATGGGGTTCGAAATTGGGGTAGCCAATGGATATTAGTAGAGTTTAGAGTTTTGTTCTTAAAGGAAGTCATTTGACAAAAACTTGAAGTGTCCTATTTTAAAAACAAGTTTTTAGTTAGACAAATACTTATGTAGCTATGCGTGGAACATACTTGAACATATGAAACTCAATCAGATCAAATATTGTCCTTTAGCAGTTTGTTATTAATTCAACACGGTGAAAAAAGACTTAATGAATGTTGTAATTTGAGCAAATATTTTCTCAAAAGCATGAAAACTTTCATTTTGAAGTAAATTTTCTTTTTAACTAAAATAATTTTTGGTAAAAAAGTTCGAAAATGAAATTTTATCATATAACTAGCCTTCTTTGCCCGCTTCGCTAGGCATGTTTGTTTTGTTTTTTGATTCCCAATAGCTTAGAAGGTATACAGGGATAAAATTTTGATTTACGCCACTGCCACGTCACCAATAAAAATTTAGGTATTTTGAGAAAGCTAATTTCATTTTAAACCATCTTAAAAATTGGCAATGGCATAGCTGGAGTGTCCCAGGAAACCATAAATTAAGGCTTGTTGATAGTTTGCCATAGATGTTTTTCCTGTAGTACATCTAGATATTCTTCGTTTTGACTATGAAGCCTTCGGGTGACCTTCGGGAAGCATAGGGTATTCCAAAAAACTATCAATTGAAGTTTATTGATGGTTAACCATGGATTTTTTCCCTCTCGTATACCTAGATATTCTTCGTTTTGACTATGAGGCCTTCGGGTGACCTTCGAACACTTTCGAGTGTCACAAAAAACAATCACTTAAAGCTTGTTGATAGTCCGAAATAGATGTTTTCCCTCTCGTATACCTAGATATTCTTCGTTTTGACTATGAAGACCTCGGGTGATCTTCGGCAAACTTCGGGTACTCCATAAAACTATAAATTAAAACTTGTTGAAAGCTTGCCATAGATATTTTCCCTCTAGTATACCTAGATATTCTTCGTTTTGACTATTAAGCCTTCGGGTGGTCTTCGGAAATCTTCGTGTATAGCATAAAAACATTCCCATACCTAATATATACTCGTTTCCAAATTTTCAGCTTAATTGGATGAATGGTTTCTGAGTGATAATGCTTCAGACAGACACAAAGTCATTTTTATATATGAAGCAAAACACGCCAAGTGTACCAGGTTTAAATTTTTTTGTCTCCGATTTCGCTCAAATTTGACAATATGGTAGATCCGGTGTGCAAAAACAACAATCCGGGAGGATTTGGTCCTAGTACCATTTGTTGTTAAAATACAGGGTGTTGAAGTTGGCGTTCCTAGTCATTTTCATGAAAAGGGTGTTTTTTCAAAAATTTTTAGCTTACACTAAAGTTTGTAAGTTTATAAATCTAAGTTACTGATCCCATTCATTTTGAAGTGTTCTTTTTATAAAAAAATATTTCTTGGTGGTAAAATTTTTTTTCACCAAAATTTTTTAAAAACCCCCCTTCGATTTTTTTTAAAAGTACTTTAAGTTAAAGCATGACTTATAAGCTTTAAAATGATGTATGACTCAAGATGGGATTCGGACGCTACATGGGTGTTTTTGGCTTTTGATCGCACGCAGAAGGCAAAAATGTTTTTTTACTCGAGAGGAAAGCATCTTACGTAAAAAGTGTACTAGGCAAAAAATGCTTCGAATCGTCTTAGAAATACGTGTGAATTTTTTTGGAATTTTTTAAAACTTTTTTTTTTGAATAATTTTTTGAAAAATTTTTTTTATTAAAAATTTTTGCAAAAATTATTGAACGGAAAAAAAATTTTTTTTTTAACTTTTCAAAAAATTCCAAAAAAAACCACACGTATTGCTTGGTCGATTCCAAGCATTTTTTGCCTAGTACACTTTTTATGTAAGATGCTTTCCACTCGAGTAAAAAAAGATTTTTGCCTTCAGCGGGCGTTCAAAAGCCAAAAACACCCATGTAGCGTCCGAATCCCATCTTGAGTCATACATCATTTTAAAGCTTATAAATCTTGCTTTAACTTAAAGTACTTTTAAAAAAAATCGAAGGGGGGTTTTTTTAAAAAAAATTCAAAAGTATTTTTAAGTGTAAAAAATTTTGGTGAAAAAAAAATTTTACCACCAAGAAATATTTTTTTATAAAAAGAACACTTCAAAATGAATGGGACCAGTAACTTAGATTTATAAATTTACAAACTTTAGTGTAAGCTAAAAATTTTTGAAAAAACACCCTTTTCATGAAAATGATTAAAAACGGTAACTTCAACACCCTTTATTTTAACAACAAATGGTACTAGGACCAAATCCTCCCGGATCGTTGTTCTTGCACACCGGATCTACCATATTGGCAAATTTGAGCGAAATCGGAGAAAAAAAATTTAAACCTGGTACACTTGGCGTGTTTTGCTTCATACATAGATCAGATATAAAAAAAATTTCATGAGATTTATAAAATTGCATGAAAAGCTTCATTTTAAAATAATTCTCTATCAAGTTATAAGACGTTATGAGATGCAAAAAATTATATGAAAACTTTTGGTTTTCATTTCAATCAGAATAAACGTTTTCATGAGATTTATGAAGTTTCATGAAAGCGTCATAGTCCGGGAGCCGACAATACTAAAAGTGCCGTCTTCGCGGATTCTGAAATTTTTAATGCAAAATGGTAGTTTACACTGCCGGATTTTTTCTGAATGGTTATGAAATTTACCATCGATTAATATTAAGATAGATCAAAATCTGCGATGACGGCAAAACATTCCAAAAATTTAATAATTCGAAAATGATTTAAAAACATTTCTGCCAGGCTTCAACCATGCTGACCAAGCTTTTCTTATTTGTCTTAGTGTAAACTACAATTTTGCATTAAAAATTTCAGAATCCGCGATGACGGCACTTTTAGTATTGCCGGCTCCCCTCCTATCATTTTGATTCTCTATCAGAACAAACTTAAGAAACAAAAAAAAAAAAAAAAATTAAAATCAAATTATAGAAAATTATGAGACGTGAAAGAAATAGCTCATAAATCTATATGAAGTAAGTGTACCGAATTACGGCATATTAAGGTATACACCACTTTTAGAATGGCTCCTAGTCATACAACTCAGTTCTATGTCCGGAAAAATGATTTCTTATGACAATTGATTTATCCGAAGGCGATTGTAACTCAACTTGAGCATCATAATGCTGATATTGTAATAAATTTTTATATTTTAAGAAACATTGCACTTGTCCTAAATCCGTACTTGCGTACACCTTATTCCGTGCTAACTGAAAATATGATATATTTTCATTATACAAAAATCAAAAACGTCAAGTTTCTTCATTTTATACATGTTAACATTCATCTAACTTTAATTATGTTCAAATATCCCTTTTTTTTTTGTTCAAGAAACATATATGCGCATATCCGAAAATAATCTTCCCTTATATGACCAGTTTTAAGAAAAAATTTTTTTTCATGTTCAATAACCAAATGTGGTGGAATATATTCCTAGACGTGTAAAATAAAATTCCCAATAGGTGTGCGAAAAAATTTCAACCTGAGCCGGTGTCAAGAGGTCGTTTTATCTGAAAATTTTGGGAAAATCAAGATTTCCGATAATACACTGGAGATCACATATCTCAGAAGTAGTAGATATGTTACAGGGCACCTTTCCAAATATTCTGAGGTAAAATTCAAAAAAATCGTATGTGGGTCGTGGCGACGGAATGGGTTAAAAAGTTTAAATCGCTCATAACGACCGTATAACAGGGTCTAAAATTCTGTAAAAATTCAAGCAAGTTCTTTGATAAAAAATAAATCGACTTTGCTTATGATGTTTTTTTAATTTAAGCGCACCTGCCGTGTAAAAAACGAAAAATGCAAAATTTTGGGTAAAAAACGCGATTTTTGGCGATATGCGATCGAGCACACTTAAGCCTCACATACGGCAAGATAAGCGGGATATCTAACAAATATTCTGGAGTGGGTTAAAAAGTTTAAATCGCTCATAACGGCCGTATAACAGGTCCAAAAATTCTGGAAAAATTCAAGCAAATTCCTTGATGAAAAATAAATTGACTTCGCTTCTGTTTTTTGATTTAAGCCCCCCATGCCGAGTAAAACACTAAAAACGCTATATTTCGCATATCGTCAAAAATTGCGTTTTTTACCCAGAACTTACAGTTTTTAATTTTTTACTCGGCAGGAGGAACGGAATTACGTTCACTCACACAAATTTATGCACCTAATTACGTCATAAAGAAAATTGCCGTTTTTTTCGTAAAATATTATTCGTTTTGTCTTAAACTTATTAGAAATCGTTTCTTTAGGTCAATATCAATTGATAATTTCACAAATTTATATTTAAACACTGTAATTTACTTCATAAACTTCGATTATGTGTAACCCTTATACGCAAGTAATACATAAGAATTTTTGTTTAATTGTTCACATTATTCGCAATTATTTAGGGTTTCCAAAAAGAAAATGTTAGGCCGTAATTACGTCACTACATTCACAAAAGTTTACTAATTTCATGACAAATGAATATTTAGTCAATTAGTCATAAAGAGAATCGCCGCTTTTTGGTAAAATATTATTATAGCCCGTAATTCGGTACACTCACCTTATTCTGTATAAATTTGTTTTGTGCACACAAATTGGCCGTTAAAATTTCAAAACTTCAAAAATGTAGTCACTGGTTTTATACAATTTTGAGCAAATTTTGTTTAAAATTTGTAATTGCATTATAACTTTGCTCAATTCAGTTAAAAATGCAAGGACAACATGACGTATGAGTAACCTCCAACTTAAACAACTACGCTGCTTTCCTGCTTGCCAGTATTGCCATTACTTATTTTTTTAAACGTTGCTGTTGATGTTCGTAATTGCCAAAATCGAATCAAATCAAAAAACTTTTGCAACCACAAAATTTTTTAACAATGCGTCCTCACCCGCCACCAACTAATAAGGGGTGGGTGGGGTTAGCAACGCAATGCTCTGTGCAACAAATATTGGCGCGAAGGACAGTAGAACTAGCTAGCTACTTAGCTAGCAGGCAGCTACAACTAAAACCATTTGTTCTGTCGAACAATTTTTTCCGTTTTCATATCCTTGTTGTTTCCCCAACTGAAACCTGTTATATCGTAAAAGTTAGAGTGCCCAAATAGAAAAAAAAAAGCAAAAGAAGAAAGTACGATGCTGTGTAAATTGTGCGAAATTTGCAGTAAATACAATGACGAAACAACAACAACAATTGCAACTTAAAATGCAATAGCAACAACAAACAATGTCCGTATATGTCATCAGTTTGAAGAGTTGCTCCATTGCTGCTGTTGTTGTTGTTGTTGCAAACATAAAAATGTTCACTAAAGTAAAGTTTAGAAATTCGAAATAAAAGAAATAATTGCAACAAGGACGCAATAAGACATAGACATGCACATGCACACACACACACACTAACACACACAGGACATTTTGTGTACACTTTGAAATGCAGTAAAGTTTTCTTTTAAGTTTTCTCAAAATGGCATGAAAGTTTTTCTCTGAAAGCGTTCCATTTCCAAGTTTTAGGTTGAGTTCTTCTTTTGTTATTTATTTTGTGTAACAGAAGTATGTAAGTAGTTTTCTTCAGAAAACATATTTCCTAGTCAAATTTTGTAAGAAAAATACAATGGCGTATTATTTTAGCAGAAAATTCGAAATGAAGAAATACAAATTTTTTATAACAATATTATAAAACATGTGTTGAAAATGAATTGTTGTCATAGAATGCAATCTTTTAAGTTGAGTTTGGCTGCCCACTTTTTCGGTTCTTAGAAATGCATCTTCCTTGACCTCATTAAGTTGACTTTTGATACATCAAGCAAAAGCAAGCCTCGCATGTCGCACAGTGTTATGGCTTCATATGTTTTGGAGAAAATTAAAAGGAGTTTCAAAAATGGGCATGATACATCAACGGACACACCTACATCCCATAGAAAAACATACTAAAATTTCTAAACCCTAAAGGTATGCAACACATTATTACCATGTATATAGTGTAATCGATAAGGTAACGAAGATTCTGGGTGGTGATAGAGAAGACCTAGACTAACAAAAAGTTTCACTTGAGATTTAGGAATAAAACTGATTATCTGACTTGTTTTCCAAAAAAACATTTTTTTTTTGGGTCACCCTAGCATTTTAGAGAACATTTTTTATAAGAAAATCTTTAAGCTACTTCCCAGTGTGCCAAACGGACTCGTTTCGGATCCGTAACGGGTTCATATTTTCGTTCTTTTTATCCGTTACGGAATCCGTTACGTATCCGTTACTGATCCGTTTGCGGGAAGGATTCCTAAAAAAAAACGAATCGTTTTTTCTTCTTTTATGGATCCGTTTCGAACCTGTAACGTACATCAAAAACGAATTCAAAACGGATTCGCTTTTAATAATGTTAATGCTGCTTATAAAAAAAAAGAAAACAGGGTGAAGCGCTAATTTTTAATTAAAAAAAACAAAATAACAAAAAAAAAAAAAATAAAAATTACTGCCCGGCTGGGAGTCGAACTCAGGCCCCCGGGGTATTACTCTTTCATACACGAGACGTTAGACAACTAGGCTATTGACCGATATGATGCTTAGTTAACTGATGTAGACTTATTTGATGTTGAGAATTAAAGTTTGTATACTAAACAAATTTCTGTTGTTTTTTTATAAGTATTCTGTGTTTTTTTTCTTCCCTTCTTTTGATAAAAAATGTTATGTACTCAAATTTGGAATCAAAAACATTTTTTCAAACAGAGTTTGAAAAGTTTACAAAAAATCATACGCAATAAAATAAAAAGAAAAAAAAAAAAAAAACAAATCAAAAATATTTTTTTTTATCATAAAAATTAAATAAAGCAAATCCGTTTTGAGTTCGTATTTGAAGTATTTACGGAATCGAAACGGATTTGCCCAGGTTCGAATCCTACTAGAGGTGGATTTTTACCCATTATTTTTCTTCCTTTTTTTTCTTTTTATTATTTTTAATTGCTAATAGGCGCATCAAAACGGTTTTTTTCTGTAAATATACAGCATTAACATATTTAAAAGCAAATCCGTTTTGAATTCGTTTTTTCATAAGTTTCGGATTCGAAACGGGCCCGCACTGCGGAATTTAATTTTTTTTTATTCGCTAATAAGCGCTTCAAAATGTTTTTTTTTTTTTTATCTAAACAAAGCGTTTTGAATTCGTTTTTGATGTACGTTACGGGTTCGAAATGGATCCGTTACCGCGGATTACGTTTTTTATACCTTTATGAACTCGTAATGGATTCGAAACGGATCCTCATCCATTCTTGTGCACATTGGGTTGTATGAGTTTTCTAAGAGTGTATTTGTCTTATAAGGTTTAAAAGAATTTCACAAAGTTCTGAGCATTTAAAGAAGAAATTTAAAATTTTTTCCTTTTTTTTTGACTTTGGCGGCCATTTTAGTAAGAAAGTAGTACTACTAACATACCTTTTTATATTTTTTTGAAATTATTGATAATTTTTTTTTAATTCTGTGGTATATTTGTTACATCAGTTTTTTAATTTGAGGTCGGAAAAAAATACTTTTCAGGCTTCAGCAGATAAAGGGCAGCGCATTGCAACGCATGCTAGTAACCCGTGTGTTACATAGAAAAGCATTTTTTTCTGACCTCAAATTAAATAACTGGTGTGATAAATGTACCTACTACCAAAAAAAGGAGATTTAACGTAAATTGAAAAAAAATTATAAAAGGATATATTATCAGGACCTTTTTCGTACTACAATGGCTGCCAAAAAATAGGAAAAAAATTTAAAATATCAAATTTAAGGATCAGGGACTTCGCAAAATCCTTTTGAGTCCTATAAGCCAAATACATTTTTGGAAAGCTAATATTATAAGCTAAAAGTTTTCCGAAAAAGATTTTTTTCTAAAAGGCTAGGGTGACCCAAAAAATAAATTTTTTTAAAACAGTCTAGGAAATCAGTTTTAATCCTACAACTCTCAATGGTAGATTTAAGGCCACCCCAAGGTGTAATTTTTTGTTAGTCTTGGCCTCTTCTATTGCCTTCCAGGAGCTTCGTAACCTTATCGATTACACTCTATATAGCCAGTTAAAAAATATTCCAAAAATGGTCGTGATACATCAATGGAAATGCCTTGTTTTCATACAAAATAAACTTAAATTCCTAAGCCCTGAAGGTATGCAACACATTATTTCCATATATAATTGCTTACATTGCAAATAAGCATTGAAAACCACATGACCTTTTTCAGAAAATTGATGAATTGAAAGATTAGCTGGTAACATTTTTATACCCTACAGCCAGGGTATATTCACATTGTCCTTCCGTTTGTAACGCAGAGAAAGAGGCGTGGCAGATATAGAAAAGTATATATGTTCTTTAGCAGCGTCACCTTCTGAGTCGATATAGCCATGTCCGTCTGTCTGGCTGGCTGGATGGCTGGTTGTGCGTGGAAATAAATTTTTTGGAAAAACTGTGCAAGATAATTCAATGAAATTTGGTACACTGCATCTCTCGTCAAAGTTTGAAAATTGAAAAATTGAAAATGAGCGAAATCGGTCGACGGACACTACCGCCCATACAAAAATTATATTTAAATTGCATCTATAGGAGTATTTTTCACGACAATGCAACCAAAATATACGTAAATACTACGAATTTTAAGCGCACGCTCTGACCTAAAACTAGACGAACTTGGACAAGAGGGCGTGGCACCTTCCATATAAGCAAAAAATTCAAAATGCTATACTGAAAACGTTTTTTGAGATTGTCCAACCAAATTTCACTCAGACACTAAGAACTATAAATGCAAGCTCTGAGCAAAAACTGGGTAAAATCGGACAAGAGGGCGAAACACCTCCCAGTATAGGATATTTAATGTTTGGCCAGGCCAAAGGTTGCACCCTTACTGGCTTGACTTAAATTCAAAGAGTAGATTCTTACCTTTGGGTTTTTTATAGTTAGAAGACGTAGCAACCGGAAGCCAACTTAGTAAGTTTCCAAGGAACGTTGGTTCGTTTTTTCGAAACAAAAATATGACTCTTAGATAAAGTAATAACAGCACCTTTTCAGCTTAATATTTCTCTATAAAACTGCATCAGTTGATATGCTTTTTTCCTTTAAAATACCACTGTTCATCCTCAGAATTCATCTCATTTTTTTCAAAGCTTGCACTTATTCGTGCAAAATTTAGTATAGCATTTTGAATGTTTTGGGAGGAAACCACACCTTAATCTAAGAATTCATCTAGTTTTCTCCCAAACCTTTGACTCACCATCTCTAGTATCCCGGTAGAAAGCGTTGCATTTAGAAATTTAAATTTTTTTTTTTTATTTATTTTTTGTTTGCAAATTCAATGATTGAGAGTAACCAATCTAAGACTTAATTAGCAATATAAAAATAAATAAAACACCTAATATTCTTTTCTTCGCCTTTCATTAAGAATTTATAAAAAAAAGGAGCATTAGCATTTGTTGGTAATCAAACTGTAGGCAGTTTATTTAGGTTCTTAACGATAAATCAACAGAGTAATAAAGCGCTTTACAAATACACACTGAATTATAAATGTGTGCTAACAAAGGGTTATTTTGAATTCTCTGAAGGACATTATTTCAGGGCTACAAAACCCAAAGGCTAGAAGGAGTAGCAGCAGCAGCAGCAGCAATAGCAATGGCAGTAAATTGCCTATAATTTGCATGAATGTTGCACGAAATGAATGAAATCAATTTATCGATTTATCAATCAAATGTTAAATGTTGATAATGAAATGCGCTACATTAACCTGAAAAAATGAAATTACCTACTAAAGGAATTGTGCTTGATTGTGCTATTAAACTATTTGTAGCATAGCATTGTGGGATTAAATTATATGGCATAAATATTGCTAAAATTGAATTTATTTATTTTCGTTAATAAGGTTAGTAGTGCCATTGTCTCTAAAAACAATACATAACATATATTGTGTCATAAAAATAATTTGAAAAAATACACAAATTTCCTAAATCGCAGTTTACACAGGCTTTCTATTTGGCTTTTATAGCCGATGATAAGTATATGAAACCTCCATTTTATCAAATTTGTATTTCGACTATTTTTGTTAAGTGTTGCATACTAGAGGTGTTTTAAGAAAGTATGGAGATCCTTAGTAATAACATTTTGATACACGACACCCCTCAATATTGTGAGGTTGAAAAAAAAAATGTGTTTGGAAAAAAAATTTTGGAGGTGGGGTGAGGGTAAAGGTTGGCGCATCGAGGTCAAGGGTGAGAGAAAAGAGACAAAATTTACATACATTATTTTTTCTCCCCCAACATTTTTACCAAGCTCACCTACCTCTTATCTCTAACCCCTAAGGGGGCTTCCATACCCCCACCACTCCCAGGGTGCCCCTAGAAGGGTCAAATGTATGACTGGTCCCTAATATTTTTTCTTCCCCAACATTTTTACGCAACATACTTACCCTGTATCTCTGACTCTTTAGGGGACTCCCATACAAAATAGATGGCATAGACATGAAAAATATGGAAAGGAAATCGTCAAATAAGCCCATAACTGCCCAGAAGTCACTCCTAGAGGAGTAAAATATATGATCGACCCCCAATAGCCCCCTCCAAAATTTTTTCTCAGCATACCTGCCCCCTATTTCCAATCCTTAAGGGGGCTCCCATACAAAGTTACTGTTTTTATATAAAATGCCTCCATTGCCCTAACTGGCACACGGGTACTCCTAGAAGGGTCAAATGTATGACCCCATTATTTTTTCGCGATCTATATTTTTTCCCCACATACTTACCCCCTATTTTCAACCCTGAAACGGGCTGCCATACAATTATTTTTTTTTATAAATTTTCCTAGAAATAATGGGGGTCGGTCATACATTTGACCCTTCTAGGGGTATCCATGGTCCAGTTAGGGTAGTGGGGGCAGTTTTTTTTAAAAAAACGTAACTTTGTATGGGAGCCCCCTTAAGGATTGGAAATAGGGGGTAGGTAAGCTGTGAAACTTTGGAGGGCGGATAATGGGGGTCGGTCATATATTTTACTCCTCTAGGAGAGACTCCTGGGCAGTTATGGGCCTAATTGATCATTTCCTTTCTATATTTTTTATGTCTATGACGTCAGTTTTGTATGGGGGCCCTCTAAAGAGCTAGAGACAGAGGGTAAGTGAGGTGGGAAAAAATGTTGGGGAGAAAAAAATATTAGGGGCCGGTCATACATTCGACCATTCTAGGGGCACCCTGGGAGTGGTGGGGGTCGATTTCCTAAAAATGTCAATTTTGTATGGAAGCCCCCTTAGGGGTAAGAGATAAGAGGTAGGTATGTTTGGTAAAAATGTTGGGGGAGAAAAAATAATGTGGGTCGGTCATACATTTGAAGCCTCTAGAAGTGTCCCCTCTTGTAGGGCTGTAAGTAAATTGTTTCTCCTTTACTCTCATCTTTGACCTCGATGCGCCAACCCTTACCCTCACCCCACCCCGAAAATTTTTTTTGCAAACTCATTTTTTTTTCCAACCTCAAGTATCAAAATCCAAAATTCGTGCACTAAAACACCCCTAGTTGCATACTCATAATATGAATTCAATTCAATGATTAAAATGTATTTATTTCCATATTTTGCTCTTAGAAACAAAAGAAAGTTTTGCCTAATTTTCAACATTTATCATTGTGGAAGCACTTTCTAAAATGTAAAGCGCTATTTTTAATTAAAATTTCTATCACGTTAGCATTTTACGATTTTAAGTTTTTGCTAGTAATAATCTCTCATAATTAAAAATTGCATGCAACACTGATTTTAAGCGCAGGCAACACCTCAATTAAGAACTCACTTTTATTGACGGCTGCAAGAGCAGCATATTGTTTTCCGTTCCAAGAATTGTTAACAATTTTGTGAAGTGAACAGCCATATAATACCCACCACACTACTAAATGCCCTGCTACCCTTGAATGTATTGGTTTTTCTGATTAGCACCACGTGTCAAACATTAATGAAGCAAAGTAAATCGAACGAACGGAAGTGAGGCAACATTTGAGAAAAGCAACAAAAAAGAAAAAAAGGCATAAAAAGAAAATTTTGCTGCTTTATATTTTTCCCCATAATAATCAAGAAAATCCCTCAAGAGAAAGAAAAAAAAAAAAAAGTAGGAAAAGAACTTACAGACAAAAAAAGTTAAAAGAAAACAAAAAAAAAAAATATCGAACAAAAGAAGAAAAATTGTTTTATTGAAAAGTACATTTGACAAAAAAAAAATATTTCTTTCTCTTTTTCTCTTCCTAACACGCATTTATTCGTAGGCCACAAAAAAGGTGGATTTACCAAATCGCCAAAAATCCCCGGAGCATTTTACTGCCGAACACCAAATTTCACACGCAGCGCAGCAGCTGAATGTTGAAAATCGAAAAAAACGCTCACAACGCGACATTGGCGAATACAAGGACTTAAATGACATTATCGAGGATCTTGAGGATAATACGCTAGCGGTGCAAGCGGCAGCAGTAACAACAGGATTGCCAGTGGAATTTGATTTAGAAAACATGCCGCCACTGACATATTACCTGCTGCTGCAGAAGTTGAAGCAATGTGAGTAATGTGTGAGGGTTGTAGGGTGTTTATGTATGTGTGTGTGTGTTTGTGTCTGTGCGGATAGAGGTTGTAAGTATATGAAGATAAGAATAATAATGACAGTGCTGTAAGGTTTATTGTGGCAAGAGACAAGATGAATGCCAGCTAACCCAGTAAACATCACAAGCTGAAACAACAATCAAATTTAAATTAATGGACATCATTTCTGATATAAAAATTGAAATTGGACAGTTTTTTCGTAATTAACCTTAACATCTAATTCGATTTTGATTCGAACTAAATCGAATTCAGATTTTGCTATCAAATTTTTTGAATTCCAGAACAGAAATCGAAAACTTTTGTTATTAAAATCAAATCAACTGTAATTTGATCTTGATTGAAAAAATTTTTGATTTTGATTCTGGAAATTAAAAAATTTGATAGCAAAATCTGGATTCGATTTACTTTGAATATAAATCGTATTAGATGAATTATTTCATGATAAATGCGATTTTATGCTATAAATTTTAGAATTGGTCAAAAAACTTTCTTTAAGGTCATTACCTACTACTTAGTTTCGAAGTAAAACTAATTGAAAAAAAAGTCATAGAGTTCATGTATCTTAATTTGATATTCCCAGCAAACATAAAGCTTAGTTGTCAAGTAGCAAACGTTTTGAGAACTGAAACATTTATATTGTCTTACATTAGATCACGACTCGAAAAACATTAAAGAATCTCGAAAACTTAGTTCACGATTCGAGAAAATGCTTGTTTTTCTACTCGAATTCAAACTTTAATTTTGTAATGGATTACTAATGTTGTATTCAATATTATAAAAATCAGAAGTAGGACTGTCAGGTGATCTGGATTCATCCTCATTCAAGACTTTCTCCGCACAGTTTTTTTATTCTTTCTATTTTTAAATATTGAGTTAAAAGCGAACTGAAAGTGAAGTGAAAGAGCTTAGTTCGTTTTCATCTCAGTCAGTTTCGGTTGTTAGTGAGTTTTATTGGTTTTTTTTTTTTAAAGTTTAAAAATTTTTTAAAAATACACGAGTATGTGACATTCTCCCTTTTTTTATATAACTATACGTATTTTTTTGTAATGAAATCATTTTGTCAATTAGAGTTCCTATCTAACATTTTCAACTTTTTTTAAAATGTTTGCTATTATCATTGTCATATTATTATTTTTGCAACATTTCAGCATTCTCCCGGCTCACATTTTCCCGGCTAACATTTACATTTACATTTTCCCGTCAAGTTTACTCCGGGAGAATCCTTTTTTGACTGAAGAATGTTATTTATTGATTAATTCATTAGACTTTTTGAAATAATTTCTGATTTATAATAACACTGTGGAACAAAATTTGGTCGCCAAAAGCTTACTCGGATCTGACGCTGCAGGGAAAAAATAGCCCAAAATAAAAGACTATTTGGCTCAGTTTGTTCAAGTTGGCTCTAGCTTTCGAGAAAAGGCCGTTTGAATTTTGCACCTTAAATTATGTGGTTTTTATAAGCATAACGACGCTCCTAGGGTGGGAGCGGTTTCTATGAGAAACGATACAGATGCCGATTATGGATTCATCTTTATATGGAATTTCAGTCTTAAAATGCTTAAATAAACTTTTTAAAGATCTAACAATAATTTTAAGAGTTGCCACCTAGTTTTTTTTTCGAAATTTTGTTAAATTAAAATTTTTGGTTACAGAAACGATCAGACAAATTTTTTTAAAGTTGTACAAAAACTTTTAGGGTTGGCGCCTTTATACCCTACACCCAGGGTATTTCACTTTGTCCTTCTGTGTGTAACGCAGAGAAGGAGGCATGGCAGATATAGAAAAGTATATGTGTATATTCTTGATCAGCGTCACCTCTTGAGTCGATATAGCCATATCCGTCTGTGTGGCTGGCTGGCTAGTTGTGTGTAGAAATACATTTTTGGAGAAAACTGAGCAAGATAATTCAATGAAATTTGGTACACTACCTTCGTCATTAAAGTTAGCTCGTGGGATTGAAAATGAGCGAAATTGGTCAACGAACACGCCAACCGCCCAAGCAAAAAATATATTCAAAATGCAACTTTAGGAGCATTATTCACGGCAATGCAACCAAAATACACATAAATCCTACGAATTGTAAGCGCAAGCGTGGCACCTCCCATACAAGCAAAAGCTTCAAAGCTCTATACTGAAAGCGTTTTCTGAGATAATCGAACTAAATTTAACGCAGACACTAAGAACTATAAATATAAGCTCTCAACGAGAACTGGATGAAATCCGAAAAGAGGGCGTGGCACCTTCAATATAAGCAAAACTTTAAAACGCAATACTGGAAATGTTTTCTGAGATAATCCAACCAAATTTCACTCAGACACTAAGAACTATAAATGCAAGCTCCGAGCAAAAACTGGGTAAAATCGGACAAGAGGGTGTGGCACCTCCGATATAATCAAAACTTACAAAACAATGCAGTGTAGGGTATTTAAGCTTAGCCAGGCCAAAGGTTACGCCCTTATTAGTTTTTCTTAGTTTTCCATGAACCGTGTATGCATTTATTTTGGATTTTTTTAAAAAGTTTATTTCATGTTTAAGTCTAAAATTTAACGTTTATTTTTGAAATATATGGGCACTTCCATGGTGTCGAACGTGACCTTAAAACACATGCAAAGTAAAAAATATGTCAAATTAAACTGATTTTTATTTTGACAATAGGCTTAACTTAAAGCCTTTAATTAGCCATATAATTAAAGGTAAGATTGATTTTGTGCAATTTTTCGTTTTCAATATATCTTGCAAAAAACCAATGCGTTCGCAAGGGACAAAAACAGAAGTGGTTTTCGCGGCCAACAATTCAAGCGCCGATTTCAGGTAAACCTGAGGCAATATTTTGATGCGACTTATTTTAGAATTTTGTGCTTTGATGTCTCTTAAACATGGTTTTGATTTTACCCAAAAATGATTCTTACTTTTTTTTAATTTAATTTAAGCCACGGTCCACGGGACGTGTCACATGGGAAATTTTTTTTACTATACAAATTTTAGATTGGAAATCTTACAAGCAACCAAGAGTTTTCCTTGTGAAGTTGACATAGCACCGCCAAATTTTTCAAAGAATGTCCCGATTTACACATTTATCAAATCTCATTCATATGCATTAAATATTTTCAGAGATATGATGAAATGATTTTTGTGGGGATGTGCTACCGCCATTATTCCCAGTACATATTATCCGTCTTGGTGCTTTTTACACATGTACAAAATTTCATCTATGCTAAAAAGTTTCAGAGATATGATGATTTCATTTCTCGCTCACGGCTTACTTTTCTTTGGAAATACCCATATGTTTCAAGCAAAACCATATGGAAACTTTGAAAACTTTTGTACAATTTTCAAAAAGTTTTCAGAAATTAAGGCCATATTTTATATCTTCAATTAATAAAAACAAAAAAATAAAATATAAAAAATAGGTGAAGACAAAAGAAACTCATGTTTTGACACATTTTTCAGAGATTCATCCAAATCATGCATAGTTGGTTTGAGAAAAATGCTGCAGACTAAATTTGGTTTTTTTTTTTGGCACCTGAAGAAAAAAAAAAAAAACAGTAAGAAAAACATTTTATCCAGTCAAAATTTTCTGTGAGCTTTTTGCTATTTAAGATATAACAAAAAACCAACTTTGAAGTTTTAAAAAATTTATTTATTTTTCTCAAGTGAAATTATTTTCCATCAGTAGAGATATCCAATATAAATGTTTATTTGGCTTATCAGTTTTCCTTATCTGAAGCGAACCTAACAATTTATACGCGCAACAAATCCTACTGTGCGTTAGAAGAAGGCCCTTGAGCATTTAGTTGTTACTGAGTAAATGTGGGTGGACGGGGGGTGGTGGCGTTGTTGATTGATTGATTGTAATTGTTGTTGTTATTACATGTATTTTGTTATTTCTTTTGCATTGTTGTCGCCGTTGTCGTTGTCCTCGTCGTCCTTTTGTTAAGCGCTGCGCTCACCTTTTTTTTTGTTTCCCATGCATCGCATGTTTCTATTTTTAGTGCAAAGCAATGAACCAACATATCGCGTGCGAACACCACGCCTTGGCCGCAGCATTGACTTTCAGCTGGACGGCGATAGTAATGGCGCCAACATGGCTGCTTACCTTAGCGGTGGTGGCGTCGGCGACGGCATTGATAGTGACCAGAATAAGGTAACATCGCTACACAATCGACAGCAACAGCAGCAGCAGTTCATAACGCGTCTCATAAAAAAATCAGTGCCATTCAAGCCACGTTTAGGAAAACGTACGCAAGTATGTGATTAAAGGATGTCACGCCGCTAAATGAGTACGCTCTCTGTATAAAAATGATGATGACACATGCCAACACACGCGATCAACTAGGATAAACACACACACACGCACACACTTCATAGTGTGTACATATACAGTTCAAGGACATACATACTATGCAGCAGCAGAAGCAGCAAAATTAAATTAAATATTTATAAAGTTAGCAAGTAATTAATTTATAATTATGAAACAAAATTCACTAAAAAAGAAAAACAAGAAAAAAATGAGAGGAAAAAACATTGCATATTTTATGGATGAAAATATATTGTTAATTATTAAATTTATTAAAGCAAACAGCAAAAAAGTAGCAGCAAAAATACAAAAAAAAAATACAAAAAATTACATATAAACGAAATAAAACAAGCATGAAATTTATGATATACTCGTATGCGAAAATTATTTTTTTAAGGATCAAAGCAAAAACAAAAAAAACCAAGCAGGATAAATGACGTTACTACATAAAACTGTGCTGTTGGTTGGCGTTGCTTGGTGTGCGTGAAATAAAATCAAAGTGTTGCCAGCTGCACGCATAAAAACCGAGACCGTATAACAGCAGCGCTCTCTGTTAAGGGAATTAATGAGCAAAACTTAAGTTGTGTGTTGGTACGAGCGCAGCAGTGAAAGAAAAAACAAAACGATATTCTCTAATGGCATCATTTATTAAACATCCTTATTCTTCTACGCTCGTATGATGCTCATGGTGCTCATGGTGTAACGTCCTGCGTCCATCTTCTTTAGTTGGTAGACCAAGTTGGGAGAACATCTCGGTGGAGCTTAATAATGCCAATAAGCATTTTGCCGGCTGTTTTGTATGAACGCTACTGTCGCCCGTTTACAACTATTACACACATACTTACAGTTGCATTTAGTCAGATCAAGTGGGGAAAACAATTTAAAAGTTCTCATAGAAATATTGATTTTCCAGTGTTGCCAATTCTAAGCACTTCACATATGTGAAAACGTTTGGCGCGCCATAACGTATAAGAAACATATAATTTTTTTTAATTTCTAATTATATGATTTGTGGTAAACTTACACGGAGAAAAAAATACTTCTTTATTTCCAATAAATTTTACCATAATTTCAAGTCACAATAGTGACAACTTCCCACTGAAGTAAAATACGAAGTCCAATCCAACTTTAAGATACTCACATGTTTGAAAATTCATAGCTCCTCGGATTTTGATCCGATTTTAAAGAAATTTTCAGGATTGGGCTTGGTGTACCTTTTTTATTTTATTTTTTTTAAACATTTTTGTTTAAAAGTAGGGGAGACTGGGGCACATTTGACACTTAATTTTCAAAGACCTGTATCTTTGAAAATTATTACACGATCTTAATACTCTTTACTGTTTCTGAAACATTGATTATTTAAGATGAAAACCAAGAAAAAAAAGATTTCAAAAAAACTGCATTAAGAGTCCTTTTTTAAATTTTTTCAAAAAAAGTCATTTTGTCAAATGTGCCCCAGGTACGGGGCACATTTGACATTGCAAGGGGCACATTTGACACTCACAAAAATAACACAGAAACATTAAACAAACATAACAAAACATTCATACATATATTTTTTTCATATAAATACAAATTATAAGTACCTATGTATGTACTAACGAAGACTTATTTTATATATTAGTGTGAAAAGTCAATGTCAAATACGTATTTAGTGCGTGGACGTGAAGTTGGAGTTGGTAATTCAAACTCAATTAAACTCTTTAAAGTCAGGCAAACATCTTCCACTTCCGGTTTTATAAAAACCCAATTTAATGGTGAAACTCTTCTCAAATAACTGATCTTGTATCAAGTATAGCTAATTACTTCTACAATATCTCCCACATAAAAAATGGGTTTTTGGATTTTTACCAAATTTCCCAAGGACAATATATAAGTATAAAGTACAATTTCCAACAACACCCCTAATGAGAACATCAACATAAAATGTTAGGTAAGAGCCAGTTTGATGGAAATTTCTTTGGTCTGGATTTTGGGTAAGATATCTGCAGCGCTTTCACATGATGATGGGGAATACTTCCAGTCAATTTGATAATTATTAAAAACTTCGCATACATGATGAACTTTGATGTCAATATGTTTACTTCGGGAATTCATCCATCTAGATTTTCAAATTAAAATAAGTAGGGGTCCTGGAAAGCACCTATTCAAAAATCTTGAATCGTAGATAAAACAAAGGTAACAAATTATATTAAATCAAATTAAATGGATTCTGTGTCGGAAATCGGAGTTTCTCTCTGGTTTCCGATATTAGAAATAGCGAATTTAACTTTTTTCATCGCCATCGCGTCTGTTCGTCTTCATTTTATAATGGTATACCATATCTTTAAAAGATAACACTAGAAAATTTTCTAAAATACACAAACACATATGTCTGGACGAACGTCAAATGTGCCCCAATATCTCTTGAAGAATTAAAAATATTTTAAAATTTAAACTATTTGACCTTGATAAAAAACACTTTTATTCTATTAATTGTAAAGGTTAGTGCTACCAAATTTTCATACTTACTTCTAAAAAACAATACAACTTTATTTGCAAAATCCTTACGAACAAGATGTCGAAAATTACAAAAAAATACACAAAAAGTTAAAAAAGCGTATTAGCGCGGGAGAAGTTGAAAGAGAACTACCAAAGTTCATTACGTTGCTTCCACTCTAATTAGTTATGTTTCTGCATTTCAGGTTTTTGGTTCGAAAGGCGTGTTCACACCGAAAATGGCAAAGTCAAATGTGCCCCGGTGTCAAATGTACCCCAGCTTACCCTAAATTTTATCATTATTATTTTCCAACCTTCAAAATTGTGGAATCTTTTACGGTTATCAAGTTATGAATTTTTGAAGTTGTGCTTATCATGAATCGTTGGTACACGTGCGCTATCATATAGAGTTTCCACCGTAGAATATTGTAGAATATTTTAACTCATTTTAAACAACTTTTAGGTAATGGGGTCAAAAAGACCCCATGGAAACGAGATATAATGGGTTAAGATGTTCCAGAAGCATGACATAAAATCAAGCAAAGAACAATTTTTCGAAATATCTTAACCGATTATATATTTAAGGGTCTATCTGACCCAATTTCCAAAAAAATTGGTTATAATGGGTTAAAATGTTCTACAGAACATTTTACTAGGGGCCACCTCATATGATAAAGCACGTGCACCAATGATAAACACAACATTAAACAACTTCAAAAATTCATAACTTGATAAACGTAAAAGATACCACATTTTTAAAGCTCTGAAAATTATTATATATAATAAAATTTCCTTTTAAACAAAAATATTTAAAAAAAATAAAAAGGGTGCTCAAAGCCCCAAATTGGCTTTAAAAAAGAAAAAAGTTTTTTTTTTTTTCATTTTTTTATGATTTTTTATAGGCTTAAATTTTTTGAAGTATCCTTGGCAACTTAGGGTGTTAGAAACTGGGATAATGAGTAAAACTAATCGAAAAAAACATTTGAGATAATATATGAACAAAATATAGGCCATATTGAGGCATTTACAATGATATACAAATGGCGTATTTAGAGGTCAAAAAAAAACTAGTAAGGGTGTAACTTTTGGCCTGGCCAAAAAATAAATACCCTACACTGCAGTGTTTTGAAAATTTTGCTTGTAAGCGAGGTGCCACGCCTCCTTGTCCGATTTCACCCAATTTTTGTTGAGAGCTTTCATTTAGAGTTCTTAGTGTCTGAGTTAAATTTGATTTGAATATCTCAAAAATCGCTTTCAGTATAGCGTTTTGAAGCTTTTGCTTATATAGGAGGTGCCACGCCTTCTTGTCTGAGTTCGCTCAGTTTTTTCTCAGAGCTTGGGAGGTGCCACGCCCTCTTGTCCGAGTTCACCTAATTTTTGTTCAGTGCTTGCATTTATAATATTTAGTGGGTGAGTGAAATTTGGTTGAATAATCTCAAAAAACTCTTTCAGTATAGCATTTTGAATCTTTTGCTTATATGGGAGGTGCCACGCCTCCTCGTCCAATTTCACCCAATTTTTGTTGAGAGCTTTCATTTATAGTTCTTAGTGTCTGAGTTAAATTTGATTCGAATATCTCAAAAATCGCTTTCAGTATAGCGTTTTGAAGCTTTTGCTTATATGGGAGGTGCCACGCCTTCTTGTCTGAGTTCGCTCAGTTTTTTCTCAGAGCTTGCGCTTACAATTTGTAGTATTTATGTGTATTTTGGTTGCATTGTCGTGAAAAATACTCCTAAAATTGCATTTTGCATATATTTTTTGTATGGGCGGTAGGCGTGTCCGTTAACCGATTTTGCTCATTTGCAATATCCCGAGCTAGCTTTGATGACGGAGGCGGGGTACCAAATTTCATTGAATTATCTTGCTTAGTTTTCCCAAAAAGTGTATTTCCACACACACCCAGCCGTTACCCAGCCAGCCAGCCACCCAGCCAGACAGACGGACATGGCTATATCGACTCAAGAGGTGACGCTGATCAAGAATATATGTACTTTTCTATATCTGCCACGCCTCCTTCTCTGCGTTACAAACGGAAGGACAAAGTGAATATACCCTGGGTGTAGGGTATAAAAATCAAAACCGATAAGTTTTCAAAATGGAGAGTTTGCCGCGTACTTTTTTTTTGTGATACCATCTAGTGGACACTGCCGCCAGCTGAATGCGATTTTGTGATTAAATAAATCTGGTCAACGAAAAGCTGTTGTTTAACTTTTCTCATTGGGTAGGCAAAACTATTTACATAAGTACGCACATACACCATACATTTACATATGCTTACATAACTCATATACATGCAAACTTAGTAATGTTAATAACTCAGAGTGGCGATAAATTTAAATCTGTACATGTATAAAGCACACATACACTTCTAATGCAAAAACATACACATACACGTAAACATAAGCATATCATTTAGATGTTACCAATACTACAAACAGCATGCAGCTGCTACAGTAACTTTTTATGCTGCGAAACACTCTCAATGATTAAATGGCGAATATTTATTTTATATTAGGTGTCGAGCAAAAAAAAAAAAAAAAAGACCAACAACACCGAACAACAAAGAAAAAAAAGAAATGAAGATCCTTGTGGTTTTTTTACCCAACAATTGAAATATATTTCCCTGTTAAAATTTATGAAGTTGGTAAATGAAAGAAAAAATATTTTGTTAAAAGCCTCTCTACTCTCCAACTTTGTAAGCACCACCTGCAGATAGGCTGTGTTGGCTCAACAGAAGGAATAACAATAACAATGATGTCGCAAATCCTGACCCTTTCTCGCCGCATTATTCTTGAATATTCACTTACGAATATGAATAACAGCAGCAGCATTCTAATGCTCTGCACCTGATTCCGTTTAATGGGCATTTTATGCCATGGTAAATGTAAATAAAATTTCTTTTTTTTTTTCTACGAATTTCCTTTCATTTCTTTTGCTGTGTCTGTTGAGAAATTGCCACAAAAGCCTCAAAATGTTACATTTTCTGCCTATTTCGAGTAGAAGCAACATTTGTCGATTTATTGCGCATATTTTGCAAAATGAAGATTAAAGTGCAATAAATTAATTTAAATATATTCTGATGGGATTCGTTCTTTTCAGCGCAAACTAAAGAGATGGCATTAGTTGATGAGTTTTTTCCTTTCATTCAATGTATGACATCTAACTGTTGTTATAAAAAAGTGCAACATTTTTTTTTTTTTTTTGAAATTAGTTATATAAAAATAATCTTTTTTATTGTAATCTGAAGTTTGACTTTTGATATTTATCAATGTCAGCCTTGAGAAATTATTCAACTTCATTAACATTTTATGTTATTGGGTGTACAACATAAAAACCGGAATTTTTTAGCGAAATTTGATGCTTTATTGTGGAAAAATGTTACAATATATTTTATTCAAAGTATTGTCCATTGGAAGCTACAACATTTCCCCATCTTTCAGGCAATTTATGAATTCCATCCCAAAAAAATTGCGCCGGCTTGGCGGCCAAAAATTAATCTATCCAATTTTAGATATCTTGAATTTAAGTGAAGCGTATTCCTGATAGGGCATTCTGCATCGATCGGAACAAATGGTAGTCTGATGGTGCAAAGTCTGGGCTATAAAGCGGGTGAGGCAAAATTTCCCATCCGTTGTTTTCCGTTGTTTTCCAGGTAATTTTTGACTGGGGCAGCAATATGTGGCCGAGCGTTGTCATGATGAAAAATTATTGCTTCGTGTCTGGTCGCATTTTCCGGGCGTTTTTCGATGATGGCACGCTTCAAACGTATTAATTGTGTTCGATAGAGGTCACCTGTGAGCATTACAGAGCATTACCTTGGCACCATGGATATTTGCCTTTGGCTGGGAAGGTCCTGGTTGTCCGGGCTTCATATATGAATGTTTGCGTTTCGGGTTGTCGTAATGGATCCATTTTTCATCCCCAGTCACGACCCGATGCAAAAATGACTTTTGGCAGCAGTTTTCTTTGCAAAAAAATTACCCACTAGAAACCTCCCGCAAATGCTGTCTTTTTCTCCAATTTTCGAAGTTATTCATCGTGAAAAATAATAATGATGCACACAAGATAAAATTGTTTTGTTGAGTGATTTTGACAGCTGTCAAATGTACCTTCAAAATGACATATATATAAAGTTCGAGCTTTCACGATATTTGTTAGTACGGACATCCACCGTCAAATTCCGGTTTTTAAGTTGTACACCCTATATTACAGTGCTTTTAAAAAAATTTCTAAAAAACCTTAATGAATTTGACAAATTCTGAGGCTATTTTTAGAATGGGCAAGCGATGGGATCTATTTTTTTATATTTTTCATTGAACAAAAAAGTGAGTGAAAGAGCATTAAAATATTCCTTGTTGCCGGGAGAGAGTTAAAATATTCACTGTCCCCCATTAACTCTTTCCGGGCCGGTGGTATAAAAAATATACCACTTATTGAATTATTTTTTCCTTCATTTTATGTGCGTTGGTATACTGTAAAAACCACTTTTACAGGTAAATTTGAAGTTATATTTCCAAAAAAAAAAATTGTATTGAGTGAAAGGACAAATATACATATTTGTTAGGCTCAAATTGAACTACCAAAGGCGTTTCGAGGGAATTAACATATTCCGCAAATAAGCTGTGTGCGACATCAGCCTGCTTCGGTTTGATATGTGCAAATTATAATGAGAAAAGTGAGAAGTATTGCTTTGGTAAGAGTGCCGAGTATTTGGGCTTTAACTATCAATTACGTGGTATATAAATCGTACCCCTGGGCATGAAATATCAATGAAATGGCTAAAAGAATTGATTTTGGCGTATAAATTCAGATTTGTTTCTTATCTACTCGAAAACTTACTGACCTATTTGAATGAAATTTTTACAATGTGCTAGTATTCAAAAATACTTTGCCATAGGCTAGAAAAGTGGGCGATGCCACATTCCCCAAAAGATAAATTTATCTAGTTTCTGAATTTATCTGTCGCGGATGCATGAAATTTGATAACTACATATGAAAAGGCCATGGGACAAATAGTGTTCCCTGGAAATATGGGGAGTGCTACGCCCACTGCAAAACTAATTCATAATATTTCTGAAGCTGTTTGATGCACATAAATAAAACATACACATTATGCCCGGTGGGATGATTTATATACCACATCCTTGCAGCGAATCATGCAAGGATTAACTTTTAATATGTATATTTTTTTCAATGGATTACTATAATAAATCAGTGCAAATAAATATTTCGTTCAATGTTTGTCATTTTCTTATAGGATCCCGGGAAAAAGTTGATTTTTCCTCTCCAACATTTTTCTTACCCACAAAAATTTTATAAATATATGAAAAAAAATCCTTCTTGTCGGGAGAGAAAAAATATGGGGGCCTCCTATACCAAATTGATATTTCTATATTATATATTATGACAGCACGAAGTTTTTGTGCATTTACCGGAGCAAACAGGCGCATTTGCTTGATGCTGAGAAAAAATAATTTTTGAGTAATTATTTTCAAAGTGAATCAATCGAAAAGCTGAATGCAATCTATATTTATGCCGTTAACTTTTTATATTTTGTGATTCAAAACCGAATGCAACCAAAATATTCACACAACACAATTTGCTCAGTGCTTTTCAAAGTGGCTATCAAAATCGAGTATGGGCCCCGAAGTAGTCCGGGTGTGGGCGCCCCTCTTTTTTTATTTAAAGCGTTTGTTTTACTAAAATATCATCGTGGATGCCAACATTACTAATCTTAATGGTATTCTTATGCCATTTTACGCTTTTTTAGTGGAAAGGAAAGAACTATTAGGCTCTTTAAAGATATCGTTGTAAAAAAATATTTTCATAAAGTGTGGGTGTTGAGGTGGCATAACACTTTGCAAAAAATCTCGGTATTGAGGTTCCAGCCAAGTAGACCGAGAAGCAGATGGCGGGCATGGATTGGTACAAAAAAGCATGCTTGGCTAAAGAGCAATGTCAACAAAGGCCAGAGATTACGTCACCTAGCTAGCTTAATTTGCAAAAAAATTGTTCTGTCATCAGCCGAAAATAATCAAGTTTGGTTTTGGGGCAACAGGTATGATGCCATTCGATCCAGACGTTTTCATTGACGCTGATTTTGTTAAAGCCTTTGAGCAGAATTTGTTAAATTTTTGTGAGTCAATGTCTCCGAAATAAAATAAAATTAGCAAATTAGTTTAAAAAATTGAAAATTTAATAAAAATATATTTAAAGAAAAAAAATTTGTCTATTATATAAAAATTTCCTTAAAAAAATAAAATATTGAAAAAAAAAAAAATATGTCAGGATTTGGTTGACTGTTGACGGAGTTATGAGCATTTCAAAAAACAACCAAATAATAAACTTTATATATCTGAAACGGCTTGATGAAAAAAATTTAAAAAAATCATTGAAGCTAATCTCAACTAGTACTATAAGACAAAAAAGTTTTAAAAAAATCGGAGATGCAAAAGTCAAATGCTATCCGAAACGGTATGTAATGCCCCATAAACGGAATAATATTTCATTAATATACGAACCATTCAGCATAAAATTGTTATTGTTATTGCTACTTCTACTTCCTTTACATAAAATATTCAAATTTTATTATAAAAATGAGTCAGGTTCCTTTGGCTTATGACAAATTCACAGAATTTAGATAAATACAAGGTCACATTCATAAGCTTATTATGTAATAGAATTACATATATACGTATACTCAAAGCAATCCGAAAATACTGTCTCATATTTAGTCACACAACTACTTATTTGTGTTTAATCAGTAACAAATGGGTGATATTTATTTCAAGTTTATAATTGACTGTGTTTTTTTGGGCTTATTCAATTAAATAAACAAAGTAATATAAATGGATTTGAAATGATTTTATGATTTAATTTGTAATCAAATTTTTAAAATGTTACAATGATTTATTAGAGGCTAACAGTATATTCCAATACTTATATAACATAATTAAATTATTAGGTCCTAGACCTAAAGCCTGAAGAAACTTAAATAAAAAATTTTAAAGTCATAAGGTCGAACAAAATATCACCATTATAATTAAATTATCTTAAATTATATTTATCGAATTTTTTTGTTGCACGATTTTTATCTTAAGAGAACTTAAATTAATCCTTAACAAAAAAAACATTAATTGTATTGATTTCACTAAAATTTCAGGAAATGTGCGATACCTCAATTATATTTTTTATAGTCCAATTGGTCTACGGTATCATTTAATTATACAATTTAAAATTTTCACGGAATTCTGACAATTTATTTGTCGCATGTTATTTTGTTGTTAATCTCTTATATAAAATAATGGTTTATTATGCAATTCAATATTTTACTGTTTTTCTGATTTCTATTGAAATTTTAATGTGACGAATGTATAAAAAATGCTTGAATTTTATAATACTTTTTAATAAAATATAAGGACATAATGCGTATTAAGTACGTGCTTGCATGTGCACAGTAAACATTTAAACGATTTTTGATATTTTCAAATAGCGATGTATAAGAGTTCTTTCAGAAAAGTTAGCGCAACTAAATTTCAGTTCGATTATAGGGTAAATAGATGACAGCGCTAATCCGCATTAGCAGTCTTGATTCGAATTAACCTGTGCCCATACACAGCTCAATACGCATCGACTCCAGCACTAATGCATGAATTCAAAGTGGACTAGTACTGAAATTAGTTATAACAATATGGCAACGCTATCGATAATTGTAATAGGGTGAAGCAAAATATCTGGCTGTCAACTATGAAGTTAATTTATTAAATTTAGAAATGTCACTTCAATAAAAAAAAATAAATAAATTGAAACCATGAAAAATAGCATAAAGATACAATAAATAAAAACTAGTAAGGGTGTTACCTTTGGCCTGGCCAAACATTAAATACCCTACACTGCAGTATTTTGCGAATTTTGCTTATATGGGCGATGTCACCCCCTCTTGTCCGAATTCACCCAGTTTTTTTTCAGAGTTTGCATTTATAGTTCTTAGTGTCTGAGTGAAAATTGGTTGGATTATCTCAAAAAACTTTTTCAGTACAACGTTTTGAAGCTTTTGCTTATATAGGAGGTGCCACGCCCTCTTTTTGGATTTTATTAAATTTTTGCTTAAAGCTTGCATTTATAGTTCTTAGTCTCTGAGTAAAATTGGGTACGATTATCTCAAAAAACGCTTTCAATACAGCGTTTTGAAGCTTTTGCTTATTTGATAGGTGCCACGCTCTCTTGTCCGAAATCGCCCAGTTTTTTTCAGAGCTTGCGCTTACAATTCTTAGTACTAATGTGTGTTTTGGTTGCATTATCGTGGAAAATACTCCAAAAGTTGCATTTTGAAGATATTTTTTGTATAGGTGGTAGGCGTGTCCGTTGACCGATTTCGCTCATTTTCAATCCGCCGAGCTAGCTTTGATGACGGAGGCTGTGTTCCAAATTTCATTGAATTATCTTGCCAAATTTTCGCAAAAGGTAACGCTGATCAAGAATATATATACTTTTCTATATCTGCCACGCCTCCTTCTCTGCGTTGCAAACGGAAGGAGAAAGTGAGTATACCCTGGATGTAGGGTAAAACCAAATGGAATTTTTTGATTTTAAGACGGGAATACAAAGAAAGCGCACTATGTGGAGCAAGGGCTGTCAAAAAACAAGTAAACAAACAAATCAACTGTTAACTTAATGCAGAAATTGTCGTAAGTCTGGGTATGTCAATTGCATTAGTACGTTTACTATCAAGATCAGTGATGTCCAAACCCTATGCCCACGGACACTAGAGCTTGTGTGCTTAAAAGCTTTCTGTATATGTATTCACTTGCAACTGTGTCAGTATTTATGCAGATTAGCGTCACTAGCTTGCAGATTATTCAAAATATAAAAGCTTTCAATGAGCTTTTATACATTGACCATATGAACTAGTATTGAGTTTGGTTATCACTGATCAAGATTAACGCTTTCATCTGTCTATGCTCTATAACTGTGCAACACAAAAATCTGAAAGAAATCTCAATAACTTTTTTTTGACTGATTTAGAGCCGTTGATTCCAAATCTGCCAACATTACTACATCCTTGCTGTTTGAAAGAAGTTTGGTACATTGAAGCGGGCAATTTTCTCATAATTCTATTGTTATTTCTATTTTTGGATAATTTACAAGTTTCTTTTTGAGAACTTGTCCATTGGATGTTAACGGTGCAGAAAACTTTTAAGGTCTATTCAAAAAAAAAAAAATGTCCCATATAAAAAAGTCATCAATAAATATAGGGTCTAATGAAAATGGGTTCCAAATGCAAAACTATAAGTAGTCAAGAAAAGTTTCAAATTTGAAACCATAAATCTTAAAATTGGTACACCCTAAATGGTAGGCGCCTTTAGTGACCTTAATTTTCTTTCTATGGAGGATATTTATCTCGAACAGACTTTGATAGTTTTCTGGACTGTTTACTTGGTAAAGTTTAATTCTCAAAAAGCGATATCTTCAATGATCCGAAAAAGTTATAAGGGGGCCTCAGGGGAAAATGCTATTTGAGTAAAAAAATATCTTGGTTCATTGTGCCTAACCTCCCTCGTAATAGTCGAGAATATAGGAATTACGTTTAAGAGACTTTTGGGCATATAAAATTCACTCAAAAAATGTGGTGCGACACCCTATTTGCAGGTCTCTGATTCGAAAAATCGGTTGCGACTCGAAATTAGTCGAGAACTCATTCAAATATTCTCCTCAATACACCTATCCTCAATAATGAAAATGCCGAATGAATATTATACTTATTTTTATTTATATATAAGTAACTAAATATCTTTGAATTACAAATTAAATGTAATCACTTATTTTTATTATTATTAATTAAAATAATGATTTGTCGTTGTAATTAAGTAATAGTTTGCTAAGAAAGATAACCATCATTTTAGTTAAGGGTGAAATTCCCACCACGTGAATAAAACCAGACACAACGGCAACACTGCGCAACAGCTGTCGTTCGATCTGTTTGCTGTCAGAGGAACATAAAATAAATTTAGACACAGTCTTTGCGTGGCTGGCGACCGGTGAACGACAGCAGCAGTAAGCAGAAGTAGGAGACAAAGCGGTAAGCGGAAACCTAGAGGGAATTTGTTGAGTTAAAGGGGTCGCACAAATGAGTAGCCCGATAATATATCAGTTATTCGCGAAGTGTGCTCGGTGGCGGAAGGAAAACCACGACATTAGACTTGGGTGGCCCGATAGTAAATCAGCTGCTCACGGCTAACGTGTAAGAGGAAACAGCCTCACGATCAAGCCCGATTATAAATCAGTTGGTTGCAGGTGTGCTTCTCTCTATCACCGAAGTACAAAGGAGATGCAGAAGGATAGATAATAGCGTGTGGTGAGAAAAGAATACCATTGCGTTAGGTGTGAGCAGCCCGATACTGTATCAGCTACTCAACGCTATAGAGCATGCGTTCAAAAAAGTAGCCATTATGTCGAATAGATTTCGAAACAATGTAATAGCTAGAATAAGATGCCGTGAACCGTTTCATAAGGCCTTTTCATAAAACTTCTTTTTGATCGAGGATAGGTGTATCAATCAGTGTTGCACTCAGTGAGAAGACGACCCTTTAACTACTTTTCAGAATGATCATGAAAAGTCAAATGATTTTTAATCTTCAAGCGATGAAAACGCTAATTTTCGTTTTTGAATATACATATGTACCGAACATCATTTTTTTAATTTATTTTTATTAATTTAAGATTTTCAGGTAAATTTTTCGCAAAAAACAGAATTTAATTTGTTTAATTTCTAAGGAAATAGCAGTCAATTCACATGATAACATTACTTTTGCTTCACGGGCGCCTGCAATGAAAGATGACTCTTTTGCGATAAAAATGTTTGCTGGGTGTGGAAATGTGTATTTTTATGCATAATAAACAGATATTCCTACATATGTATGTTTGTGTGCGATATCTTTATGTCATTTTCAATTTATTCCTCATTCATAAATTTCGTACAGTAGCGCCAAAATTCACATAAAATTCTTGCTTTTTTTTTGCTCCCTAATTGCAATAAAATTTGTTATTTATTTGTGTTTTTCTTTCTTTCTTAGTGTGTGTGTGTGTGTGTGCGTGAGTGTGTGCTCTTTGAGCAGCTATTAAAAGCATTTGGTGTTTCGTGTTATTTAATGACAGTTATTTACACACTTACACAAATAAATGTATGTGTACATGTGAAAGTCAGCGTAATGTTATTATGTTAACTGCTCAGCTGGAAAATAAGTCAGGCTGATGCATAAGTATGAAAATCGAAAGATTTGAGTTTCAACATAAAACGAAATTCTTATCAATAATACATATTGCTTGATAGTTGCTTTTCCTACTGGGTTAATTCAACTCTTGAGCTTATTAGTGTAAATGTGTTAATGTGTACGAAAATAAGTAATTCCTTTAAATATTTATCCATGTGAATGTTTCAATATATTCACATTTTAATGTGTTGTTTTTGCAATGTTTCTTTTCTTTTATCGTTATTGTTGCTTTCATTGTTGCTTAAGATGTACCAACTCTGGAAAAGGTCAACAACGTCATTTGGCATGTGCTCTCAATTACAATTAGTGTACCGTTAAGGATAAGCAGAAATTGGGTTCATTAAAATTAATGAATATCAGCGCATATCAGAATACCATTCATTTTTATTAAATAAAAAATGTTAACATTTTTGTGTACTTAAATAGGGAAAGTAACAACGCCCACATACCATAAATTAAATGCAAAATAACAAAGTGCACGGTAAAAGTATCCATTGAAGTTTTGGCAGGTAGTTTAAGTAAAAATTTTAATAAAAACCACAACAAAATTAGTTTAAATGCACCCTGTATCACTAATCGAAGCAACTGCACGAACCATATAGTATGAGGTGAATTTTGCATGTGGTGAAATAGCATCTAATAGATCCATGGCATAAATTTCTTCTAATTTGAAGTTTAATTGGATTTTCAACATGGATGCTGTAATTTCAACATCACCACGAGCTATACGTTGAGTACAGCAGTTCAGTGTTGATTTGATAACAGTGCAATAATGTTAAGTTATTGATGATAAAGTTTCAAGTGTTCTCCCATTTAAGGAAAGTATATTCAAAATAATTTTGGTGCTATATTCACGAGACCTTTTTCTAGAATCTAGATACTGTCAATAAATCAAGCAAATAGAATCCATATTTATTATTCGATTTAAATTTTTAATGCAAGTATATGACCTTATAAATTCATGCATTATACTCGCAGTATCCTTTTAATAGCCAAATTTATTTTGCCCTAAAAGTGCACAATTTTGAGCAGCAAAAGTATCAACAAAGGTGGCATTAAATTGCCAGGATATGATTTTTATTTCTGACTTTTCTTGAATGGCATCTACTCATACATATAAATACTGCTTGCATGTATGTATTTATGTTCATGTGTGGATTTACTTGAGTATGTAATTGCAGTATGAATGAATTCTGACAAAGGTCAGAGGTTAAGCTGACAGCGTAAAACTCACAGAGAGATAGAAAGTATAAAAGACAGAAAGTGCCATATAAACAATTTTTGTCATTTATTGGCATTACGTTGGGATTTTTCCGTCTTTTTCATTTTTATTATTTTATTTGTGGCAGCAAGCGTGGTGTAAAAAGCTTTTATTTATTACCTAATTTTCTTTTATAAATTTTTATTGACATTTGACTTCTGGCGTGCATACATATAACGTATAACACACATACATATATCATATGCATTTGTGTGAGTGTGTTATTTTGATGCGACAGATTTTTATTGCCAACTCACCATTATAAAATTAAACTTTGATTTCAATGAAACACACACACACTCATATTCTGCCTGTAAGGGAATTTGATTCATTTTGCTCGATTCGTTGTCGTTTCGTTGAAAATCACATTGTCGTGGCAGCATCACCATCAATCAATCAGAGTATATGGAGAAGAACGCAACAGTCGATCGATCAAATAAGCAAAACGAATCAAATGTATACTCACATAGATATATAAAAACATACATATACATATATATACAATGATGATAAGGTGGACATTTTTGAAGTAAAATTTCTGAGGTCCCTTTAAATTCAAAATCATTGATTAATTCCAGTCTCTTTGAAAAATTCTCATTTCAACTAGACTGTGGACGAAATTCAATCACTTTAATTTAACTTAAGCAAACATAAGCAAACGAACTCTCATTAGTAACCGTATCTGCATATTTTTTTTAGAAGCGTGGCACTGCTTACTATAAAACAAAAAGTTTTAATATCCTGTCTTCTTAATTTCGTCCCTTACAGTTATATCTATTTCAATTTCAAATTTCGTAAAAAATCGATGCAGCCGTTTACCTATGAGAGCGTTTTCTTTTTTTTGATTTAGGGGCGTGACACTATCCATTTAAAAACTTAAAAAAGTAGTCTCGAAGGTTTGAGAATGAGCTAGAGAGCTTTTCAATAATTTTCACCACATAACGTCATATTGTGGTAAGCTACAATCGTTTGGTTATGGCAAAAATTTTATTGCATATTTTTAGGCTTTATTTTATATTTGCTTGATTTTAGCACAGTGGATGCTATGCAGATTATTCCTTTTACAAATTTTTGTTGCATTATTTTGTGTTGGCGATATACATATGTACATCTGGTGAGAGTATTATAATACAATTATTATGGTATTTTGTTTACACTACATGGGTAACACTAACGAAGTAAAGTGTTTGTAGTGTTGAAATTTTTCGTTTGCTAAGCTGATTTGTCCAGTTTTAACTTTTATCATTTATTTAAGTACGTAAATTTTAAAACTAAGCCGAAAAGCACATCAACTTTATCGACAGTTGACGTATTTCAAAATAAGTTTCTAATGTGGTACGAATGCTAATAAATTGTTTATAATAAAATTTTTTGTTCCAATAAACAATTTGTTGGCATTCGCATTACATTAAAAATAGTTTGCTCTGCTGGTATACTATAACAATATTATAATATTTGATGACACATATCTGGTAGTTTACTCATGTGATGTTGGCGCCAGAATTTTCGAAAACCGAAAACTTGCGTTGGAAATAATTCTGGAGTTCTTTCACAAAATTCGAAAGAGTTCTGCAAAGTTGAACCAAAAATCGGAGGTGTGTCTTGTTTTGCTCAGCGACGCTTTTTCACGCAGAGGAGATCTGATACCATTTTTGAGCTCAAGAGAAAGAGTTCTGAAGCTTTTTATGTTTTTTTTTTGGTGATAAAATTTTTCATAAAAGAATTAATACTTTGGAACTCACATGGCATGGAAATTGTACACAATGTGCTTAAAAAATTGATATTTTAGGCCACCCTAATCACATTGCAGTGACAAGAGCAAAGTAGCAAACGTCAACTCACACAAAAATAGCGAGTCATATTAAAATCTCATTTTATATGGAATTTAGATACTTTAAAAAGCTTTTAACAACGTGAACGTGAGCTCAAAACTATTCACATTTTACGCTTCAGTTGCTTGCACCAGCGGCGGCAGCACCAACCACAAGAAACTCAACATTCTGGCAACACAGCATCAGCATAAGCTGGAACAGCAACGACGACGACTGGGGTCGAGGTCATGAATGAACAGCGGCAGCAGCAGTTTGCAAGGAAGTATTTGCTTACAAATGAAAATGCTGCTGCTGCTGATGCTTGTGTAAAACTACTTTTCCCACACAAAATTGGTAAAATTGATAAAAACGACACACACTGTCGCACACATAGACATATGGTAGGCACACACATGCATATAAGACTTTGATTTTACAATAACCTAATGCTATATATGTACATAGACACATAGTACCTTACTCCATATCTACTCAAGTTTGTTATACAAAATACATAAGGTTTAATGATTTGAAATCAATTGTACAAAGATCTTTGCAACTTATGACTTGGATTGTAGTATCCTATGGTGTGTGTGCTTGTCTGTGTGTGTGAGAAAAGACTTTATTTAAAAAGTTTCCTTGCTCAGCATCCAAAGTCAGTCATAAGGGCACAAAAAAAGTGCTTGAAGATATGCAAGCAGGCATGGTAATAAACTCTTTAAATCATACCGAGGTAAACTTGAAGTAAAATGCATTGAAAGGTAGTATAATGACGTCAGGTGATTCAAAAACCGTTATTAAAATATAACGTAGAGATTGTAAGGGACCATGGAACTTGTCCCACAAAGAAAGACAAAGTTCTTAATAAAGCTGATAGACGAACACAATGGAAATTTAACTAATAATTGTTATTCAAGGAGAAAAATGCGCGTCATAAATTTTTAATAAATTCTAAATAATTTTTAAAATTTGTCACTTAAGTTTTTAAGAATTAAATTTATACTGATGTGTCATAATTTCATTAAACTAATATACTAGGTGTACAAATATGAAACCGGTAATTTTTATTTAAAAAAACACGTTTATTTTGCGAAAATGGTTCCAAATTTAATCTTCAAAGTAATTCCCCTCGCTAGCTACACATCTTTTCCATCTTTCAGGCAATTTATGGATTCCTCGCCAAAAAAATTTTTCGATTTTTGAGGCTATCCATTCATCGAGCCATTTTTGCACTTCCTCGTAAGAATTGAAGTGCGAATCGTTGAGTGCGTGTCCCATCGATGAAAACAAATAGTATTCGGATGGCGCCAGGTCCGGTGAGTACGGCGGGTGGGGCAGGGGCTCCCAGTTGTACGATTCTACCAAGTTTTAATTGACCGCTGCTCGATGTGGCGATGCGTTGTCATCTTGGAATACAATTTTGTCAGGGCGAAGTTGAAATTCGGGCCTTTTCTGACGTATAGCACGGTTCAAAGCGATCAATTGTTGATGGTAGCGTGCACCAGTAACTGTTTCACCTGGTTTTAGTAGCTCATACCAAATAACACCACGCTGATCCCAGAAAATACACAGCATTGTCTTTCGGCCGAAGCGATTTGATTTGGGTCGTTGGCCGGGGCTCAAATATGATTTTTTTCGTTTGGGATTGTTGAAATAAATCCACTTTTCATCGCCAGTGATGATTCGATGGAGAAAATCTTTTCTGTTTTTTAAATGGAAACAGAAAATCAATGTTTCCCACAAATGAGAGTTTTCAGGCACAAAATTCGACATCTTTACGAGCGGAAAAAATGCGTTGTTGTATGAAACTTGACAAATTGTGAACTGAATATTGTTGACAGATAACAGAATGAACAATTAAGACATTTGGTACGGCTCGGAAGCTCATACATATATGGCTATCGACCGCTAGATGTCATTACCGGTTTCATATTTGTACACCTAGTATTAAAATATTTGTTGTACAAGAGATAATTTGGAAGACATATTAAACAGTATAAATTGGCTTGCATCATATCTATGGTCAATTATAATTACAGATGGAAGTTCTTCATTTTAAGTATTATTATTATTATATTTGTTAACACTGACCTCAAATCAAAAAATTGGTATGACAAATGTACTACCGAATTAAAGGAAATTTAACAAGAATTATAAAAAAAATTATAAAAAAATATATTAGTGGGACCTTTTTCATACTAAAATAGCCCTCAAAATCAAAAAAATAGGAAAAAGTTTTAAAATTTCAACTTCAAAGGCCGAAAACTTTCTAAAATCATTTTTACGCTACTGACCAATATTAAAATTTCAAATCCCAATCAATTGTCAAAACATTTTCCATGGAAGAGTTTTCCTTAAGATGTTAAGGTGTAACAAACACCCTCAGGGGTTTTACATTTTAGATATGATATCTTCATAGAATTTGAATTTTTGATATGAATCATGAAAACGACATACTCTCCGATAACCAACAATCAATTTTTGCTGCAAGCACTTGAGTGGATTCCATAAGAAATAATGAACGTCGCAGATCAAAAGCAGAAGGTAAGGATATCCAAGAATCGAGAAAATCGTAGAGAGAGATGAAATTCATCGCAAGAAATCATATTCTGAGGTGACATTTAATTTTGAATAAAATACACAATGCATTGTCCGTAGCTGTGATGATTTTTCCTAATGGGTAAATATACTAACGAGGCAGCGCTTAGTGCAAGTCAGTTGTCGAATTAAAAATACAGTAATTCAAATGTGTTGTGGCTTAAGTCGCATGAATGTACTCATCGTATTTGTATCAAAATAACATAAAGTGACAACCAAGGATTTACCAAGTTCTATAAATTTAATAAATCACTTTGAGAATATATATTGAGTAGAGGGTATGTATATTTAAATGGATTTTCATTTTATTTTGCAAATTAGGCCGGCATTCCAAAATGCCGCTAAAGGCATTATAAAGTTTTTAGAGGATTGTGGAATGTGCAAACTTTTGTGGAATTAAAGTTTTCACTTTGACAAATAACATTGTTTGACTAAATTGTAATTAAGCCCGAGGTAACAGAGTTTCATTACAGAGTTTTGTAATGTACATAGATATATTAATTTTTTGAACATCTGTGTATGTTTACATATGGAATTTGAAGGATTCCGTTTTAATTGGATTTAAATTATTAATTACTTAATCAGTTTTGGTTTATTTTATTGAAAACAATTTAAAGCCAACGTTCATATTTTGGTTATTTCCATTATGTGTGGTATTTGTAGTATTCATAATATTTTCAGTATGATCTTATACTGAAGTATTTTCAGAGACCCATTTCCATTCGACGAAAAAATCGCTGTAAGTGTAAAAATGTGAGGAAACAAAAAGGCAAAATATTTTGCTTCTTCATATCGTCGGGTTAAAACTACAACTAGGCATCTACATATACCGATGTTTTGAATTAAGTATATAGAAACATGAAAAAAAAAACGGCTCTATGCCCCAGTCTAGTATGTAGTCCCCATCCAATTTTATATAAAGAATAAAAAGCAGAAAACTGTAAAATCCCATACAAAAACTTAAAACGCTTTTTTCTCAAAACATGAAAAATGTAGATGTAGTTTTAACCCGACGATATACTCATATTATCAGATGGAATAATTTTGATTGCCTCTACTGTAATTGGAAGCCTTAAACAAGGTAAGTCTTAAAGTATGCAATAAAATTTTCGCTAGTTACTTTTACAAGAATTATGGCAAACATTATTTTTTGGTGAACCCCGTGCCGAGTTGAAGTAACAGTAAAAACAAACAGCATGCATTCAAAAGAAATAGTGAGAGTAATTGAGAGTGCCAATCTTTAAAACGTTATGACTTGAAATCTGGATGAGCTGAAGTAGTGAATTTATTTGTGTATGTATGTATGTGGCGCGCATAAATGTCAAAAACTGCACATAAGTAATCAAATATGGAGCACGCAAAATCCACGTAGAAATTAAATTTGATATCTTTAAGGTGTCAGCTACTATATTTCACATAATTTTATCTTAAGGTCTTTTAAAATTATTTTGTGGACTTTTTTTTTTGTTTTCCGGAACAACTGCCGATTTTGGCCGAATAGATTATTTAGCTATCGGACTTCAAACTTAGCTATTCCTCAAACTTTGTTTTCCTCCTACAAAGCATTGCTTCGTATAACATGCACATTATATTTTTTATTTATATATAAGTAACTGATTATTTTTGAATAACAAACGAAATATAATTATTTTTATTATTATTAATTTAAATTTTCGTAATTAAGTAGTTAGCCAAAAAAGATAACCATAATTCTAGTTAAGGATAAAATCCCCATCACATGAACAAAACCAGACGCACCGGCAGCACTACCCAACAGCTGTTTTTGAGACGCTGCTGTCGTTTGATCTGTTTGTCGTCATAGAAACAGAAAATAAATTGAGGCACACAGCAGTTGATCGAGACAGTCTTTGCGTGGCCGGCGACCGGTGAACAACAGCAGCAGCAGCATTAAGCGAAAGTAACAGATAAAGCGGTAAACAGCAAGGAAACAAGGTATTTGATAAGTTAAAGCAGTTGTAGTAGTGGGGAGTAGTAGCGTAGAGACCGCGGCACTAAACACACGTAGCCCAATAATAAATCAGTTGCCTGTGGTTAGTACAAGGGTGAAGGGTCGATCAAATGAGTAGCCCCATAATATATCAGTTATTCGTGGGTGCGATCTAGTCTCATTTGGAGTCGGGTATTCAAATAGCAGAGTAATGAGCGCAATAAGAAGTATTAAGTCGCATATAGGAGAGCATTGTAGTCAATAGCGTGAGCGTAGTATAGGGGATAGTGTTCGGCGGAGGAAAGAGAACCACGACATTAGACGGCTAAAGTGTATGTGGGGGGAGCAGCCCCACGAGCAATCCCGATAATAAATCAGTTGGTCGCAGGTGTGCTCTCTCTCTCCCCGAAGTACAAAGGAGATGCAGAAGGATAGATAATAGCGTGGGGTGGGAAAAGTAGCGATTGTTTTAGGTGTGAGTAGCCCGATACAATATCAGCTGCTCACACTATAGAGTACTCGTTCAAGAGAATACCGGCGTTAGGTGTGGGCTGCCCGATACTACTTATATCAGCTATTCACGACTACAGAGCTCAAGGGATTACATTCAGTATTTGGGGAGAGGCAGCTAACTACTACTAGACTCAACTAGGCCACAACTGGCGGTGAAGAGAGCGACGCACAGGAGCAGAGAGTGGTGGGGGGAAGATTATTATATTCTTATAAGTATGTTGAGAGCAACCGAATAAAGAAATAAACATGAAGTAAATTATTAAAACTCCAAACCGTGATTTTGAATTTAACCAAGAGGCCGTCCTTTTCTTTTATATATTTTTATAACTGAACTCCTGGCCACCGGTGATCAGAATTACTGCCAAAAAGGTTCTTTACAACCATATATATTGTCGGTTTAGCGGTAAAACTCATTAAGTAACATTTTTTTGTAACATTAGGTTTTAGATACCAGACTAAATACATATGCTCTTCCGATAGAAAAACTTAAAAATTATGTTTTCCATTTCGATAAGTACCATTTTACTCAGAGGAAGGAAAATTTAACTAAAGTTCCCATTTTTTATACTTTTTTTACTCAAATTTAGTAAACTTCCTAAAGAAAAAAAGAGTGTAAATAAATTTTACTTTTAAATCGACGATATATTAGAAATTATAACATAACAAGGCATTTGTTACGTAGTACAATAAAATAATTTGAACTGTCATATGCCTTTGCAGTGCCAGTATCTGTCACTAATAAAGACTCTCATATGGAAGCTCTGACGCCTTACCGTCTGGACACTCCTTCTAAAGCTACTTAACATTGTTGCGTCGCAAGTATTTTGTTTTCTTTATTTTTGCTTTTATTCAAAGTTTTCTTTCGATCGAAAATGATAGAAGAATGATGGCAAATCTTCTTTATGTTTTATATTTCTTTTCTAATCTTCTCCCTTAACTATTTCCCTAAGCCATTAGATTCCCAGAAAAGGGTTACTTACAAAAATTCATACAAATTTTATCATAAAAGCGACAGCAAATAAAACTTTACAGAATCAACTTTTTTATTACTTTCGTTTCGTTTTTTTTTGACTTCAATTTATTTTAGTGATTTGAAATATTCTCTTGGGGGAAGGGAGGAGGTATGGTATGGTATTTCGCTGCTTTTAGTTTACATATTTTACATTTCTTCTCTTCGCATTCACTCCATTCAACGCACACAATTGATGTTTTCTTGCTGTCTGCTCACTCATACAATGGCAATGGTTGCTGGTTGGAAAGCGGAAACTTTGTAAAACATTTTTGCATAAATATTGAAAATATAAAAATGCCGTAAGTCAAAAAGTCATCTCGTGCGAAATTCACACAATAATAAAAGAAATGTTTTTTTTTCTTTTTTTTGAAATAAAAATTTAGTTTTTTTTTATGATTTTTTATTATTATTGCAGTTGTTGTTGTTGTGCTTAGATTTTTAGTTGTTGTGCTGCTCCATTGATTGATTTTGAAGAATACTCATACAACCTGCATGATTTTCAATGAATGTCGTTATGTCGACGTGATTGAGCATACATATAAATATAATACAACTATAACAGAAACCGACACAGTATACTGAGTACCCACTCATGTGTGTGTGCGAGTGCGCAACACTTTCACAGCAGCTACAAATTTGCAACAATTTAATTTCGATTTTGTTATTTATTCAGTTTTTTTTTTTTTTTTGTGCCTGAAATTTCCCTCAATAATTTAATTCGTTTTTAACGAGTTACACTTTTTATGCTTTAGCATTTTATTTATTTTTTAATACATTTCCCTGAAAATTGCATTGTAGTGGTAGTTACTGTAGTGAATCTGTGTGTGTGTGAAAACAGCTCTCTCGTTAAGCATACAATTTTTTTTTACCACAAAAAAATTATAAGGACCTCTTCTCATCAGTCAAAATTTCGGCGAATTTTTTAGATTGTGAGTTTTTCTGTTGAATTTATTTTTTCATATACAATTTTTGCTCGACTTAATTTGTATTTAAAAATGGAAAATGGTTTTATAAATGCAATATAAAAATGGTTAGTTTATGGTTATTCATGGAATGAGTTAAACCTTTGATGCTCCGTATTTACATGGAAACATTTACATGCAATTTAAAAGTTCGCGGTATGTGAAAAAATGTGGGAATATAAAAAGTAAATTAATTTTTCAACTTCATATGTTACCAGCAGAAATATTAATGATTGTCTTCACTGTGCATGTAAATTTTAAACAAAGTAAGCCTAAAAGCATGCAACAAAATTTTTACCCAACAGCTTATACAAAAATTATAGAAAAAAATAATTTTAGTGCATGCTGCGTCACATTGAAAATAACTGCACAAACCAAACCATCATGTGGTGAAAAGAAACAGCGATAATAATTGAGAGTGTTAAAATTTAAATTGTTATAACTCGTAAACTGGAACCGATTTAGAAATGAAATTTGTTCTGTAGCGCACATTAATATCAAAAATTGCATATAATCAAATATAGCACGGACCCATTATTAACAGCGAAATATGTATTGGGTCTAGAAGTCAGTTTCCAGCGTTTTACAAAAGATGGCTCTGATAGATTTTGTACGAAGTTTTATTAAAGGATAAAAAATATTTTCACTATTTTATAAATGACCAAATATTTACAAACTTTATGACTACGAACAATTATTAAAGCAAGTGCTTGAATACATAGTACATATGTATACAATAGATGTTACTATATCCAACACACCTCCTCAATAGCTATATCGTCATAAAGTTTTCTCATCAAAACCACCGCTTAGATATGCTTTTTCACATTAAAGAGATATATCTGGAGGTTATTGTTGGCTGTGTACCCCTTTTTAACAAGACGTGCTTTATATTGTAATTTATCTGTTTTCTTGATTTTTAAATTCCAATTTGATCCGATAGATTTCTTCATCTTTATACGCTCCGTCTTCTCAAGATTAAATATTTCTTTGCAAAATCTAGATTGAGCTTTATAAGCTGAATACAGTGATCTTGATGTTACCTTCCTTTTGCGAGTTGAATGTCTTAACGTTGATTCATGTTCTTCTGGCAAGACATGGTTCTCAACTTTACTACTTTTTTCGATAGATTTTTAGATATTTGTACGCTTTTGTTCTTCAGAAGAGTTTGCGGATTTGTATTCATCCACTTCTTCCAATTCGATACTACCTAAATCTTCACTTGACTGGTCATTTTCCCGTGACATGGTTATCTTTTCTTTGATGTTACTGCCAACAATATTATCCGTTCTTGTTTGGGCTTCCTTCGAAAATAGAATACAAAATGACTTATAATCATCACAGCATTTTTCTATTTTAAAGCCAACTACTTTATCCTCTGACTCTATTTTCTCGATGTCTATAATATTTTTGTGACCCTATCTTCTGTGCCAACGATAAATACAACTCTTATTTTCCGTAGTCGCAACCCTTGATTTCTCCATCACTTCGATTTCATATAAACTGGATCTCTTGTTTCCAACTATATAATTCTTGCTGTCCTTTGAAATATAGAAACCTTTATAATCGAAAGATGCAATGAAACCTTTTTTTATTGCAAACAGCTCCCATCTACGATTAAAACTTAGCTTGTAGCCCTTGTGTACAAGGAATCAAACAGGGATCGATTGCTAGTCATATGACAAGACGAACCTGAATCGATAATCCATTTGTCCACCTCAATTTCAGCTACTACACCATGAAAACATAGCTCCTCCACGGTTCCAGCAGTTTTCGCCAATTTTGCTGGGCAGTATCTTTTGAAGTGACTCTATTTCTTACACTAGAAACATGTGACTTCATTCCCATTTTTAAATTTCTGAACTGATTTTAAAACTTGCGCATCATCCAATACTGCGCTTGATTCTATGCTTCGCTTAGCTTTGTCTAATAATTTGTCTGTGACGTATTCAAAGCTTAGGTCGTCTTCGAATCGTCCTTCTAAAGCTATAACCATAAGCTGCATAAAAACATGGCAACGATGTGGTTGTCTTTAACCTCTTCACCGGGGCCTTGTAGTTCGTTTCGCATCAGCAACAATTTAGCAATATATTCCCGCATATCGCCACCTTCGTGGAAATGTAGGCTGTACATTTTTGATGATAAGATCTTGCGCTCGTAGATCTCGGCAAGCACCAGCCACTTTCCTTAGTATACCTTTTTGTACGGATATGAACCAGTTGATCGCCATCTACTGCTAAAGAAATTGCAGCCATTGCCTTACGATTGTCCTTCTTAAATATTGTAGCCTCTGGATAAGGTAAGTCCCCCTCTACAACATACCAAACTTCAGGATGGGAAAGCAGCATTTCTATTCGAAATTTCCAGGCTTGGTAATTGTTTCCAGTGAGCTTGTCCACCGAAACTGTTTTCATTTTATAATTTCTTTAAAAGAGTTTATGCGAGTTGTGAAAATACAATTTTATAAAATTTCAAAATCTGGGCCTATATCCTATAGATTTTGTACGAAGTTTTATAAAAAGAAGTCGGTTTTGCATAGTGTTGTCATTGGTATTCAAAGTGGTCAAACCATCAAAGGATCATTGATTCTATCGAACCTAACTAATGGTCGGAGTATGAGATCAGGCACGAGTCCGTAATTTCTCATCATGCCAACGCTCGGCCACATGTTGCGTTTTCGGTCAAAAACTCTTTTTGAATAACAATGGATAGGAAATTCTGTCTCACCCTCTTTATAGACCAGACTTGGCGCTATCCGACTACCACTTATTTCGTTAGATGCAGAACGCTCTTACCGGAATACGCTTCACTTCAGTCGAGACAATCAAAAATTTTCTTGATTCGTCGTTGGGATCAAAAAACGAGGCATTTGTTTGGTCCAGAATTCATAAAATGCGAGATAGGTGGTCAATGTCCAAAACCGATTTCTGCTTGAGGAAAAAAAAAAAAATTCAGCAAAACAAACTCAATCGCTCATTTTCATGGCTTGGACCATATCTAGGAATACCGTACATTGATTTCTGAACAATTTTGTTCCCAACTACACATAAATTTCTGGTTTCGACTGTAATAAAGTTGTTTTAATTCAAGCTATTTTTTAAAAAATTTCGAAGTCGTTACTTAAAAATGATGTTTATATTATTAGATTTTAAGATCAAATAATTTTTCATTATAAATACAACATGTCGCATGAGCGACACTTCATATATAAAATCCAATACAAAATAAAACTTTAAATTGAAGAAGTTTTATTTCAACATAGAAGTATTTATATCAAATACACATATCATACGTACTTAAGCCACGCACTTTTTAAGTTCAATGATTTTGGTTCAAGGCCTGACTTATTAGTGCTAGTCTGCTTGTTAAGAATTGTAATTTATTACTTCTTTCTTTTCTAATAGAGAGCAATAATATTTTCTTCTTTGTATCTACTTAATTGTGTGTGTGTTATTCTTTTTTGCTTTCAATTTTCCTTCATATTATCAATATTTCTTCTTTTATGTATAAAAAAATGAAATAATCTCTCCAAGGAATCACATAAAGACTTCATCTTTGTCGTTATTATTTTATATTTTTCATATGTCATCTCAAGCCTCAGAGGTATTACAATTTAATGTACGAATGGTGTTGCAGTAAATGTAAAAATTTGCAAGGAATTTAAACAAAGGGAAATTTGATTAAAATGCATATAAAGAAATGTAATAAATTTTAAGTTTTCAGGATTAAGATATATCATTGAAGGATGAAGTATAATCCTTTAAGAGTGTAGCTTTAATAATTGAAATTTTCCTGTTGCTTTTATAGAAAGTTATTTGAAAAACAAAGGTTTCTTTATTTAAAAGAAATAAAAAAAATCTCTACATATCTTTCGTTGACTGAAAATAGACTTGAAATGAGCTTTGTATTTACATAAGATATGGTCGAAATTTAGATTCATGCCGACATCATCTGAAAACTAAGCAGGACCATTAGAAACGATATCTGCATCATATATTTTGCGTTTCGAGAAAAACAAATGCAGCGATTTTTTTTCTTCACAAAACGAATGCCCATCATTGTTTTAAAATAAAGATTATATCGAGCCCTAACCGCAACAGTAGCGTATGCGACATTTATTCGAAATTTTTTTTTTGATGCAAATATGTTCTAAAATGTCATTCACAACTTTATGCCAAATATTAAAACTGAATTTTGTGTATTAACAAAGATATCGCACTTTCAATTATGTCGTAAGAGCCACATATGTTTTTTGTTGACCGCAAAAAGAACGTAAGCACCTCAAAAACCAGAGAATTAGGCGCGGCAGGTATGGAAAAGTAAATATATTCCTCGTCAGAATCACCTTTCAAGTCGGTATAGCCATGTCCGTCTGTTTGGATGGATGTTTGTATGTCCGTGGAAATATTATTCACGAGAAAACTTAGATAATTCGGCGAAATTTTGTAAAGACGGTTCGTTGTAAAAGTTAGCTCGAAGGATTGAAAATAAATCTTGAAGCCCCAGTCTTTTACTTTGAAAATCAGTTTGAATTATATCGATATCTTTTTTGTCTTCGTAAGTTGAAATATCAAAAAAACGTGGATTTTTCCTTTTTTCACCGTTTCAGGTTAGAATAATTCGAAGAAGAAAAAATATATCGATATAATTTAAGCTGGGATTTGAAGTAAAATAATAGGGCTTCAAGGTGTTTTTTAATGTTTTATGGCGAAAGATTTCCTTGTTCTACTATATAGCCTCAAAAAATAAAAAAAAATGTTATTTTAACTTTTCACAAAATGGATGGAAAATTAGTCTTTAGGCTACGATTTCTCTCAAACCATTTTAGATATATCAATTCTAAAACCAGATTCGGATTTAACTTCAAAATTTAAATTGAAAATGATTTTTCTTGTTTTCGTCCATTGCTAATTTTCTAAAAAAACGTGAAAGTTCATTTTTTTTTAACAAAAAAATTTAAAAAGAAGTTGTTAAAAATACTATATCTCGTTAACGCGATCAGTTAAAACTTTTAAAAACAATATTTTTGAATCTACAAATAAACAGAAAATTAGTTTTTGTCAAACTTTTTTCTTTAATGCAGAAACAATGTAAAGACCATTTGGTAACCTGAATTCGACTCGGAAAATCGATTAGCTCGGTGACCGATTTAAAAAAAAAAAATTTTCTGTATATTTGGACCTTAATGAACAACTTTCCAAAAAAAGACCTGGAGTGGGATTACATCGGAGTAAAACCAAGTTCAAACGACGTGTGTGTGTGATATTTTGTAAGTTTTTAATACTAAATAGTACTGTAAATTAACAATATTACAGTCAATCTGACCGTTTTTGTGGGTTGGTACAATTTCAACCGTTCAAATTGTTACAATGTTCTTTCTGTGTATTAAATAAATGTTATAAATGTATTCTTCAAAGGCAAAACCATGTAATTTCAAAAAACGTATGCGCCAAATTTTAATTTCAATCTTCGCCAAAAGTGACTGCGAAAATGTCGTATGCGCCATAAATGAGTGAAATATGCACAAAATCAATTTAAAAACGCGTCTATTATTTATATGAGGTCTAATATAGACTACATTTAACGTTTTAAAAAAATCCGCCATGCCTGTTCGAAAAAAAATGAAAAAAACTCTCTCCTGTAAAATTTGCTTTTTGTCGCATACGCTACTATTGCGGTTAGGGCTCGGTATATTCTTGCAAAAATTTTGGCATTAAGAAATGACACATCTTCTTTTGCGGTGTCAAAAATTGATTTTTTTTTAACCTTTTTCAATTACGTTGTTGGAAAAACGATTTTAACTTAAAAGAGAGGGATCGTACGAAAAAAGCGTATACCGTAAAAAATGCTTAAAATCGTTCAGAAAATATGTGTGAATTTTCTCCGAATTTTTGTAATATTTTTTTGATCAATTTTTGAAAAATTATGAAATGTCTTTAAATAGTACAGTCATTTGGTAGTTTTACCTGGAAAGTTTTGCGGGATTTTTGCAAATGGGTTATTTTATAGATTTCGATGTGCTCTTTCAGAATTTCAACTTTGCTACCTCGAATCGTGTTCGCTCGCGCCGCCATATTGGAAAAATGGCGTCCAAAATCAGTTTTTTACAAATATCTCTTTAACGTTTACATTTGGAGAAACATATTGTGACGCAATATTGTAGTTTATGAAATTTTCTATAAAAATGATTCCATAATTGTTTTCGTACGACTTATAACTCGGGAGATATCCTTAATTTAAATTTGAAAAAAATTAGTGAATTGTGCATGCCGCTTATGAGTAGGCACAGTTATGTGTTGAGTTTAAAATAACGATAACTCATGAACGGTGAGTCACACGATTAAAGTAAAAATATTTATTTATAGGGAATTACTTGCACTACAAGCTACATATAGTCTTTTTTCCGTATGACTTATAGTTAAGGAGATATATTTTGAATAAACCAGAAATTTTTAAAAAAACCGTTTTTTCAAAATATCTCCAAAACAGTTCGTTCTACAAAAAAAAAATTTCTTGTATTTTGTAGAACGTCCAATTTGCTATAAGGGTCTCTCCGAACTGTTTTTTCGTCCGATTTACCGTTCATGAGATATCGCGTCTTGAAAATCATTCAAAATTGAACATTGTACCATGCGCAGCACTATGTTCACTTAAAAGAAATCCTTATAGGAAATTGAACGTTCTATAAAACGCATGAACAATTTTTTTTCTAGGAAGAACCGTTTTGGAGCTATTTTGAAAAAACGGTTTTTTTCTAAATTTCTGGTTTATTCAAAAAATATCTCCTTAACTATAGGTCATACGGAAAAAAAACCATATGCAGCTTGTAGTGCAAATAAATCCCTATGAATAAACATTTGTATTTAAATTGTGTAACTCACCGTTCATGAGTTATCGTAATTTTAAGCTCAACTCATAACTGTGCCTACTCATAAGCGGCATGCACAATTTACTAATTTTTTTCAAATTTTAATTAAGGATATCTTCCGAGTTATAAGTCGAACGAAAACAATTGTGGGATCATTTTTATAGAAAATTTTATAAACTACAATATTGCCTCACAGTATTTTTCTCCAAATGTAATCGTTAAAGAGATATTTGTAAAAAAACTGATTTTGGACGCCATTTTTCCAATATGGCGGCGCGAGCGAACACGATTCGAGATAGCAAAGTAGAAATTCTGAAAGAGCACATCGAAATCTATAAAATAACTCATATGCAAAAATCCCGCAAAACTTTCCAGGTACATCATTTTATTCTCCCAAATGATTGTACTAAAAAAATTATGAAAAAATTTACGCGTTTACTTTTGACTATTCAAAGCATTTTATATGATATTCTTTTAATTTTTATACACTTTTTTTTGTAAGATGCCAAATTTACAGCTTTGAGTTATTCAGTAAAAACCACTTAAGTGGCGATAAATATCAAAAAATCGGATTTTACTGAATAACTCCTAAAAGGCAAATTTTTTTTACTGAAATGAAAATTATTTGAGGTTTATTTGATTCACCGTTTGTGAGTTATCGTAATATAAGAATAAATACAATTGTTTACAGCGTGTAGTGCACAAGTTTTTTAGAGAAAACTTTACCGAAAGAAACTTTTAGCTAATTGTGTGAACTTTTTAAAAATGTATTTGGCTTATAGGTATTTATGCGCATAATCTCCAAAAGTAGAGATAAATTCCCCGTAGTTGGCAACGCAATTCCATTGCTTAAATTAAACTATGCCCCACAGCTCATAGCTGTCAAATTTCTTTCTTGTTCTTCTTTCACTGGATCATTCGTTTATTAACCACCTTTGAGACAGCATTGGCTGCAGCATTAAAATTAAAAGTTTTAATTCTCATACTGAATAAAGTTTAATAGTAAAATCAATAAATTAAAGTTAAAATCTAATACTCAATAATGAGTTCATCATAACATTTGTGCAACAAAAACAGTTTTATTTTCTTTCGTGTGGGTTTTTTTGTGTTTTACATCACGTAGCTAAACAGTGCCGAAGTCTTCGGAACACCAACGAACCTCAGTGAAGGAATTAGTGCAACGCTCAGGCGATTTATCTCAAGCAACGTATCGGCAAGGTATTAATCTGGAGAGAGGCATATACAGCAACTCACAGTAAGCAGATTTTTGGTCAAGGACAAGTGCAACGTAACTTTTGACATTTCTGTCACATTTCCCCGTAAAAAGAATTCTCTGGCTACTGGTTTATAACGCAAGCCAGCGGCCAGAACAATAGGGTTTAAAAGGATTTCGCAAAGTTACGTACCTTTAAAGTTGATATTTTAATCTTTTTTTCCTAAATTTAACTTTTTCGGGCATTTAAATATGAAAAAAATCTTTTTAGAATTTTTCCCGGAATCCCCGTTAAATTCCATTTAATTCAGCAGTGCATTTATCATACCAATTTTTGTCAATTTAAGGTCGGAAAAAAATACTTTTCAAAACAATCCGTTTGAAGGAGCCGCTGGATAAAGGTCAGTGAAAAGCATACGATAAACGTGTAAGTTGTTAAATAAAAATATTTTTTTCTGACCTCAAATAAAAAAATTGGTAAGACAAATGTACTACCAAATTAAAGAAAATTTATCCATAATTCCAAAAAGAATGTATGTTAAATGGGTTCTTTTTCTTACTAAAATTACCGCCAAAGTCAAAAAATTTCAAATTTTAAATGCTCCGAACTTTTCGAACTACTCCAAAGCACTATAAGCAAATACAGTTTTATACAGCTTATACAATTAGCTTTAAGTTTCCTTTAATGCAATTTTCTTTAAAACCCTAGGCTGATCCAAAAATTTTTTTTTGTGAAACAAGACTGAAAATAAGTCTTAACCCTACAACGCCTCAGAAGTACATTTTAGACCCTCTTCTCCTGTGCAAGTTTTTGTTAGTCTAGGAGTCCTTTTGCACCTCCCAGAAGCTTCGTAACCATTTGCAATACACCATGTACTTATATGCGTCAAATGAAACAGGCCTGAGCTTAAATTGATTATTCCAGTTGGGATTACACTTTTATTGCAAAAGTTTTAAAGACTTAACTGCGATAAAAAAGTTGTATGCTGCATCCTTAATTAAAAGACATTTTCAACTAAATCCTTAGAAAACAACCTCATTAAAAATGTTGAATTTGATTCAAATGCAAAATGTTTTACTTAATAAAAAACCCTTAAAAACGAATGACAACTAAACCGAGTTTTTAATGAGCGAATTATTACAAATTAACAGAATTTGCATAAATTTTCAAATAAATTTCGCCAAGTCATAAATAAAAACTGTGAAACAACTCGAAAGTCATAAAGTTTTTGTAAACAAATAAATAAAGCAACCATACAGAGTACTGGGTAACGCTATGTAAAATGTTTTGCAAAATTATCTTCATTTCCATGTTTCATTTTAAGTAAATTTTTCATTGAATTTTGAAATCCTTTACTCAAATGAATTTTATGCAAATACACAAAATTTGCTTGCTAAGCAGATGAATGAATGAATGAATGAATGAATGGTTTTTAAAGGACAATGCTGCAATAGCTGAAACCTTTAAGATTCAAGCAGATTATCAACAATTCAAAGGAAAATTAAAATATAAAAAGCGAAAACAACAGTAAAACTATATATTTATATGAAATCAACAATTGCTTGTGAAATCAAAATAAAAAGCACAATATCAACGGGTGTGTAGGACCACAGCACGAATCCACTTGATTATAAAGAGTCTGTTTTATTTTTTATGATATTGAACTTAAGCTTTATAAATAAGTCCAACAGCAATAACAGCACTACACAGTACTCTGACACAAGTTAAATCGGCTAAATGACAGCAACAGCAACAACAAATGCTTTAAGTCCTGCAAAAGCAATAGCAATCTCCCGCATGTTCTTGGCACACCATTTAAGTAGAAGGATTTCTCATTGTCATAATTGTCGTTCAACACTTTCTGCATTTTACATGATGCCCACTGTGGGCGATGAGTAACGATACCACCTACTCACATACAGCTTCAAATGCTTTGCTTTTTGACATGATGGCATTCTTTCATTACACATAGCAAAGTAAGTATTTGTTATAGTTTTGAAAGAAGTTGAAATTTTTCAATACTGCGGTTTTTTCTTTAATAAAAACGAGAAAATTTTCTTTAAGTTAAAAATTAGAATGAATTTTTCATTTTTAATTATTGTACCTTTAATAAAATGAAAGAAAAAACTACATCCAAGAATATGAAACTTAAGTAAATTAAATAGGCTGTAAATTAAGTACTTTGATTTTAAGAAAAAACTGCAACACAGAAAAATTTAAAAGCAAACAAGATATTTTACAACTCAATGGCAACCCTGCGTGACGTGGCAGATGTGTCAACTGAACAGCTGATTGTCATTTCACAACATTGAGGAACATAAACATTATAGCGCCATGAGCTTGAAATGATTGTTGGTCAGTCGATCGTTGAGTATCACCAAGTAAACATCAACAGCTGCAACAAAGGAGTTCAGGTAATTACATTTACAAAGGCCACAGACATTTGCGATGATTTTTCGTAGATTATTATGATCAGTGGTGAGCAAAATGAGACTCTAGAGTTGTAGCTCTCAATATAAGTTTCTTTTTCTGTTGTTTTTTTTTTTTTTTTTGTAATTATGATAAAAAAGTTTCAATAAATCTGTTTATGTTGGTGACATATGTTTCTTCTGTCAACCATGCAAACATCTTTAGACCAATTCAGCTTATTAACGTTTAGTTCTGACTCGGGACCGCCTCCTTTTTCTTCTTTTTCTTTTAATATCACTGTGCCAACGAGATTCTTAGCCGCATAGTAAAAATCTGCTACTTTCCTGCAACTTATTTTCTCATTCTCTTTGTCATAATTTTAGTTTTTTTTTCCACAGTGTATATGTACTTGACTTGGTTTATTAAATCCTTACAACAAAAACATCACTACATCTTCATTGCTTCGGGGTGCACAACGGGTTCAAAAACTCTTCTACTCTCTTCTCTATTGCAACAATTGTTCGCAGTTGATTTTGTGTTGTTGTTGTTTTTCGTGTTCCCCAGAGACGCTTGTCCTTTTGTTCAGTTTGTATGTTTATCCTTTCATTTCAGCTGTCAAGTGCTGTCTGTTGTCCACTCATTCGTTTCGTTTCGTTTAGATTCATTTTCATTGCTGTCCATTTTCCTGCCCTGCGCGCTCTCTCCGTATCCACAAACAGTTAATTACAGTTTTATAAATTATGAGCACTTAAAATCTAAAAACGCTACATTGACAATTTTCCTCGTTTTTTGTTTGTGTGTGTCTTATGATCGGATTCTCGTGTATGCTAGGTTTTTTTTTTTTTTTAATAAAAAGGACAATAACAAGAAGTTAAAAATGTTGCTTAAGAAATATGACTTTTCTGTGCAATACAGGATGATTTGAGCATGATTTGCTGCATAAATTTAAATAAATTAAAAAATAAATCATTTGACTATATGGGCACGGCCACCGTTGGCAACGTAACGTTCGCACGCACATTTTTGCCCATATCTCTTTGAAAAATAATCAAACATCATGATATCTTAAGTGCATGTAATTAGGCTCCCTAAGGCCAATATTTCATAGGAACAAAGTTTTTGACTATCGCTTATGGCTTTGGAGTTATAAGAGTTTAAGTGCCGTTGGGAACGTTATTTTTTTTTGTGCAAGCGATTTTCGAGGTCAGTGCACATTTTCTAAAAAGTCTGCGAATCTAGTAATGTATTTTCCCGAACATCTTCTATAATTTGAAGATAAAGGATCAAAGATACGATTGAATTTAAAATTGCGCTGAAAAAATTATTTTTGGTGGATTTATAGACGTTAAAGCAACGTTGGTGACGTTATGCAAAAGCGTTTGGAACGTTATCCATACGAATTTTCATAAATGAATTGAGGGCAAATACAGCTAAACAGTCCAAACATCGATGAAGATGAAAAATATGTAAAAATTCCATTCCTTGGAAGGATCCCGTTTACACTACATTACAAATTTTTTGCTCCAAGACCTCGATACATCTTTTTTTTTTAAATTACGATTTCTCCCAAACGGATAAAGCTGTCTGCGTGAAACTTGGTACAGATAATACTGAGAGCCATCTTTTGATCAGGAAAATGAGCGTGATCGGTTAATGTTCACGCCTACCTCCCTTATTGGCTAGTTGAAACATTGTGTGGGAAGTAAGCGTGAAAATTAACCAATTTTAGTCTCAGGCAGCTTTGTGATATTGTCGTTATCTGTACCAAATTCCATGTATCTAGCTAAATCCGTCTGGCCACCAGTCTGGGTTCAACAAAAAAATTGAAATCGAAAATAAATTTTTCCTGGTTTTTTCAGATTTTTATGTTGAGCCCTGACTGACGGCCAAACGGATTAAGTTAAATGCATGAAATTTGGTACATGTAACAACAATAGTATTAGGCTGTCTGGGATGCTTGAAAAAGCCTATAAGGAACGAAATTTTTGTCATATCCTTTGCACTCTCTCTCCTCTCAAAATAGCAATAAGCGTGATTTATGTCCATAACTTCCTCTTCAATCCCCCAGTACTTATTGGTTGATTTAAATTACTGTAAGGAATTTCTATCCCAGCTCATTGCGTGGATTCAGAAGAAATTTTAGTAGAAAAATATAACTTATGATTTTTGATCAAAAAATGTTGGTTACGTTATACATATTTAGTGGCTATTTTCACCATGGTAGATATTTTATTTAGTTAGTTTTAAAATGGATTCAGAAACTAGACTGAAAATACTCGAAAAAGGTGATTGCATTGTAATATTTAACCCACTAACTTCTGCTACAAGAAACTTCTTAATATATTTCGTTGGCAACGTTATGTTTTTTTTTGGCGGTAGAATTCATCGCCAACAAATATGCATAAGCAACTGGTTTTCTTTCAAAATATCAATCTAAATCCTTAATTTCAAACATTTGCTTTCTGAGGAAATCAAAATTGCATTGATACAATAAAAATAAAGCAAATTTTTAGCTTCTTTTCGGGATTTGTTTTTTTTTTGTCATTTTTTTTTCTTTTTACAAACAAGAGTAAGTTTTTATGAAAAAAGCACCCCTGAAATCAACTTATATACTTGAAAATGGTATTTTTTGACAGCATTAGATGTAAACTTATGATATATGAGCAAATGAGATTTAAAGAAAAAAAAAAAGTTGTATAGCTTCGTCTTACATGGCCGTGCCCATATGTTTTCTTAATAAATGTGACGCAGTCTGACTAAACCATACATACTTACTTAATTTACTAGAGCTAAATATTGAATTTTAATTTTAGTTCTAAAGCGAATGACACCAAAACTATGAAAATATTTTAAGATTTGACAAAATTATGGCATTTTGAATACTGTGTAAGTCAAATCGAAATGGTTGAATTTCGGCCACAAGGCAAACTCCAGTAGAGTAAAATATGAGTTTTGGTAGCTTCACTTAATTGATCGTAACTCCGGAATTCATCCATAAATTTTTTCCATATGGATCTTTCTATATCAAAACGGAAAATGAAAAAAAAAAAAAAAATGTAATCCGATTTCCTCTATTTTAATAATATCATAATGTAAAATGTTCATTATTTACTTATCTCTAAAATAAGTTTTAAAAAATTAGTACCTGGAGACCGATCCCTGCTCGGCCAACAATTTGATCTTATTATTTTAGTCGATGTTTTTATTCATAGCTATTTTTTCTTATGAAACTCGTACCTTTTCACCTCCAATGCTTTCAAAATGATAAATTAACCGATGAGAAAAATAATAAAAAAAAACTCGGGAAATATCGAATGGTATAGAGAAATATCAAGAATTCCAAATTTTTTAAGAGAAATAGAATGCCCTAAAATAAATAAATGGGATACGCCACATACCTAAAATATTTCGTCTCTTGTATGGGGGCTGAAATATCGTATCATCATGCCTCGGAAAGTTCATTCCATTTTTTTTTGTGCATGAGTTTTGGTAAAATGTGGGCGTGGCAATTATTGAACAAAGCCCACTTTTCGTTATGCTTTAGATACTCGTGATCCAGATCCACATACCAAATTTCATCAAAATATATTGTACCATTTGCGAGAAATAGCATTTAATTTGTTTTACTTGTATGGGAGGTTCCACGCCCACCTGCGATATTTTGCCCACTTTCAGCTCGTAGGTGCCTCATAAAAAGAAGATTCCCTACAGCTAAATTCAAAAAGATTGCTTTAGTAGTTTTCTTTTTAAAGCGTATTAAATTTTTGTGGGCGGTGCCACACCTTCCAACGAGTTTTCCTAATATATACTTGTTTTCAGGGGAAAAATATTTTAAATTTTCATTAAAATTGTTGAAGTCGTTTTCGAGTAATATTGAATTAAAATTTTCAATGGTTAAAAAAGGGGCGTGGTACTTCTTCGATACCGCCCACTTTTCGGTTATTACAAGGCATTGATAAGTAGTACCTACATACCAAATTTCATTCAAATATCTTGTAACATTTGCGAGAAATAGCATTTAACGTAATTTGCTTGTATGGGAGGTTCCACGCGCAATGGCGACATTACGCCCACTTTCAAATCAGAGATGCTCTAGTGCAATTAGGCTCCTCACAGTTAATTTCAGAATGTTTGCTTTATTAGTTTTCTTGTTATACCGTTTTGTATTTTTGTGGGCGGTGCCACGCCCTTCAACGAGTTTTCCCAATATAACGGCATATTACATATTAATTCTTGTTTGCAGAGGTAACATCTCCTAAATTTTCATCAAAATTGTTGGAGTTGTTTTCGAGTAATATTGAATCAAAATTTTCAAGGGCTGAAAAGTGGGCGTGGCAATTTTTCGATCCCGCCTGCTTTTTGTCCGTTACGAGGTATTATTAACCCGTACCCGCTCATCAAATTTCATCCAAATACCTTGTATGCTTTGCGAGTTATTACTAAATCAAATTTAAAATTTAAGGCTGTGCCACGCCCTCTGGTGAGCATTTACAAAGTTCAAACCTAGCTCATTCTTCATTGTATGCTAATATCTAACACTACTTCAATTTTCATTAAAATCGCTGTAGCCGTTTTCGAGAAAAAATATTGGCACAGAAATAAGTACAAAGAAACAAACAAAAAAACAAACATACAATTTTTTCTCGTATAAGAAGAGAAGATACAAGATAACTTTTCCTTGCATATTTATCTCAATTCGGCTTAGTTAATATTTCATAATCATCCATAAAATTTTTATTTCTTATGACACATGGTTTTTTGCCTCAAAACTTATCATTACGATATCCTTTCTTATTGCCTGTGACACTACAAAGTCAGAACATAATGTCCCGTAGAGTCACAAATTCAAAATGTTACATTTTCTTCTGTCATTTTAAAATCATTAATTGTAGTCATATATTTCTTCCATTGCAACATAAAAACTAGTAAGGGTGTTGCCTTGGGCCTGGCCAAACATTAAATACCCTACGCAGCAGTATTTTGAAAGTTTTGCCTATATGGGAGGTACCACGCCCTCTTATCCAAATTCACCCAGTTTTTTCTCAGAGTTTGAACTTATACTTCTTAGCATTTGAGTGAAATTTGGTTGGATTATCTCAAAAAACGCTTTCAGTATAGCGTTTGGAAGATTTTACTTATATGGGAGGTGCCACGCCCTCTTGTCCGAATTCTCCTGGTTTTTGTTCAGAGCTTGCGCTTACAATTCGTAGTATTTATGTGTATTTTGGTTGCATTATCGTGAAAAAAACTCAAAAAGTTGCATTTGAATATATTTTTTATATGGGCGGTAGGCGTGTCCGTTGACCGATTCCGCTCATTTTCAATCCCCCGAGCTAACTTTGACTCCGAAGGCTGTGCACCAAATTTCATTGAATTATCTTGCTTAGTTTTCCCAAAAAGTGTTTTTCCACACACAGGCTGCCAGCCAGCCAGACAGACATGGCTATATCGACTCAGGAGGTGACGCTGATCAAGAATATCTATACTTTTCTATATATGCCACGCCTCCTTCTCTGCGTTACAAACGGAAGGACAAAGTGAATATACCCTGGGTGTAGGGTATAAAAATGTATAAAACAGTGGTAGTTTGGCTGAAATTCTTCCTTAAGTTAATAAATGAAAAAGAGCGTACCGTGTCATGTCCTATGTGTCATACTTTTTTAAACAACAATTCGAAACAGAAACCATTAATTTTTTTATATTTCCTTATATATACTTCGTTTAAGAAGGGATCTTTAGTTATTTTTCAAGACTGTTTTCAGAGCCTTATGGCTTAAAATAACTTAGTGACGACCAATGTTTTGTCAACATCTTTAGCAAAATGTCCAATGAGTCACAATGCCCCATATATAGCTTAGAATATTTTTTATTTGAAGTATAGTCTTAACTGTTTTAAACTTATCTTGAACGCTTACTTCTTAAGCATTATTGCCCATATACAATATACCTAGAAATATTCATATCGCATGCATTATCATTTATTGTCACTCATACGCCTCGTTAAACCATTAAAACTCACAAATTCAAATGACTTAAAGAAAGCACATGAAGATGATTACAATTTTCACATAAATTCTTTTTGCACCCTGTGCTCAAGGCCATACTCTTCTGTAGCAGCATCGAGTTACATTCTTAACTCATTTTTTAATTTAATTAAGATTATTTCAGAAAACGTTTTCTTTTCGCGTTCCGTTGTCCCATAATAAAGCACAAACACAACGCAACACAAACACAGATACACGTGCCAGAGAACAATAATATTTATGGCAACTCGCTTTATTTAATTGTCTTAAAAATGTGTCTGGTATTTGTGTTTGTGTGTGTGTATGTGTGCGAGCGCTGAAATGTGTTTTTGTGTGCGAGTTTACACAAAGACATTGGGTTGCGCTGCTCTAAAGTAAAGTGAGTAAGCAAATTACAGTTACTGCACGCTATTTGCACACAAGCGTACGACAACAAATACAAATGTAAGAAAAACAACAACAATAAAAGAGACATCGAAAACAATAAGGCAACAACTCACTGCAACCAACACTATGTACATATGTATAGTACACGGTGCTGAGGATAAAATTTAAATGAAACTGTCATGAACTTAAAAGTCAAATGTGACAAATTATTCGTGAGCGCTTGCTGGAAAAGAAGAAGAAACTAAAAAGGGTGTTGCCTTTGGCATAGCCAAAAAATAATATACCCTACATTGCAGTATTTTGAAAATTTTGCTTGTACGGGAGGTGGCATGAACTCGTGACTGAATGCACTTAGTTTTTGCTCAGATATTGCACCAACTATTTCAAGTATCTGTGCGAAATTAGATTTCATTATCTTGAGAAACATTTTCTATGCAGCAGTTTGAAAGTTTTGCTTATATGGGAGGTGCCACGCCTTCTTGTCCGACTTTGCCTAGTTTTTTCTTTAAGCTTACAAATAATGTCCTTAGTGTTTGAGTGAAATTTGGTTGTGTGATCTCAAAAAACCCTATCTGTACAGCAGTTTGAAACTTTTTTTTATATGGGAGGTGCCACGCTCTTTTGTCCGAGTTCATTCAGTTTCTTCTCTGAGCTTTCATTTACTGTTCTGTGTACTTTGGTTGGGTTATCTTTAAAAATGCTTTCAGAGTAATATTTTGAAACTTTTGTTTATATGGGAGGTGCCACGTCCTCCATACCGAATGTTTCTAATTTTTGCTTAGAGCTTGTACTTTCTGACCCTAGTATTAATGTGTATTTTGCTTGCGTTATTGCAAATAACCATCACATTATTGCATTTTGTATATGTTTTTTGTATGGCCGGTATGCGTATCCGTTGACCGATTTCGCTCAAGCTAACTTTTACGGTGAAGCCACCATATCAAATGACATTGAATTATTTTGGTTAGTTTTCCCGTGAAAAATATTTCCACGTACAGCCAGCCAGACATGGCTATATCGAATCAAGAGGTAATGCTGATCAATAATATATATGCCTTTTCAAACCTGCTCCGCCTACTTTTCGGTGTATAAAACGGAACGGATTGTACTCTGGGTGTAGGTACAAGAACGATTGCAACTGTGTACACACAAAAATAGTGAGAATTATATTTGAAAAATATATATTCACTCAATTATTGAAGAGTGGGCGTGGCAACGTGTGTTTGCGCCCATTTTTTGTCCAGTCTTTGGTTCTGACGTACGACATCTATTTACCGAGTTTTATCAAAATAGCTGGAATAATTTATAAGATATAACGGTATGTAACGAAAAGTGTCGAAAAATGTGACGCGACCTTGAAATTTTACTGCATGTGATAGAAATTTCACTTCAAGAAGTAGTGTGCATTCGAATATTAGCTATCATCATCATCATCTTAATATAAATAGGCAAACAAAATCAGTTCAGTCCCTGTTTCTATTCCTTAATCTCAACATATTCGTTTGATTTTTTTTTTTTTGGATAGGCCGTGAGCAGTGTGAGGTCACAAATTGGAACCCTCATTTGCGTCTACATCTTTTTAATTTTGTATTTAAAGTATTAATAATATTAAGAACTAGTTATGGTTAAAACAGGTAATGAATTTCTGGTTAAATAGGTCTTGTATTAATTTGTAACTAAGGATTTTTAGTAAATAGATAGTTTTAGGATATTCACATCCAACGGGCTTGACAAACTATCGTGCAACCGTTTGACAAACAGTTAGGCAAGAATTGCATAATTATCGCGTGCAGCAGCAGCCCTGGTCCCGAAACAGTGACTGCCAACTGTCAAATCCTTATCGATAAAGGAAACAGCTGATCGTGAATGAAAATGGAATGGTGGAATGCAAGTTCCGGCGATGGTATCGTTCTCTAGTAACCTGACTGGCAACGAGGTAGCACGTGTTCTTTGAATATTTCAACGATCCTTGGATGAAACTGAGACTTCTAAGGGAAAACCAATACACACGTATCAGTGGACATTGACTAAGACCGTAGGCTTTGTTTTCTAAAAATTTCCTGACGTGACCCGAGAGTGTAGCGGTGGCGCAGGGTCTTGAAAACAAACAAGGACAGGTGAGCAGGCGACAACGGTGAAACAGTGATGGCGCGACTCTTTTGAAACCTGACACGGTAGTAGTGGTGGCACGACTTCTGGTTCGGTTGACTTTGATATTCACGTTTTACTTACATCATCCATACATAGCCCATTTGTCACCCGTACTTTAAAGCTTCTAGTTTAATATATTTTAAGAGTGCTTTCCAGGAGGAATGAAACCAGTGAAATAAAAATGTGAAATTAAACCAGTGAAGTTAAAAGTGTTTCTTTCCGTGGCGGGGAATAAATTTTGTATACGAACCCTGGGCACCGACGGCTACACCCTGGCTAACGGCAAAAAGTTTCGTTATAGCAGGAGTAGTGCACAAAATTATCATTTTACTAAAAATGGACGGTGCCACACTCTTTAATAGAAAAAACGCTCTTAAGACTAATCCGCTATGAAATTTGGTACGGACAAAGGATAAACACTAAACACTAAACGATAATATGACAATTACGATTAAAGTGAGTGGTGCCACGCCTTTAAATGGGAAAAATACTCTCACGGCTAAACCACTACGTTGATTTTGATGAAATTTGGTATGCAAATACACACTTACTAATGAGAATTGGTTTAGACAGCTGGGTGGTCTTTTTAAAGAAAAATCTAAATGATCGAATTTCAGCCACAATGCAAACTTTATGTTTTTTTAAATATTGTTATGCCTCATAGCGTTATATTTGACCCATATTAAGCGAAATTTTTTATTTCAATTAAAAAGTTTTCCTGCGCACCGTAAATATGCGTTACAACAACAACAGCAATAAAACAGCGTTAGCTGCTTTAAATGAGACCCATTAAAATCTGAGCGAAACGTTTATTGTTTTATTTTTGTTTTTCAAATAAAACCAAATCAAATAAAATAAAACAAAGTGAAATAACAAAAACAGAGAGATGAGATTTGGGAGTATGGCACAGTGACATATACATACTTAGGTATATTTTTGTATAAAGAGGTGTTGCAAATTCAAATTCAAAATAAAAAGTTTTTTTAAGTTTTTGAATTTTAACTCAAAAAGACGCCTGAAACTATGCAACGAAAAGTTTCGAGTGCTATCCCATGGCCACTATGGCGGTAACTAAGCGAAAAACAAATTTTAAGACTCCAACATCTTTACTGCACTTTCAGTCTTTATAAGCTTTCACTCAAAATTTCGAAAATCAAATGATTTTCAGTTTAGATTGCAACACCTACAGATGGGATAAACGTCATGAGTTTGTTGCAAAAATTCAACAATTCATTTTTACATTTCGTATTTTTTCGCACCACCCTATGCAAACACTTTCGTTTCGCTTCATTCATTTAAACGCTTATTTAAATATCAACTAAAATTGTGAAAATGTTGCGGTGTTTTTGCTTTTGTTTTTCGTTTGTCCTCGTGTTTATTGTGTGCAAGTGTATTTGTGAGTTTAGCACTGCCACTTAGTGAAATTTCTTGCGCGCTGCTTTTTAATCCTTTGTCACCCCAAGCTAAGGATTTAACACAGCTGCTTTCGATGTTGTCGGCGTTTGTTGCCGACACTGCTCGCTGTTGCTTGTTTGCGTGTCCTTTTGTTTTTTTTTTTTGTGTGTGATTTTCTCCTTACATATTTTACTTTGGTTACTTTTTTCTCTGTTAATAACACACACACATTTTCTAACAATTTTGACACACAAACACAGTGAAAGAAAGATAGAAAGACAGACAGACATTCAAGAACAAACTGACTTTTAAAGGAGTGCTTCATTTAATTTCCAACTTTGAGGATATCGTCAATTAGGAGCGAAGACATTTTTGTATTCATTATATCTGGGATTGTTGTCATTGTTTTTGTTGTAGCGCTGTTTTTTTCGGTGCGTCCTTTTTGATGTCTGGTATGCTATGGAACTAGATATAAAAAAAGCTAACTGAAAAACTTTTTTTGAAAAATAACGCTGCACTGTGGGAAATTTTGCCCTGTTTGTTGGCCAAAAGTCGAATTTTAAACACTTAAAAAATAAAGTTTTGGGTATGCTATTCAAATGACAATACTTGCGAAAAAAAATCCCCATACTTCGTTTTTTCTTAAAGTTTTTATCCTTCAGCTACACAAGTGTCAAAGTTTCTTCTTCTGAAAAAATAAAAATTTATTTGTTCTTGCTCAAAAAATTCGCATGTCTTAAAAAGTGAATATTTCTCTTAATATAAAGCCAATTAAAAATATTTTAAATAGAAACTGCAACTAATAGAAAGTGGTTACTCTGTATGTAAAAAAATTTGTCTTTTCCTAAAGTGGTTTTTACGAAATTTATGTTTTTTTCAGTGAGCTTTAAATCGTAAATTTTTTTTTTAAATTTAAGTTTTGGTGAACCCGAAAAAACGCAGCCCAGCCTAGGCCTCTTTCTAACTTATATAAATATGTAGAACAACCAATTGTGAGCTCTTCTGTAAAAAAATTTGTTTGCGCTTTTTTGCAATTTTTTAATAATCGACATTTTTCTCAGACAACTTCTCAATACGAAATGCAGACTTATTCGATATCTGGAGAGCCGAAGAAGACACAGAGTCAGCAGTTTTAAGTCATTTGATAAATCTTTTGAATAAAGGTGATAGAGCGAACTCGTTTGCGGAATATTTAGGTGAAAAGTCTAAAGCCTTTCGCAAACGTTTGAAAGAAAAATGGGGAAAAGCCACTCGTACACTCAGAAAAAAAAAGATTGTTAAAACAACAGTTTTTCACTCTCAAAAAATTGTTATTTCTAAATTGTTGGAATAAGTATTTTATTCTTAAACCAACAATTTTATTCTTGATATTTAATATTTTTACGCATTTGTCATAAAAAATATGAAAAATATTTTTAAATACAAGCGTCAAACACCAGTTTTGTGAACAAAACAAAAAATAAGCAATTTATATTCCTGAATAAGTTCAAGATGTTTTTTTTTTAAAAAAGCTCTATTTAACGAATGAGGGTAAGAAACATTTGACTCAAATTATTGCCCTTTTTTCAACATTACTTTCTCCTATCTCTCTGGCAGCATATGAATTTCATAATCAATTACACCCCGTTGATTCCACTATATGCAGAGAAGCTTCACATGGATATTCGGATGTGCGGACGATGCCGATGCATGGACCTGACTTATCTCAAGACTTTTTACGCTTGGGATTATCGTACTGTATCCATTTTCTATTGCCACTCACGATAAGGTGCAAAGGACATTTCCTTTTCTGCCGTTGAAGCAACAGTCCATACGCACACGCACACGGCTTCATCTCATACAGCACCCAAGGTCCTAGATTTTGTATCATTTCTATTGCTGTAAGATAAATGGCAAATAAATACTATGAATATAACCACAAACATATCAATCATTTATTCTTCGTGCAACTATTTCGTTTCTAGATATTGTCAACAGTTCGCTTTTAAAACAACAATTGTCGTTCTTAAACTTTCAACAACTTTTTACTTGATTCAAGAATTTTTCGTTTTATTAAAAACATAACAATTTCGTATTTAAAACAAGAGCAAAAGTTGTTGGGAAGATTTCAACCAACAAAAATTCTTGAATTAAAACATAAAGTTGTTGGAAATACAATTTTTTTTTCTGTGTGTACATTATGTCAACAACTAAATTTGCAATACTTTGAAAAATTTTGTTTTGAGACTGCTGATATCATAATGACATCATAAAAAAAATATATCTGGTATCCGATGACACAAAGTCTTTATTCGTTCTAAGGAAATTATTCAAAATATGGTACTTCCGGTAGGATACTTGGAAAAGACGCAGATGAGTGTCGGAATAAAATTTTTAAATTAGATAGACAATAAATCTTTCCGACGTTTTCACAGAACTTTGAATACCTCAGATCCCGTCATTTCCAGCATTTCTTTTAGTAAACGGATAAAAGATCGAAAGCGAGCGCTACTTTCACTAGAAGTCATAAATTTATTAATTTGCGTTGAAAGTAATAAGGAAAATAGTTTAAGCAAACTAATAGAAAATGAAGATGCAGCAGAAAGTAATGATATTTGTACGTTAATAGACGCAAAGTTCGAGAATATATTGGAAAATTTTGAGCTTTTAATAAGTATTTTACTCATGAATTTATAATGTTTTCTTATCTTTTTAAATTAGCTCAGTTTATGTAAACTTTGAAAAAATAAGTTTTTGATATTGTGAGGGGATTCCTGAAAACATGTAAAAGCCTCGAAAACCTCGTAAACTCTTAAAACTGTCAAATTTCGTATTGATTTTGACAACATTTACGACTTTGCGAAGTTTTCGGGGATTTTACACGTTTTCAGGAATCCGCTCAGTATGCTTTTAGATCTCTGTAATTTTACTGTTATTGTTAATATATGTACATTTGTGTGTATGTATGATATATACTAAGAAAATATGAATATAAGTACCATACCAAATTTTAATAAAAAATGTTTTATAATAATTTCTTTGAAAAGAGGTTGAAAAAAGGGCATGACAGTTGTCCAATTTGACCAATTTTAAAATATGATGTTCTCTATACTCTTAGAAAAATTTCCACGAGATTTCATCTCAATATCTTTTTTTTTATACTTTTGGCCAGAAAACATATTCAAATTTCCCATAGTGCGCTGGCACAATAATAAAAAAAAATTAAAAAATGAAAAGAAATTTTAGTTTCTTATATGCAGTCTTATGCACTTTTCAACGTTGTATCCGACTGAGTCCTCAGGATTGTCAATATACCAGCAATATTTTGAGATATACTTGTTTGAAGTTGGAGTAAACGCAGTTTTCAAACTTAAAAGTAAAATTCTTTTTTTCTAAATGTCATCAAATTGCCACACTCTTTTTTATCAAAATATACCTTCGAACTTTTCCAATAACTTTCCAAGTTATGATCCTTTGAAGAGAAGACTTTTTAGGCCACCTAGGCATTTTTAAACAGGTGCAAGCAACAAATGAATATATGCAGGCTAATAAGGAAGCCATATTCTGGTAAAAACTCAGTTGCTACAACACCTAAACGTAAGTATATCTCAGACATAACAATCGAAAATTGAAACATTCAATTAATATTAACTTTTCAGTAAAATTTGCGGTTATCGGACATAGTTCCCATTTGGTATTGGGGGATTATGTCCGCAAATTTTTCGGACATAATCCCAATGGGGGTTATGACCGACAGATTTAATTAAGATTGAACAAAATTGTTGCAATAATTCATTTAAAAAATTTATATAATAAGTGTTGGTTATTATAGACTGATCAGCGGCCAAAGGCCGCCGCGAAGTCGGTGTTGGATTTTTGGGAGTTTTATATCCTGAGCTGAGGCGAAATGGGGATTATGTCTGAATAATATAATGAAATTGGAGCTGAAAATTTTCAAAATTTTGATCACTTTTGATCACAGAATCAATTCGAAAAAGGACATATCATTAAACAACTATTGACGCTAGTCGAGTGAGAACAAAACGGATTCTTGAAAGTATACCAATGTCGAGCGCGGAAAAGTAGTACACGTACGAGGAGGCATTAGCATTGTTCTGGATCCATGGATAGAAAAAGTGTGAATATGTAATATTATATATAACTAGCTTTTTTACCCGGCGTTGCACGGGCTTAAATAAAAAGCCAGATTGCACTAAAAAGCTAATAACAATAACTTTTTTTATTTTTTAAAACAATGTGCCACAAACAGATGCTCCGATGTATTTATTTTATCGGCAAAATTCCAAAAGTATCGCAAAATATTAAAATATACATTGAAGAAATCGGTAAGAGTCCAAGTTTATGAAAAAACGTCCAAAATATCGATAAATGTCCAAAAGTATCGAAATACACCGAAGGAATCGGTAAAAGCCCAAATCTATCGAAAAACATCTAAAATATCGGCAAAAGTCTAAAAGTATAGAAGAACATCTAAAGAATAGGTAAAAGTCAAAAAGTTTCGAAAAATATTGAAAAACATCTAAAATATCGGTAAAGGTCCAAAAATGTCGAAAAACATCCTATAATCGGTAAAAGTCCAAAAATATTGGATAACATCGTAGAAATAATAATAATAATTCTTCATTGTTATTATTATAAATAAGTGGCATGTTAAAGACTAAGTTCTTCTATGCGAACGATTCAAATCAATAAATACTATGTATAAATAAAAAAATCAGTAAAAGTCCAAATAAAGCGAAAAAGATCCAATACATCGAAAAAGGTCCAAAAGTTTCGAAAAAATATTGGAACACATCGAAGAAATCGGATAAAGTCCAAGTTTATCAAAAAACATCCTATATATCGGTGACACTTTAAATACATATATCGAAAAACATCCAATACATATATCGACAGAAGTTCAAAAGTTTCGAAAAATAGTGAAAGAAAGAAATTTTTCGAAAAACGTACAAAGTATCGGTAAAAGTCCAAAAATTTCGAAAAACATCCTACATAAGTATCGGTAAAAATCCGAAAGTTTTGTAAAATATTGAAACACATCGAAGAAATCGGCAAAAGTCTAAGTTTATCGAAAAACATCCAAAATATCGGTAAAATTACAAAAAAGAAATCGAAAAACATCCTATATATCGGCAAAAGCCCAAAAGGTTGGAAAAATATTGAAACACAGTGAAAAATCGGTAAAAGTCTAAAAACAAAACATCCAATATATCGAAACAAAATCAAAAGTTTCGAAAAATAGTAAAATATGTACATCGAAGAAATCGGTCAAAGTCTAAAAACAAAACATCCAAAATATCGAAAAAAGTCAAAAAGAATTGAAAAATATTGAAAAACATGTAAAACATCGTTAAGAATCCAAAAATATTGAAAATATTGAGTTGGCATCACTGAAGGAATCACTCTCATTTTTGCTTTCATCAACACAACACAACATCAAGAATAAAAAAAAAAATTGAAAGAGACGAAAGAGACAACAACAACACATAACTCATGGCGAAACAAGCTATAGCGACTGAAATGCAAACGATCATTTTCATGCAAGCATTGAATTTTTTTTTTCAACAACTAAAAACCAAAAAAATAAGTATACAATCCTGTTCCTTACCACACGTGAATGTTTAAAAAAAAAAATTATTAATATCGGTTCGGTATATTTTGTACCAAATCGTTACATAGTGTTTTCATATAAGCAATTTTATATAAATAGTATAGATATATAATAAATATATAATTATAAATATAATAACATTCGTGCCGGCCCTGATTTTTTTTCAAGGGCTTGTTTCGTGTTCGTGCTGGGCCGGGCCTCAAAAATAAGGCCCGGAACCAATGCCTTCTTGGAATTATTTTATATCAGGTATAAATTTAATGCAATATGGTAACGGTAGGCACGATGTTTTAATATAAGATAAATGTAATCATATTCCGGAATCGCCATCACTTCCCTAACTATTATGATCTGGGAGCATGGTATATTTTTGAAACATTAATTTATATTTTTGAATTTGACAATTAAAACTTATATCCAGTAAATACAAAGCAAATTTATGGGACATGTTCATTTATTTCCATACTCGATCGATTATAATTCGGAAAGCGCTTTTTTGTATTCATCGCTCTTATTATTCTTTTGAGGTGAATGGAAATGTACATTTCAGTATGTATTAGTCATGACAATGGTGTTGGTGGTGGTAGTGGTGGTTTGTGGATTTTTGTATCGCATCGTTACACACAATTCAAACTTCATTGAGAATTTCAAACTTTTTCAGGGACTCAACTTGACTCGATTCAACTCAACTCGTCAATTGTTGACTGTGTTGTTTTTGTTGGTGTTATAACAACCATTGTTGTTGTTGTTGTTGTTGCTGTTGTTGTTGCTGTTAATATTGTTATTGTGCTTACTTTACTTTCACCAGTTTTTCTGTATTTGTTTGGTTTGTGTCAACGAGTTTAGTGTATCTGTAGGTCGTCGTTGTCGTTGTCGTTGCGCGTGCTTACATATCAATATGCAAGTATGTATGTATGTATGTTTCCCCATTCGTGTGTGTATGTGCGACTTTTTGTGTGTTTTATGCTTCATTGCTCTACTATTTGTAAGGCTTTCTCTCTTTTGGCATTTTGTTGGATTTTCTTTGGTTTTTTGGCAAAATTCCAAAAGCTGCAGCAAATGTTGTTAGTTGTTGCTGTTGTTGTTTTTGTTGTTTTTGTTACAATTTTCTGTTGTTTTTTTGCTGCAGCTGCTGTTGTCGTTTTTTTTGTTGTTTTCTGGTCGAGTTCGAGTCATCAGCATTAACTCAGTCAGTTGGTGCGCTGCATGTGGCAGCAACATTAAATTTCGATTTTAAATATTGCTTTGTATGTGTGTGTGTGTGTGTGCGTATACAATATACATATGCACGTATGTATGTGTGTGTGTTGTAGTTTATGTGTCGCTCGTAATGCATTGAAACAGCCTTAACTGCTGCATGGTATGCAAATTAAAGTGTGCTGATAGGCACTATGTGTATAAGTGTAGTAGGAAGTAAGCACTATATGTATGTATGTGCTTAGATATTGGTTGAAAGTACAGATTGTGACATGCAAGGGTTGAACTTATGCACTATATACTAGTAGGCAAAAGTATTTTGACAAACAAATTGTTTGCACCTTGGATGGACTTATTCCATTTTAATAAGAAAAAAACCCATTCAAACATATGACAATTCCCCTCCGATCTTTGTTTGCAAGAGCTCTTAATTTTTGTAGTAAAATAGGCTTTTAAAACAGAGATATCACTCGAACTTGTGACAAACTCTCCTTACATTCTATTATTACCAATAACTTGAATATTTCTTAACCGATTTTTATTTTCAGACCATTTTTGGAAAGGTATAAGGCTATAAGCATAAAGTTATTTTTTTTTTTTGAATTTGGCAAAAAGTACTAAATTTACTACTATTTTGATACCAAATTACTAAAAACGTTCCGTTACCTAGTTTTTGCATCTTCTAAACTTTATATTTTGGGAATATAAAAAAATCGACTTTTTTATCAAAAAAAAAGGACTTTTTTTATCAAAAAAAAGGAAAATTGGCATGTTTTACGGCTTAGAAAAGATGATTTTTTGAACTTTTTATGTCATGAAATTTAATTATGCATTTTCACATAACTCACTTAAATGGTCCATGGCTAGGACCTTTTTAAATGATTTGCATTTTCTGACCTATTTAGTGAGTTATGTGAAAATGTATAAGTAAATTTCATGACATAAAAAGTTCAAAAAATCATCTTTTCTAAAAAAAAATTATTTAAGAAATATCGTAGCTATGAATCGATTCTACTCAAAAATATCCAAAAAAACATCCAAAAATAAAAACATCCACAAAAAAACATCGGAAAAAAAACATCAAAAAATAAAAACATCGAAAAAAAAATATCCAAAAATTTTTGGACATTTTTTTAATGGATATTTCTTTTAATGGATGTTTTATTTTTGGATGTTTTTTTTTGATGTTTTTATTTTTCAGATGTTTTTATCCTTGGATGTTTTTTTGGATATTTTCATTTTACGAAAACGGCAACACTGTTGGAACAAAAATTTTTTTTTTTTACTTTTTTTTCAAATAAATTTGAATCATTCGAATCACAATTTTTGCTGTCAAACAGTGTTTATGCGAAGTCAATGTCAAAATACTTATGCCAGCGTACATTTCTACATTTGGCTCATTTTTTTTTAATTAACTAGTAAATAGTTAAAAATGTATGTTATTTGCAAATTAAACCATCCACTATGCTGCTATTCTTGATATATAAATATACATATATCGTATAAGAATCTAAGATATGTTGGTTTTTTTTTCGTCAAAATACTTATGCCCACTAGTGTATGCATTTAGATGTTTTATCCTTGAAAGTGCTGTTACTGCTGCTACTGAGTTTGAAACATCGTTTGTATTTCTATTTGCATTTAGTTTACCTCTGGTTATACATAGTATTTTTTGTTGTTGTTGTTTTCGAAGTCTCCACTTCTGAGTGAAAATAAACAAAAGTGTGCAATGGTGCGTATGAGTGATGCAAAATGGTATTGCTATTGATTTGGAATCGCCCAATAAGCTGAAGATTATGAGGATGGCAGGCTTTACATTTTGTTATTAAAATTGATTATGAATTTGCAGTTGCAGTTTTTATTTATCCTTTTAAATTGAAAATTTTTTACTTTATTCCATCTTTTAAATACTGACCAAAAATAGTTTTTCATCCACTTAGGGTTTAAGTAGAAATATCAAATTCTATAATTACATATACTTTATAACAATGCTCAACTAAATCTTTTTATAAATATCATATTTTTCAGAACTTGCTAAACTTTTTGCATTGTTTTCATCTCTACTCTCATATCAGTATATGATATTTTTCATCATAAAATATTTATAATTCTTTTTCCTTTCTTTTGCATGACATTGCATAATATATCAAAAAAGGTATGTCCTGTAAAAAGTTATGTTGCAATGTAGTGTTCTCTTACAAAAATTTCCACAAATTCTCTCGCTTGGATATCTTTGATTGAAGTTCATAAAATATGAAAGGAAAACTTAAGTTATTCAAGCCAAATTTGGAATTTGTACTACTTCATATTTTGTTAAGTTCTTTGTATCACTGGTATAATTTTATAGTACTTAAATTTCACATGAATTCTTGGTATCAGTTGTTGCAGTGTAATGAAATAGTAGCTGACATTAAAGGGAAAAAACATGATACTTTTGCCATAAGTTACAGGTAGTTTATATGAAAATTTATCAAAAGTATACATGCTTTTACTTAAGAGTTCAAATTTAGAATATAAAATGATTTTTTAATAATTCTTTAAAGTAAAAATTGAAAAAATTAAAATAAAACTAGAAGTTATTTTTGGCCTTTTCAGAAATTTAATGTGTTACAATACATGTGGGAACAGAGCTAAACGGATAACGTGACAGCACTGGCATTGATTTTTCATTGATTTAAGGATGTAGTAAAAATGCTCTTTTTTATGCAAAATACACAAAATTTGTAAAATTATTAGCTGGCCTGGTGTACTTTTACATCTGCGTCAAATAATTTCAAACATAAGAATTTTTCGTTTCTGAGAAGCGTGCCACAGTAGTACTTTGGCGGGAAAAAAACAAAAACATAAAAGGTGCTGTTAATACTTTTTCTAAAAATTTATATTTTTAATTTGAAAAAGTGAGCTTAAGTCACTTAAGGGCTGTACGTGTGAAAGTGGTTAACTCTTTCATGCAACTTAGTAGTGTATTTATATAAACTATTGTAGAATCGCCCAGTGTTTAAAATTCAACCACAAATATACTAAAAAATGTTGGTACTTTTTGGACACTAAGTACTTTTTTTTGCTATTTGGTACGGAATAAAAAAGCCCATTTATCATCTCTGGTACAATTCAAGCAAAATATAAACAAAACAAAAAAACATGAAGTCAGTGCTTTATTTCTTGTCTTTCTCTTTGTGCTTTATATTTTTCAGTTCTTTGTGACCGTGTATTTTGTTTTTGTAAAATTTTGCTTTTAACTTTACCTGGCTTAAGGTCAAAATACTAACATAATTTCAGATATGTGCACATCGACACACAAATACCTTTCAAATGCTATAAAATTTACAGCCGTACTCCATTTCTAATATAGTAATAAAAGATGGACAAGTTTTTGTCTTGCGTATCAATATATAGATTAGATTTGTTTATTGAATTTTATATTGAAACATTGCATTTTGTAATTAATTTCAAGAGAAAATTATTTGGATTGCATAAATGGCATAATAGATATGCGCAAATTAAAATGGCTCTTTGAAATGTCTGAATTCAACTTAAGTCAAAAAAAGTTCAACATATTTCAAGCTAATCATTCAATTCATCAATGTTCAGAAATATGTCTTCGGATTTTCAAGCGTTGAATATAAGAAATTGTTTATGGAAATAATGTGTTTTATGGATAATGAATTTTAGTTAATCCTCTATGGAAGCTAGGCGTGTTCGTTGGCGTATCACGTCCATTTTTGAAATATTTCTAAGCTAGCCTTATCTTCTCTTCTTATACGAGCTAAAGTTGTATGTTTGTTTTTTTGTTTGTTTTTTTGTACTTATTTCTGTGCCAATATTTTTCCTCGAAAATGGTTACAGCTATTTTAATGAAACTTGAAACAGAGTTAGATATTAGCATACAATGAAGAATGAGCTAGGTTTGAACTTTGTAAATGCTCACCAGGGGGCGTGGCACTGCCCTAAATTTTAAATTTGATTTAGTCATAACTCGCAAACTATACAAGATATTTGAATGAAATTTGGTGAGCTGGTACGATTTGATAGTACCTTAGAACAGACAAGAAGTGGGCGGGATCGGAGAAGTGCCACGCCCACTTTTCAGCCCTTGAAAATTTTGATTCAATATTACTCGAAAACGACTCCAACCATTTTAATGACAATTTAGGAGATGATACCTCTTAATATGTAATACACCGCTATATTAGGAAAAATCGTTGAAGGGCGTGGCACCGCCTACAAAAATATAAAACGGTATAAAGAGAAAACTAATAAAGCAAACATTCTGAAATTAAGTGTGAGGAGCTGGTACGATTTGATAGTACCTTAGAACAGACAAGAAGTGGGCGGGATCGGAGAAGTGCCACGCCCACTTTTCAGCCCTTGAAAATTTTGATTCAATATTACTCGAAAACGACTCCAACCATTTTAATGACAATTTAGGAGATGATACCTCTTAATATGTAATACACCGCTATATTAGGAAAAATCGTTGAAGGGCGTGGCACCGCCTACAAAAATATAAAACGGTATAAAGAGAAAACTAATAAAGCAAACATTCTGAAATTAAGTGTGAGGAGCTTAATTGCCATAGAGCATCTCTGATTTGAAGGTGGACGAAATATCGCCGTTGCGCGTGGAACCTCCCATACAAGTAAAATACGTTAAATGCTATTTCTCGCAAATGTTCCAAGATATTTTAATGAAATTTGGTATGTAGGTACTGCTTATTAATATCTTGTTATAACCAAAAAGTGGGCGGTATCAAAGAAGTACCACGCCCCCTTTTTAAACATTGAAAATTTTGATTCAATATTACGCAAAAACGACTCCAACAATTTTAATGACAGTTTAAGAGATTGTAACTCTAAAAACAAGTATTTATATGGAATATGCCGTTATATTGGGAAAACTCATGGAAGGGCGTGGCACCGCCCACAACAATATAATACGCTATAGAAAGAAAACTTTAAAAGCAATCTTTCTGAATTTAACTGTAGTGAGTCTACTTGCTCCTAGGCACCTACAAACTGAAAGTAGGCGAAATTCACCGGTGCGCGTGGAACCTTCCATACAAGTAAAATACATTAAATGCTATTTCTCGCAAATGGTACGTTATATTTTGATGAAATTTGGTACACGGATCTGGATCATGAGTATCTATGTCATAACGAAAAGTAGGCTTTGTTCAATAATTGGCACTCCCTTTTTTATCAAAATATCAGGCACAAAAAAAAAATGGAATGAACTTTTTATTCTTATATGCAGCCTTATGCATTTTTTGACGCTGAATCCGTCTTCATCAGCTAAACTGTCATTATACCTGCAGGATTTTGAAATATCCTTGCTTGAAGTTGAAGAAAACGCTGTGTTCGGTCTTACAGCGTAGCTACAAGAAAATGTGAAATTACTTTTTATTAATAGCATCAAATAGCCACGCTCCTCCTCATCAAAATATCCTTTCGGATACAAAAGACGAAATATTTTGGGTGCGTGGCATATCCCATTTATTTATATTCTCATCGGTTAATTTATCATTTTGAAAGTATAACCATTAGAGGTGAAAAAGTACGAGTTTGATAACAAAAAATAGCTATGAATAAAAACATCGACTAAAATAATAAGATCAGATTGTTGACCGAGCTGGGATCGATCTCCAGGTACTAATTTATTAAGCATGCAAAATTTCATTGTCATTGTATCACCACTTTTTTTTCCACCTAAGAACGCTAATTTTTTATGTCCATATACGTTTGAATTTTTTCTGAATTTTCGGAGACATTTTATAATTTTAAAAAAGTTAATCCAAAAAAAATCCAATTGTCCCCTTATGCATTACAATCGGATCAGAAAAAGGTCAAGTGCCTCCTTATTCGAACCAGAAAAGGGCCAATTTTTTTTTTATTTTATTTATAAATTTCAACAAATTTAATATGAGACTCAAATTTTACACAAAAATTTCAAAAGGTTTCATAGCCGAATGTGCTAAAGAGTTTGTTATATATTTCTGAGTTATGTGTTCCGGATTCGAATCTAGGTATGGATGAAAATTTTTTTTATCAATTTTTTACTATTTTATACCTATGGCTATGTTCATTTTCTGCTCCGAAGACTCTTCAGACAAATTGTCTACAAATTAATAGAAATCAAAACGTTAGAATTGAAAATCATCGAGTGGAGGATTTGAACCCGGGCTTCTCTACACAGCGCAAGTCACAAGACCAAAACACTATCGTCTGCTCTTCTTCACAATCAACAAACTGCCCAACTTTATGTAGTCAGTAATGTTATGAGTATAATCGATACTCAATTGAATCACTTTTGGTACTAATGACGGATTATGCATTACATTTGGACCATTTTTGATACAATTGATAATTTAAGTTAATTTTTTTTGAGTTTTAGGTGTAGTCCATTAAGGATTACTTACAAAAAAACTAGACCAAAGATTGGACTATTGAGACAATTGAATCCATCGGTCCTACAGGGATGTGTCGTACTATGGTTTTTTTTTGACAAAAAAGTGTACACTAAAAAAATTCACGATAAGAACTCAGCATTTTACAAAAAATCAAACTAAAAATTGAAGGCGAGACATTCATCTATCTTTTAAGGTTCTGATTTTGACAATTTTTTATCCACATAATTAGTGTAACGGGTCGGAATCTCTTGAAATTTGAAAAAATTGCTTTTTTTTGTCTAAAAATGTTAGTAGCATTTAACGCGGGAATGATATATGAACAAATTTATATGCATTCAATCAAATCAAGTAAGATGAAATTAATTCGAAATAAAAATAGGCGGTGCAACGCCTCAAAAAGAAATTCGTCATATCTCCGAAACTATTAGGAGCAGTTTGTTATAGACACAGAGAGAAATAATATACTGCGGTGCCACGCCCCACAAATATAAAACTCATCCTATACCGATACTATTCCAGCCATATGGATTAGATTCGTCATATATACATATAAAAAATTATAAATTTTACAAAATTTAAATAAAAGTGGAAAAAGAGGACTAAGTACGTGTAGTATTTATGTTTAAAATAAATGTTGGGTATAGAAAATAATGACGGTCAGGAATATTTTTTTCCCTGCCCCATTTAATATTTTTAAAGAAAACTAATAACTTTAAATCTGTATTAATATTTTTTATGAACATAATCTCATAATTAATTTATCCTCTACTTGCTCCAAAATCTCACAAATACAAATATTATAAATATCTCTGCAACAAAGTTTAGCAATTGATATTCCCCAACAGCTTAAAAGCATTTCATTTATGTATGTGTGAATGTTTGTGTCCTTTAGCCAAAGTAACCTAATAGTCAAAGTAATGACCTAAACAAGTCAAGGTCAATGTCAATTTGTGCAAATAATGCGAGTACAACATTGTCATGTCTAATTGCATTTAAATTTAAGATGTTTCTATCTAAATTGCCCTTAATGAAATCTGAATACTTATTTTTAATGAATTCATAGCTTTTGAGAAATTTGCCACAATAAACTGAAATGTCTTATGGAAATAAAAATTTATGTAAAATAAGCAAATAAAGCTCTGTGCGTTGTGTTTTACAATGAAATACATCGAGATAACGTGGAATGGCAGCTTTATGAAAATGTAAATATATTTTTTCTTTTTTTTTGCTGAAAATATAATTGGATAAGAAAACAAAATGTATTCTTGCTTTTTAGCAAATTCATAAAAGTTCATTGAATTGAATTCCATGGAAAATTATGTTTTACACTGATCGGCATAACTATTTTGACAAAATTTATCGAAAATTTCACGAGTGAGCCAGCTATGAATTTAAACGTAGAAAAATTTTTAAATACAAATTTTTTTTGTGGACCAAAATATTTCATTAAATTTTATCAGAATTTTCTGAGACAGTTTAAAATTTTTCAAACATTGGTCAAAGAAAGTATGTTCCAAAAAATCCTTAAAAATTTTCACGTTTTTCTAAGACGATTTTAAGCATTTTATGTCGTCTACACTTTTTTCGTAAGTTGTTACATAAAATCATTTTTCTTGAAAGCCTTTTTTATGTTTTAACGTTTAACGCTCACTTGAGATATTTTTGGCCAACTGTTACATAACGAAAACAGTAACAGTGCACAAGTGAAATTTTTTTTTTACATTTTTTTAATTAATTTGAATCATTCAAATCACAATTTTCGCTATAAAACAGTTATTATGCGTATGATGATGTCAAAATACTTATGCCACGACAAAGTTCGTTGTTTGCTTACATTCTTATCAGCAGAAAAAGAATGCAAGCGGTAAACGACAACATTTTTGGTATAAAAATAGCTGTCAATACGATTTTTCTATTGGGCATCATTTTTGCACCGTTATTTAACAGTTCTAAGTATAGTCACGTTCGTAAGTCATGTAACGAACCTTTTTCGCCGGGCTGTAGCCGTCGGTTTTGTATCACAATTTTATTTCACTGATGTTATTCCTCCTGATAAGCAATCTTAAAATATATTAACTGTAAGCTAAGTAATACGGGTGACAAATGGGCTATGTACGGATGATGACAAAATGGGTAAAACGTGAATGTCACAGTCAACCAAAACAGGAGTCGTGTCACCACTACCTCCCCGTGGACTTGTCGTGTTAGTGCTCCCGTCCAGACGCCAGGATTCAGGAAAGTCGCTGCCTCACTGTTGTCCTCTGCTAAGCTGTAACCTGTTTGTCTTATTCGTTCACGACATCCCGCGCCACACTCTCACAGTCATCTGACACGTGTGTATTGGTTCGCATCTGAAAGTCTCAGTTTCGTCCAACGATGGTTGAAATATTTGAAGAACACGTCTTACCTCGTTGCCGGTTGGGTTACGAGAGAGCGATACCATCACCAGAACTTACATTCCACTATTCCATTTTCATCCACGATCAGCTGTTTCATTGTATTGATAAGATTTAACAGTTGGCTGCTGTCACTGTTTCGGGACCAGGGTTGCTGTTGCACGCGATAATCAAGCAATTCTCGTCTAACTGTTTATCAAGCGGTTGCACGATAGTTTGTCAAGCCTTTTGGATGCGATCGTCCTAAAACTATCTACTTACTAAATAATCCTTAGTTTTAAATTAATTCTAGGCTTATTTATTAAGAAATTCGTAACTTATTTTAACCTTACTTTGTTCTTAATATTATTAGTACTTTAAATACAAGTAATTATTAAAAAGATGTGGACGCAAATGAGGCGTCCTCATAGTCACAAAAAGATTTTGTCAAAATACTTATGCTGTCTAGTGTAGTTTGCTTAAATTAAGTTCACCCAAAAAAGGCCTAAGCTATACCTACACATACAGCTAAATTGTTTCCTTTAAAATAAATTGTTGAAAAAGGTTGACATTTAAAAATGCATTAAATTTACAATTAAATTATATCCTGGCTTAATTAAAATTTTCAACATGAGCAAAATACAATAAACTCATATGGGAGCATACTAGCAGCAGTATCCTTTTTCCCTAAACGACCGACTCTAAAAGGATTTGTGTGATTTTTATGCAACTTAACTGCTGGTATTAACTTTAAATTCACATTTTGGGCAAAAAAGCGAAAAAAAATTCAATTTAATTTCACTTTATGTTGCTCATAAGAAGTTCATTATGAAGCCTCAATAATCTGCAATAATGAGAGACAGAGAGCTAGAAAAAGCTTCAAATATATACGTACATAAAACCAGGATCAACATGTCTTTGTATGTGTGCGTTTGCTGCTATGAAACTTTATTGAAAAACTTGACTAAAAATAAAGAAGACGTCGGCGCAAAAAAGTTAAAGACGCCTTCGCCTTCAATACATAAGTAACTTTTAACAAAAAACTAATTTAAAACTTGTGCCCTTCTTGCTTGTGTTCTGACTGACCCGCTGACCCGCACTGGTTAAGACGAAAGCCATACTTTCCTGTGGGTAACAATAAATTGCTAAATAAAAATGTGGAAAATGAAGGAAAATCGAGAAAAAAAACCAAAAGAAACAAAATTAATTCAAAAATTAACCCCAGGGAACCTTAAAACGATTCATAGGCAATAAAAGAAGAGAGAAAAAGTACATAAAAAAAGGAAAAAATAAATACGTTGCCTAAACTTTGTCGACAAATTTGGGTTTTAGATTTCACCCTCTGCCTCCATACAGCATGGTCTGTTGAGGTTTGTTTGTCCTCGCTGCTTTTGAGTGAAAATATGCTTTGTTAGTTCCGACGACGATGTCGACGACTCAATGAAAGTAGCGAAAATTCTACGGTTTCATGGTGCAGATTAAACTTCAGCTTGAAATGGCCGAAAAAAAAAAACAGAAAATCATTTCGGCCACAGATATTGTGGAGTTTTGGCAGAAACTGAAATTGAAGAGCCTATGAAAAGTGAAAATAATTTTACTCACACTCTGACCGTGCGCACATCCGATAGCCGATGGCGTGTGTTAGAAGCTACGTGTATAATGTGTAAGCAACAGCAACAATAATGACAACAACAGTTACACTAGTATTTACTATACACTGTAAGAATTGATAAAAACCATTGAATGAAATTTTATCTATGAACACAGATTGTGCTGAAACTTTATGACATAGTACTCTACTCAATTTAACTAGATACTTTTTTTTTATTCGGTGTTTTTTGACCAGTGGGCTATGGTCATGATTTTCGTATTTTCAAGCTTCAAGCTCATTACTTCGGTTCCAGTATGTAGACCGCTTCTAGCAGTAGCCATGGTTACAAAGCAGTGAACACCAACTGCCGAATATTAGCGTATAAAGAAAACAGCTGAAATACAAGTTCCGGCGATTCATGGCAACTATGTAAGACGTGTTCTTAAGTTATCTCAGCCATCTTTGGAAGGAACTTAAACTTGCAAGTGAAAATGAAGGCACGCTTATAAACGAACACTGACTAGTATCATAGGTTTTGTTTTCTAAGAGCTCTCTGATCTGACTAGAGAGTGTAGCGGTTGCGTGGGCTCTCGTGAACGAAAAAAAACGTGAACAGGTTAACTGAGGACAACGGAGAGGTAGTGGCGACACAACTTTCTTGAGCCCTGACAACTGGACGGAAATACAAACCGGCGATGGGAACGCGACAAGTCCACTGTGAGTTAGTGGTGGCACGACTTCTGATTTGGTTAGCATTTTACCCATGTGTTGTTATTATTATTCATCATATCATCCATTCCATCTTTTACTACAAATACATATCCATAATCGACGAGCTTTAGTTTACTTTATCAGTATTTTTGAGATAAAAGTGAAATAAAACAATAGTGAATTGGAAAGTGTCATTTCCTTAGCGGGAAATAAATTTTTTGTAAAAAAGGGAACTTACAAAATTCTTGAAAAGGCGTAGAAAGACCGACACATAAGCAGTCGCAACATAATCTGAATGAAAAAAATCTTACTGACCGCATTTCAGTATGTGAATGTCTTCTGAAACGGAATGATCTCAAACCACTTTTACATAGATTGGTTATTGGTGACGAAAATGGACAACGTATGATAACACTAACTGTGCGAAAAGATCATGTTCCAAATGAGGTGAATCTACATAAACCGTCGCAAAGCCGGAACTGATGCCAAAGAAGGTTTTGCTTAGTATTTAGTGGGATTGTAAGAGACCTCTGTACTACGAGCTGCTTCCGCATAGCCAAGCGATTAATTCGGAACTTTACTGCAAACATTTAACTAGATTGTATGAAGCGCTCAAGGAAAAATGTCCAGAATTAGCCAACAGAAAGGGCATCGTCTATCAACACGACAACGCTAGACCACATACTTCTTTGGTGACGCGCCAAAAACGGAGAGCTTGGCTTGGCAGTTTTAATGCATCCACCGTACAGCACAGACCTTGCACCTTCGGATTTGTTTCACTCGTTGCAGAATTATCTTGATGGTGTAAACTGAGTCCCCTAGACTATTGCAAAAAGATCTTGTGCGAGTTTTTCGAGCAGAAGCCCCAGGAATTCTTTAAAGATGGTATTATGGTTTTGCCCGAAAGATGGCGAGAGCTGGTCAATAACAGTGGAAAATATTTGACTCAATATATGAAAAAAAAAAAAAAAAAATAAAAAGTTAGTTAAACTTAGCTCACTTTTGTGAATTTTCTTTTCAGGTAACCTAAATATCCAATAAAATTTTTGAATAAATTGCCCAAAAAAAAAAAAAGTTCCCCCAGTGTAAGCATAGTTACAAAAAATCACTTGGAAAACATCCAAAATCAATAAGAGTGGTAGAAAATTCCTTCGCATGCCTACTGGTATTTTTTGTTTTTTTTTCTCGTTTCTTTACAAGTTCAACCTGGGCGTCACAATAGTCCACGGACCATAGACGGTAAACGGCGGGGTCAGTAAGTAGAATGAAAAAAGGACACACACGCGTCTGTATAAACATGTGTGAGAGTGTGTAACGTGCCTATGTATGAACGTGTGTCTGTTGTGGAGCATTCAAAGGACATGTGATGGTATGTGGTAGCCGTAAATATAAAAATAAAAATAAAAGTAGGAAAAAAAAGAAAATATAATAAAGTAGCGAATGTTGACGAAAGACACAAACACGTAATCAAAGAATAAAAAGAATGTGGAAATAGCCATAAAATTGAGAAGAACGTAAAATTTTAGTACAAGTCAAATTAAAAAGGAGCATTTATGAAAACGGCAACAAAACTGTATGGAATTAGTAACAAAATAAAAGAAGTTTTTATATAAAATGTAACTGATAAAGGTACCGTTGTGTAGTCCTTATGTCTGCGAAGAAACTGTATAAATGAGTAATGGAAATAAAAATAGCAAAGTCATTAAGAATTAATTAGATTAAGGAAGCAGATCCCATAGTTAATTAAGAAATAAAACAAAAATAGAAATAACAAAAACATCTAAATTGCTGTACTAACATGGTATTCGTATATGGTATAAATACGTTGTTGGAATTTAAGGTACAATGAATTTAAAAAGTTTAGAACCTATGACAGCTCTCACAAAGAATTTCCTTTTGGATGCCTTTAAAAATCGTAATTTTTAAAGCAGATATATCGTCAAAATCAGCTGAAAATATTAGTTGGACCATGGGCATAAATAGATTTCATATCACTAGGTACTTGACGTTATGTTTTATGTCAAACACGCAATCTGCGTCCCAAATGAAGCGATAAAAATAAATGAATGATCAAATTAGAGCTTTTAAATTAAGTGATAAACAGCTACAAAATGCTAATGTGGTATATTTTTCAACATTGAAAGCGTAGGTACAAAGTTGTTAAACTACGGGAATTTCAGAGCAAAGGTATGAGAAAAAACTTCATGATTTAAAGATGAAATGCGAATGAAGATTTTAGGTCGTTGGAAATCAAGTTTTCTTTATTTAGAACAAGTGTGTCAGCGTTTCCAAATCACTGCGTAGCATTTTGGATCGTCTAGAGCAAGTACAATATTTCAATATTTTGCAAGTTTCTCCGAACTACAATAATCATAAAAAATATTTTTGTTGTTTTTTTGGATCGTCTTATAAAAAAGAAACACAATATTTCATTAAAAACAAAAAACAACAAAAATATTTTTTTGTGATTATTTTAGTTCCGAGAAATTTGCAAATTATTAAAATATTGTGATAGTTCTAGGTGAGCCAAAATTGGCTCACTTTTCTTCTACGCTGACATCCTTGATTTAGCAAGTGCCAAGTGTCCAAATGGAGATATTAGAACTCTAATGCGGATCGCATTTGAAGCAGACATTTTCCGGAGTTGGTATTTCAGAATTGTGATGATGCAAATCACATACGCTTATTTGTCCACACACCGCGACCTAAGCATGCAATTTTCATCCAATAGCCAACCAAACAACCAACCATCCAACCAACCAACCAACCAACCAATCAATCAATCAACCAACCAATCACCTGAACAACCCAACTAACGATCAACCAACCAACATCGGACAATACATGCATCTTAAACGTACAACTTACGCTCAACTGACAACCAACATCGGACAAGCAAATGGAAAACTCCTCGGTCGTCATCAATTCAACACTTATCTTCATCATTAGACATAAGTATTTCACACTACGCCAGCTAAACCTTAAGAAATCAACAAAAGTTTCTTTAACTAAGCTTAGTTTGCAACCAACCGAATATCGCGTTATCAAAGAATTCCAAACGCACCCCAACGAACATTACTTCAGAATCTCACGCAAGTAGCTGGACGGCCCCCATTTAATAAAGGCAATGAAGGTATTTCCTGTTGGATATACTATCTTTCTCTTGGTGGTCGCCACATAGGTAAGACGTGATCCTGATTTATTTAATACATCAAGCGACTTAAGACTTTTTTAACAATGAGGACACATTGAAACATGACTGGGACTTATAATTAACAACCACACAACAACAGACGGAGACCCAGGACCAGTGATGGAGAGGCGTGGTCGGTGATGTATTCCACGACGAAAAGACGGAGATCCAGGATCAGAGACGGAGAGGCATGGACTGTGATGCACTCCACGACGGACGGACAGAGACACACTGTAACCCTATCCTCGGGTAGGAAGATTAAAATTTAAACAATGTGATAACTTTATATTATATTTATTTTGTGTAATTAATTAGGATAACATTTAATTTATTTAATGGCTTGGCTTTCTCTTGGTGGTCGCCACATAGGTTCTAGTGAATAAATTGAATTATAACGTTTGGAAAAGCTGTGTTTTCTTGGAAAATATAAATTTTGTAGTGAACCCTGGACGCCGACAGCTACACCCCCGCTAACGAAGGAAAGGTTCGTTACAAGCTATGCAAATTCAGCCGAAAGTGTTGTGCCCATGCACTGAACTTTTTCGTTTTATTTAGAACAATCAAAGTGGTAGCATAGAAGTGTGTATATCCTGTCATTTACATACAAATACTCCTTTGAATTATTAAAAAAAGCTAAGTGCATACAAACAATGAATAAAAAATGAAAAGATATACATAATACAAAAAAGAAAAAAAAAAAGGGAAAGGGAAAGACAGAATAAAAATTGGTGGTGTCTTAAAACAATAAAATTAAGCCCTAACAATTGCGAAAGTGGCGGTGCAAATGTGTATGAAAAGATGTTGCTCAAAGTGTAAAAAACATAAGCGCTGAACACAGGAAAAGAAAAAAACAAAACGCCTCATCGCAAAAATAACAGACGCGCTGCTGAAAGTGTAACAATTTCATACAAATCTATATTTCTCAGAAAAATTCACATAAGTCGGTATGCACACATAATGATTAAATCCCATTTACCTAGTAGGAAAAATGATAATGAGGTGATCTATGAATGTTATACCTTTAAATAATTAATCAGCAGTGCTATGATTAAATGTGATTCTCTCTAGTAACTCTCTCTAGAAAAGTGTACCTTCAATTTGCATAAAAAGCAATATGTCGTAAGTTTGAAACTCTACAAATGTCAAAATTAAAAATGCGAAAAAAAACTTAAAGTTACTGTAAATTGAATCTGAGATGATAACTATTAAAATTTGTAGCAATGAAATAACAAGAAAACATACTATTGTACAATTGATGGGGAGGAGAGAGGGATAAACGGATAATGCGAAAAGCTGCAACATTTCTTATTCGGCTTGCTTAAAAACTTCAATTGCAGCAGACACGTGATAAAAAAAATGCTTAAATCAATTAATTTTAGTTATCAAACGACAATCACTAAAAGCGGGGTAAATTGTAACTCATTTTGTAATTATTTCCTGAAGACGGACAAACACCGAAGAAGTTCGAAGTATCGAAAAATTAAAAAAAAAAGAATTACAATAAAACAAAAAAGAGTTTTATTTGGAATTGTATAGAAATTGACCTCTAGCATTAAAAAACTTATTTAAGATTTTCAAATCCATAAGGTCACACAAAATATCAACGTAATTAAATAATCATTGTACATACATAGTTAATCTCCGTTCTCGTTATCTTCAGAATATTATAAATACCTAATATAATGGTATGCTTCAAGATCATTTAATACACATAATTTGATTAAGCCATTAAATGTGATAAAAAATAGTGATATTATCATAATGAAGCACTACAAATGTCAAAATAGATTTATGAAAATTTTGCTTAAGCCGGCGTAAAATAATTAAAATTCCTTTATAATGCATATTATTATTAAAAGCTTTGTTAAAATTTACTCTGCAATGCTCTAAAAAGACAATATAGTGTAGAAACACTACAAATGTTTCATGTTAAAAACTTAAAATGTTCATGTTTACATGTTCCAAAAACTGTAGACTGCTAAAATGATTGTAGTTAATGTGAATTTTGTAAGGCTTTACTTAAAACTTAAGCCACTCAAAATGGAACTTACTCCATACGAATGCTTTGAGAACTGCACCAAATCATATCGGTTTTGTAAGAAGTAGTGTCAGTGCGCATTATCATTTTAACGATGTATTCTTTTCGCTAAGCTACTTATTTATTAGTAAAAATACGGTACACTTTTTCCATTTTTCTCGTTGGGTATGCATATAGAATTTCATTTAAACGCCTATACAAACATACGCATGGCAGCTTCAAACAACGCGACATGCTAAGATTCATTCAGCAAATTTGATGATGATGTTGTAATATTTGGAAGTTGTTGTTTTTTCGTCCTTTTTTACTTTTTTCCTTTTTGATACTTTTTGGTTTTTTCAACTTTGCTTTTAACATGTGCGCAATGTGTTTGTAAGTGTGTAACAAAAATACTGTTAGCACGACATATACATGTACACAATATGAGTAAGGCTATAGTTTTACCGTTAAGGAACTGAAAAGCATTTGAGGAATTTCCGTCACAAAATGAGTGAAAGTGGGCGCAATAGATATGTATGTGGGGAAACTGGCATTTGAATGCATTATTTGGTTGTTTGTAGCGAATTAAATTCAATTGAGTTGAGTTGAGTTGAATTTTTTTTGCTGGATATTGAATTGAATGGAAAATGATACAAAAGAAGACGATTAGAGAGCGGGAGATTGAGGAAAAAAGAAAGTGTGAGAGAGTGAGTGAAATTGAAAGTGAAAGGCCATTATAATATGTTGGTTACTGGCAATGAAGATAACGATGTGGGTTGCAACAATTAAGCCCAATTAAAAATGACAACAGGAAGTGAACACATACGCATACGCAGCATACACATGCAAGCAAGTCATGTAAGCAATTGTAAACAAATTGAATGAAAGCATGACAGCAAAGTAAGTAAAATGTTAAAGGAAACAAAATTCTAAGAAAAATAATGGGAAAATCCTAAGCAGGCTAATCAGTACTTAACAGAAGAGCAGAGGTCAACAATAAAGGGGGCGCTTATTTTCTACACCTTATAAGAAAGAGAAATATTAAAAAATCCAAGCTATTTAGGTATAAAAATTAAAGAAAATATAGCACGAAAGCAGCAAACACACAATTTTAGGAAGGAAGTGGAAAAAAAGTAACAGGAAGCGCATGGCTTAACTTATACAAAGTACACTGGCTTCCAACAAGCCTTAAAATTGCAAAACCCACTCATACACACACACAGCACACCGGACACTAAGTATGAGAAAATTGAGGTGCAGATAGTAAAGCAGAAGGAAAATTCCATACTGTGGCCATGTCAAGCAGGATACTCTCTCTAAGCAGGCAATCACTGACCGACCAGCCGGCCAAAGCGTTCGACCGACAACCGACTGACAAAGCTGAGTGAATAAATGAATGAATAAATGATGGCATGAATGGCCTCTGGTGTGTCTTTGTATTACTTGGCAAAATGTAGAGGTGTGTATGTTTGTGTGTATGTTGGAGAATTAGAATTTTTTTCTTCACTTGCTTGTTTATGTGTGTGTTCTACATTTGCCTCATTTAATTCATTTTTGCAGTGTTGCTTTAGTTCTGTCTTTTTGCAGCAATGGAATCAAAAATTTAAATTACTTTGAGGCCGCCTCCAAGTGAGATTCTTTAAATTATTAAGTATTTGCATTTCATAATTGTATTCTTTTTGAGGAAGTGCAAGAAAAAAACGCGAAATTGCATAGAATATTCAAAGGTTATTGTTGTTACAAACAAATTCATATCAGTATTAACAGGGTGCTAACGTTAAGGTTACGAAGCTTCTGGCAGGTGAAAGAAAAGGCACAGATGAAAAAAAATAAATTGTATGTGAGCGGGGGTCTTCAATTTATAACTTAGGCGTTATATTGGGTGTACAACTTAAATACCGGAATTTGACGGTGGATGTCCGTACTAACAAATATCGTCAAAGCTCGAACTTTATATATATGTCATTTTGAAGTTACATTTGACAGCTGTCAAAATCAGTCAACAAAACAATTTTATCTTGTGTGCATCATTATTATTTTTCACGATGAATAACTTCGAAAATTGGAGAAAAAGACAGCATTTGCGGGAGGTTCTGTTGGGTCATTTTTTTGCAAAGAAAACTGCTGCGGAAAGTCATAGTTTGCCTGTAGAAGCTTATGGGGACTATGCTCCAGCTGAATCAAGCTGTCGTGAGTGGTTTCGTCGGTTTAAAAGTGGTGATTTTGATGTCTAAGGCAAAGAACGTCCTGGTCAGCCGAAAAAGTTTGAGGATGAAGAATTGGAGGCATTACTCGATCAAGATTCATGTCAAACGCAAGAAGAACTTGCAGAACCATTGGAAGTTGATCGAGCAACAATTTCCAGACGTTTGAAAGCCTTGGGAATTTTTCAAAAGATGGGAAATTGGGTGCCATACGAGTTGAAGCCAAGGAACGTCGAACGCCGATTTTTGATGTCCACAATGCTGCTTGAACGCCACAAAAGGAAGGGTTTTTTGCATCGTTTTGTCACTGGCGATGAGAAATGGATCCATTACGATAATCCCAAGCGCAAAACAGCGTATGTCAAGAAAGGTGAGGCCGTCCCATCACAGCCGAAGCCAAATATTCACGCTTCGAAGGTAATGCTCTGTATTTGGTGGGACCAGCTAGGTGGATCCATTATGAGCTGTTGCCAGGTGGCCAAACCATTAATGCTCAACTCTATCGTCAACAATTGATCCGATTGAAGCAGAAAATCCAGGCAGAGTGGCCAACGTAGGCGACCAAACACGAGTCAATCATTTTCCACCACGATAACGCTCGGCCACATATTGCTGCCCCAGTCAAAAATTATCTGGAAAACAACGGATGGGAAATTTTGCCTCACCCACTTTATAGCCCAGACATGGCACCATCTGACTACCATTTGTTTCGATCGGGAATACGGTTCACTTAAGTTCAAGATATCGAAAATTGGCTCGATTCATTTTTGGCCGCCAAGCCGGCGCAATTTTTTTGGGATGGAATTCATAAGTTGCCTGAAAGATGGGGAAATGTTGTAGCTTCCAATGGACAATACTTTAAATAAAATATATTGTAACATTTTTCCACAATAAAGCTTCAAATTTCGCTAAAAAATTCCGGTTTTTAAGTTGTACACCCAATAGAAAAAAACCTAAATGAGCTTTCTAATAGTGGAATTAATTTATAGTGTCGAAAAGAATTTCGCAAAGTTCTGGGCCTTTTAAGTTGAAATTTAAAATCTAATTTTTTTATCTTGATTTTTCGGTCCATTTTAGTATGAAAAAAGTCGTAGTAGTATAGTTTTTTATAATGTTTTTTTGAATTCTCGTTAAATTTTCTTTAATTTGCCAAACTAAATTTTTGATTTGAGGTCAGAAAGAAAACTTTAAAGCAAAAGAGAAAATTAATTTCGGAAGAATTTGGTAGCATAAAGACTCTTTTAGAAAAGTATTTTTGCTGACCTCAAATCAAATAACTGATATAATAAATGTACAACCAAATTAAAGGAAATTCAACGAAAATTTCATAAAAAATTTTAAAAGGGTATGTTAATAGGAACTTTTGCATATTAAAGCAGCTGCCAAAATTCAAAACAAAAAAAAAAAAAAACAAAAATAGAATTTTCTAAAGAATTTTTTTGGCTTCATACTTTTTGTCATTATTTCTAAATTTCTGGAGTTATTTCCATGTAAACTAGAAATTTTTGGTTTTCATCTCCAGGAGCCATAGTTTCGAAACAATACTTTTAAGTTTCTGAATAATTTTTTTTCTATAGCTCCGCCATTTGACGCCCGATCATCAAGCATAATATATAGAAGTAAATGTCTTAACGTTAACTAGACTGCTTTCATATTGGTCACTTATTTCATATTTTTTTCGAGTAGTTTTGCTTATTATCTTAGCTTCTTTTACTCTAAAGCCTGTCAAAAATCAATTATTATACCCTACACCCAGGGTATATTCACTTTGTCCTTCCGTTTGTAACGCAGAGAAGGAGGCGTGGCAGATATCGAAAAGTATATATATTCCTGATCAGCGTCACCTACTGAGTCGATATAGCCATGTCCGTCTGTCTGGCTGGCTGGCTGGCTGTGTGTGGAAATACACTTTTTGGAAAAACTGAGCAAGATAATTCAATGAAATTTGGTGCACAGTCTTCGGCGTTAAAGTTAGCTCGGAGGATTGAAAATGAGCGAAATCGGTCAACGGACACGCCTGCCGCCCATACAAAAAATATATTCAAAATGCAACTTTTTGAGTTCTTTTCGCGATAATGCAACCCAAATACACATAAATACTACGAATTGTAAGCGCAAGCTCTGAACTGGGTGAATTCGGACAAGAAGGCGTGGCACATCCCATATAAGCAAAAACTTCAAAACGCTATACTGAAAGCGTTTTTTGAGATAATCAAACTAAATTTTACTCAAATGCTAAGAACTATAAATTCAAACTCTGAGACAAAACTGGGTGAATTTGGACAAGAGGGCGTGGCACCTCCCATACAAGCAAAACTTTAAAAATACTGCTGTGTAGGGTATTTAATGTTTGGCCAGGCCAAAGGTAACACCCTTACTAGTTTTTTCTTTATATTCAATAAAGAGGAAAACTTTATAACATATAATTCACCTCTACAAAGTTTCCTCAAATTGTTTAAATTGAACAACCCAACGGGAAGAAATGAAGCTGCTTCCAAAAAGAGCACAATAGAAGCACATCTCTGGTAGCAAAAAAAATTTTTCAAATTGTATTTTTTATTGCTTATAAAAGTTAATAAATCTACCAAAAGTTACAGAAAAAAATTAAATTTTGTGAAATGGAACTCAAAATTTTGAAAAACTTCCACGGAAGCGTATTTCACATGCTTCCAAATGTGTGCTTCCACGGAAGCGTATATCAAGCGTATTTCATGTGCTTCTGAAGATGTGCATCTCCGCTAGGACATGCTGTGTTAAAAAAGATAAGCAGTGAGAACAGCACTGGCAGCAGCTTTTTGCTTCCCTAGAAGCGCGACTTAAGTCATTTCATTGCGCTTCCGTTTCCCGTTGGGAAGCTACACCAAAAACCATAAAACGAAATCTGAATTTAAGACCTAAAACTGTGCAACATTTTTTTTTTAATCAAATTCTTGCATTTTAAACGTTTTCAAATTATTAAATGACATTTATAATGTTTTATCATTGAAATAAAAATATCCATTCAGTAAATAACATTTTGTGAAATGAATATAAATGTTGATTGAATGTGGAAGAATTCTAATAAAAAGCTAGTAAGGGTGTTACTTTTGGCCTGGCAGTATTTTGAAAATTTTGCTAACATGGGAGGTGCCGCACCCTCTTGTACGAGTTCACCCATTTATAATTTTAAGTGTCTAAGTGAAATTTGGTTGGATTATCTCAAAAACCGTTTTCAGTGTAGCTTACATAGGAGTTCCCACACCCTCTTGTCCAAGTTCGTCTAGTTTAAGCTTAGAGCATGCATTCATAGTCTTTAGTATTGTATTTGAGTGAAATTTAGTTGGATTATCTTAAAAAAACTCTTTCAGTATAGCATTTTGAAACTTTTGCTTATATGGGAGGTGCCAACCCTCCTTGTCCGATTTCACTCAATTTTTGTTGAGAGCTTTCATTTATAACTCTGAGTGTCTGAGTCAAATTTGGTTCGAATATAAGCATTTCGAAGCTTTTGCTTATATGGGAGGTGCCACGCCCTCTGGCCCGAATTCGCCCAGATTTTGTTCAGAGCTTGCGCTTTCAATTTGTAGCATTTATGTGTATTTTGTTTGCATTGTCGTGAAAAATACTTCTTAAGTTGTATTTTGAATATATTATTTGTATTGGCGGTAGGCGTGTCCGTTGACCGATTTTGCTCATTTTCAATCCTACGAGCTAACTTTGAGAACGAAAGCAGTGTACCAAATTTCATTGAATTATCTTACACAGTTTTCCAAAAAGTGTATTTCCACACACAGCCAGCCAACCAGTCAGACAGGCGGACATGGCTATATCGACTCAGGAGGTGATGCTGATCAAGAATATATATACTTTTCGATATCTACCTCGCCTTGCGTTACAAACGGAAGGACAAAGTGAATATACCCTGGGTGTAGGGTATAAAAATATTGCGTAGTTAGGACTTGATTTTAAATTTTCTTCTTTTTATAAAAAGTATTCAGTAAATAAAATTTTTTAAAACGAATATAAATTTCCATTGAATTTGGAAAAAATCGATTAAAAAAAATATTGCATAGTTTTAGGCCTTGATTTTAAGTTTTTTACCTTTTTGGTGAAAATATTCAGTAAACATTATTTTTTAAAACAAATATAAATTTTCGTTAAGTGTGAAAACGGTTCGATTAATAAAAATATTGTATAGTTTTAGGACTTTATTTTATTTTTTTTTTGCAACACCTGCAATTGGTATTGAATTTGTACCAAAGCAACAACTATACCAAATATCAAAAAATAACACAAACAACAATTATGATATATCAATACGTATTAACACACAAACAAAAACTGGCAATAGTCGGCTTCGCAGCCGGGCAAGGCTGGTGCAGTGGTAACGACTTCTGCTACCAACCGGGAGGTTCTTGGTTCGACTCCCGCCCAGGCCAAAAACACAAAAAAGTTTTCAAACTTGCAATTTTTTAATTATAATTAATTTAGTGTAATAAATATAATTATAATTACAACAAAAATAGTCTGATGAGTCTTTGTGGCGAAAGACGAAACATATGTCACTATAGCCGTGTTTTTAATCCTTCCGTTCCTTGATTTGTCATAATTATGTGTTAGAAAAATGCATTGATAGATTTATATGTAAATTGATTTTTGCAAATATATGACTAAAAAGTTCAATTACAAAATCAATTTTCTTCTTTTTTTTTTTAATAAAAGTATTCAGTAAATTAAATTTTTTGATACGTATATAGGTACTATAAATGTTGCTTAAATTTGGAAGAACTCGATTAAGAAAAAAAAAAAATTTCATAGTTTTAGAACTTATTTTAAATTTCTTTTTACAGTGTATGAAAAATAACATGTAAGCGAAAAGTTTAGCGTTCAACGTTCTTGGATTAATAATGATATGGGTACGATACCACATTGGCCCACTGCCGCTACAAACAACCAATGACATGTTGCTACCAACACACATAGCTTAAGGCATTAATTGATAAAACGTTTCGACAGCAATGAAATAAATGGAGCTGCTGCTAATGAAGAAGTTATCATCTTAGTTAAGCTGATCACAAATCCAAAAGGGAACGGAGATGATGTAAGAATTAAAGTGCTTCAGCTGACAAAAAACTGATAAGGTGAATAAACAACATGTAACACACGTCCAGAAGTAAAAATCTGTCTGTTAAAAACTTTGCAGGATTATGCCAATGTAATGCATTGTTGCTTGAGGTTCCTTAATCCCATGCTGGAAAAGTGTTTGTTAAGGACGAGACGAATCACAGTAGAGACTATGTTTCAAAAATATTTCTAGCTGCTATAAATATGAAAAGTAGAATATATTGATACTATTCGGGTTGTCTTCCAGAGATATCCCTCCAAAAACCTTGCTTAGATCATTGAAAATATAAAATAATATAGCGTCAAACAAATTTTGACTAGCAACAAATCAATAATTTCACACCATTATATACAAATTTTTGTCATCAGGCCACAATTTCAAATGTGTAAGTTCATCTATCTTAAAGTTTATTCTACAAACAAGAGCTTTTAAGTTATTCAAAGATAGACAACCATTTTAGAACCAAACTAATGAAAAATCTGGTTTTGAAACTTGTAACTCGAAATGAGAAATTAATCGTGTTTTTGTTATGTTTAGAGCAATTTATGAGCTGAATAGTTCCCCGAATCATTTGATAGCAAAAAATATGCATTAAATATTTTGAGATTAAGAACAAAGTTATTGCTAAAAGCATTGGTGTTTAACAATCGTGATGAAATCGTAGGCCGTATCAATAGAAGATCACTTGGTATACAAAACTGAAATAAATTCGCCCCGAGGCAAGGAGAAAAATCAAGCAAATAAGTATCCTACAGCTACCCAGATCTGCAATGATTCTTGCCCCTATAAATCAAAGACTGAAATTTCATTGGACAATCTTAGATCATTAAACCTAGTGATGAGCACACCATGATCAAGACCATAGCAATCTTGGTCTTAGTCTTGAAAGTTGAGTCTTAGTGTTGATTTTGATACAGAGTCTTGGTCTCGATCTTGGTCTTGAAAAAATTTCTAAAGATTGTTGAGCATTCAAGATTTCTAAACCATATTTTTCCACAGCAGATGGATGTTAAATTTTGAATTGAGAAATGATTTAATGCTTGAAAGGTGCGTGACACATCTATTAACTACAAATTACTTAGACTAAAAAAAGTCCTTTTTTTTATACTTAAACCAACGCTCAGGGGATAGCCCCTATAAATGCAATGCACCGTGTTGATTTGCAGAAAAGGAAATGGGTTAGAGGGATGGGGGAAAAGAGGAGTAGTGTCGATGAACATTTTCCTTGAATCTACCGATGTCACAGCTGCCGGGAAAAACGCTCGCAGGGAGATTATTCCACAACTTGATCGTGCGACCAAAGAACGAATTATCACGATAGTGCGATGTTCTGTTAAACACCGTTGCAACGCAATAGGAATGGGCTTGATGAGACGCCCGAGTGCTGCGAGAAAATATACGAACTGACGGAACCAGCCCATAAATTTCTCTTGAGCACATCCCATGATAATATCTATAAAAAAGGGTAACACACCCAACGTTACGACGGTGTTCAAGAGAGTCAACAGAGGATACAACAACCGCATCCCCAATCAACTTCATCGCACGACGTTGAACTCTGTCTAGCAGCTCCAAAGTAGTTTTTGGAGCCCCGGCCCAAATGTGCGAATTGTACTCTAGCTTAGGTCTAATATAGGCGAAATAGATAGTCCGAAGATCAACAGGAGTGAAGTATTTCTTACACCGTTTAAGATAACCTAAGCACTTGGCCGCTTCTTTCGACACATCGAATACATGATCTGTCCACCTCAGATCAGAAACTGGTATCGATCATCATAACTAAGACTAAGAACATGAGAGTCTTGATATTGGTCTTGAAATTATATCAGCATCTTTGTCTCAAAAAATTACGAAGAGCAAGCTTCAAGACTGAGACTTATTTTGTTCATCATCCACTTATATGTACTTAACTTTATAGGCAAGAATGCCTCAAGACATGTCTTACAGATACATATATATCTACTTAGATGATCTTATTGAAGAAAATTAGTGATGAGCAAACTTAGACCAAGAAAATAGCAGTCCTGGTCTTGAATATTGAGTATTGGGCAATTAGTCATGGTCTCAATTTCGGTCTTAGTCTTGAAAAAATTTCTAGAGATTGTTGAGTATTAAAAATTTCCAAGCCTTATTAACCCTAAGCATTTGGGTTTTTGAGATGTCAAGTTTGGAATTGAGATATCATTCAATGCTTGAAATTGGTCTTGAAATTGTATCAGCGTCTTGGTTCCGAAAAATTGCAATGACCAAGACTGTTTTTGCTCATCACTTGAAGAAAATCCTCTCGTCGAAAAATCTGTGTATCACTTCCTTTGAGAATGCCCATTGTCAGCGAACTGTCTTTTCATAGTTTTTGAATGTAATGAAGTGTTCGGGCTATAAAAGTTGTATTGCAATCGGTGTAAACTGAATGTTAAAATTAAAAAAAAAAAAAACAACAACATTTTCCTTCAAGCGTCAAAAGTATGCAGCGTTAATTTTTAATGAACATTATTCTTTTGTCACATAAAGGCCACCAAAAGTCAAATCTGTATTCTTTAAATTTCTATGTATAAAAAAACATACATTACCAAACAATGCGCTCAAAAGCAGACAATGTAAGTTTTATATTTTGAATAACTAGAAACCACTTATTTTTCACAACGCTTAAAAATATACTATACAATTTTTCTTAATAACATAAACTGGTGATTATTCATTGCTGCCTTTCAAACAATCAAAAACGGGCCATGACATTTTATGAAACAACACAAAATCCACTAATGGTTTGAGCTATTTTTCTAAGGAAAGAACAAAAAGTAGGCAAGGAAATTTTTCAAAAAAATAAAAAAAAAAACACGAAAACACATGCCTTTTACCACTTTCTCACGACGGTGCTCAACGACGAAAGCATTCAATGGAATTTGGCTAAAAGAAAAATAACACAAATTATAGCTTACATTGCACGCGTCCTTTTGTGATGGCGCCTTTGCTCCTTTTTAAATGTTGCGCTGCGGCTGCCTTCAATGCTCAGCGTGCGCCTGCTACTGGCGCTGTTTGTTGTTTTCGCTTAAAAAACGCTTGTATCCTTTTGTGTGTTTGTGTACATGTGTGTGTGTGTCTGTGTGTGTGTGTGTGCATAAAAATGTGTGCTGTGTGACTGTGCTAGCGAGTGTAGCACTTTGTGAAAAATCGAAAACAATTAAATTTGTTATTAACACTGAACTTGCAAAAATCGATTTTCTCGATATTTCTTTGCCTTTTGCTTGTTTCCGAGAATTTCTTTACTTTTCACTTAAATTTTTTGTGGTATTTTTTTAATGCCACAGGACGACGGCGTTTGTAAAGCAGTCGGAAATACACTAGACAATTTAATAAATGCACTACAACAACAATTTGCAAGTATATCCTTTATTCCTTTTAACACTGCTCACTTTGATTTCTGTTTATAGATAGTTGTTGTTTTTTCTATTGAATATATATTTCTTTAAGATATTTTTTTTTTTTATTTTTTCTTTTTACAATGCAACAAAGTACAAGTGGTATACTCCTCCTTACAAAGTACAAATATAAAAGATAAAAAGCACAAGTTGCTCTTTAAAGAATTCGCGTGTTGCGCGACACAGGCGGCAGCCAACCATGCGCCTCGATGCTCCACAGAAAACTGATTTCACTCATTGATGGTGGCGGCGTATCAACTTCGCTTCAATTAATTGTCGCCAAAATTGTTGTTGTGCTTTCATCCTTTGATGTCTAGCGCCTGCTTGTGAGCGTGCCAAGGAGCGCGTGTTTTATGAATTGTTTTATTTTTTTAAGTATCCGCGCCGTGTATCCTATGAATTGTTTGCGGCGAATTGAAGTGACAAAACAAGGTTGCTGCACTTGGGCGCATGTGCTGGAGAGCAACATAACAATGGGAGTGTGAGAGCACGAGAGTGTCAGAGAGCAAAGGAGAGCGCTTTCTAAAATGAGCATAACAAATTGACACAAATCTTCCACATAATCTTCCACATGTTTTTTGTTGCTTCCTCAAGAATTTGGAGCCCCCAGCAATGCGGTCGCTGCCCTTTTGTAAGCTGAGAGTTGCAAGCATAAGCTTACGCTCTTTTGATTGCCCCCTTTGCTTTGATTCCCGCTCTTCTTTGCTCTCTGCGCTCTCTGTTTTAGAGTAAACAATGTTTTGATTTGCAATAAAAATATTTATTTTTGAAATCCTGCCACAAATACATTGAATATTCTTGATGCTTTTTCATCACCACCACCATCATCTGTTTCTGCTTTTGCTTAGCAAGCAAGTTATACGACAGCAGCGACATCTTCACGTCACTTTCAATATTTCATGAATTTAAATGTATTCCGAATGTTCATGTATTAATATTTAATAACTGTTGTTTGTTTGTTAGCATGTGACAAAGTGTATGGGTGGCGTTGTTTGTATTTGTAGGCACTTAAGTTTGTCTGTGTCAAACATAATTCATTCACATCATAATAGAGTGCTACAAAAAGAAGAAACTATCGCTATAGCAAACGAGATCAAGCTGCGCAAATGGGGATGGATTGGTCACACTCTCCGGAAACCACACAGCGAAGTTTGTCGCCAGGCCCTTGAGTGGAATCCACAAGGCAGTAGAGGACGTGGTAGACCCAAAACCAACTGGAAAAGGTCGTTGGAAAAGGAAATCCAAGAATCGGGAAAATCGTGGCAAGAGATCAAAGTCATCGCAAGGGATCGTGACAAATGGAGAGATTTCATATTGGCCCTATGCTCCTCCTAGGAGTTAAAGGAGAATACATACATACATCGTTCGTACTTATTAGCATTTGAGCTCACTTCCAACTCTTGATGATAAGGCATTATATTTTTATACATGCCAAAAAAAAAACAATACCCTACACTAGATAGAACCGAAATTTATATAGATCCTCACACATTATCTCAATAGTTAGAAGGACTCTTAAGAATGAGATCTGCATTATTTTTTTTTTGTCGTAAAGGTACATTTTTTTGTAGCTTAGATAATATTTGGTTTTAAAAATCGACCTTTTTGCGGCCATTGACATTGGCTATATCGATACTAATCAAGAATATATAAATGGGTAAATCTCCAAAAAAATGTACCAAAACATGCCCTCATGCCCCACCTATTTTATGTAGTTTGTTATAACTTGAAAGTATAGAATATGATGACTTTGGTTTCAGAAAGGCTCATATTAACTTTTATAAAATTGAACAAAAATTTTCAGGGTTGCCATATACTGGTATTAAAATCATTTATTTAAGAAAAAAAAAAAAATTTTTGACTTAAAACACTTAATGTAACTTGTTAAAAATAGAGCAAAAATTTTGGTGCTAAATAACCAGGTGGCAACCCCAAAAATTTATGTTGGAGCTTAAAAAAGTTTTTCTAAGTTTTTTGAGGCAAAATTTTTTTTTTTTTTTTTTTAATTAATGATTTAGGCAAAATTAACAAAAAACAACCTGGTGGTAACACCGAAAGTTTTGTAAAATTTTAAAAAAGTTTATCTGAGCGTTCCTGAAACCAAAAATTTAAATTTAGTCAAAAAAAGTAAGAATTTTATAAGATTTTCGAAAATAAAAAGGTGGCAACCCTAAAAATTTATGTAGGATTTTTAAAAAGTTAATTTAAATGATTTAAGACTAAATTTTAGTTTTTATTTTTTAAATAAATAGTTTCAGCAAAACTAGGTGGAGGGTTCCTAAACGGCTAATGATGGAATGTTGCTAAAAAAGCAATGGAGAATGATGAAACGGAGAATGATGAAACGGAGAATGATGAAACGGAGAATGAGAAAATGTTACAAAAACAGTAATATCACAATGAAAACAGCATTTTTTTTTTTAAAAAGTTGAAAAAACTTACGCGGAGAATGATGCTCACTTGCGTGCTTTACAAAATTTTTAAATTAAAAAAAAAAAAACACGAACACTCACTGTTGAAAAACCAAATCTGACTGAGCTGAAAATTCAACGAATCTCCTCTGTACCCAATATTTTAAAAATTTATAGTTAGAATAAGAAAAACTGAGCGGAGATAGTCTAAGATGAGAGACCAACTTCTACGTATGCCAATTCTATGTATATATAAAAAATAAATTTCGAAGAGTTAACACAAAAAAACAGCAGTTGAAATATGTATGGGTGATTCTTAGATAACTGTGCTTTTTCGAGTTGTAAAATTGGCAGATAATTTTTTTGGATTTTTGCAAGTTTCTTCTTGCTATCTTGTGTAAACACACTCTTAAAACTCACCTTTTAAGTAGATCAACTACAAGTGTGAATTTACGGCTTTGAGGTCGAAATTAAGAAATTTTGCTGCCACGTTTGTGACCAAATTGCCACGTTTGTGACATTTAGTTACTGTATGGTTTTGAAGCGTTTTGATGAGAGATATATTGCATATAATGACAAATTTACACTTCAAGACTAATTTTGCGAAGGTGTCATGTCTCCAGTGGTCCATTTTTTTTATACCCTACCGCCCTAAACATCAACTAAGATTTCCTGTCCTCTGTTTTTATAGCCGTTTATGGTGGATTAGAATCTCCTAATTACGAATCTGATATTGATTTTTTTCTATTACATCAATATCCTTAGATATCCTTGCTCAAAAATGAAAAAATCACAGTTTTGATATCTACTTAACAAAAACAACAACAAGTTAAATTAATTTTTGTCAATGGATTCTGACAGCCGAATTTATTATCAACAAGACATAATTTACCGTTTTTCAATTGGATTCCCAGTTTCTGAGTTATATGCCTTTAAAAAAAGGATCCCTCTCAATAACACACAAAGGATTTTCTGGACCAAAAAATTAACAAAATGGTAAGTTTTATTATTTTTATCAAAAATATATTTTATCACAAAAATTTTAAGCCCTTGCAGACTAAAATCGGATGAAAAAATAAGGCTCTATTGTAGATTTAGTGAATGAACAGATGAAATTTTGATTCTGTTAATTTGCAAAGCAGTAGTTTAGTAGGCTTATTCACTAAATCAATATTAGAGCTGTCATTTGTCATGCGATTATGGTCTGCACGGTCTCGAAATTTTTGTAATTAAATATGCTATTGATAAAAATAATAAAACTTGATTTTTTGTAACTTTTCGGTCTCGAAAAATCATTTGTATGTTATCGATAGAATCCTTACTTTAAACGCTTATAACTCGGAAGCTGGGAATCCAATTGAAAAACGGTAAATTATGTCTTGTTGACAATAAATTTGGCTGTCTGAATCCATTGACAAAAATTAATTTTACTTGTTGTTGTTTTTGTTCAATAGCTTTAAGTAGATGTCAAAACAGTGATTTTTTCACTTTTGAGCAAGGATAACTCAGGATTCTGATGGTAAAGAAAAATTTTTGTATTAAAAACATAATTAATAGCCTTCAACTTAACATCTGTATACTCAAACTTTATATCGAAATATGTTTTTTGCAGACTGATAAAAAGTGCCACGTTTGTGACATTTTTGATGCGCCACGTTTGTGACATTTTTGTAGTTTATCGCTCATTGTAAAGCACGCCTTTGAGTTCAAGATTTTTCCGAAAGAATTTGGGGTCATGTCTGCAAATCCTACAAAAAAATTGTTTCATGCATAAAATAGAATGTACAACCTGGGAGTGCCGAGTGCCACGTTTGTGACCATAATTTTTAAAAAAAACTGCTTTTGTTTATAAACTGCCCTATAAAACGCAACCGGATTTCTTTTTGGACGCGTCTGGACATGATGACCCTTGGGTGATGGATAGTGATCAGAATTAATGCATATGTATTGCAATCTATTGACTGAGACAGTAGTACCATGCAGTAGTAGCATAATGCTTTCAAGAAATTTTTTTTTTCCAAAACTAGGGGACAGTTTTCAATTCGAAATTGTGCCCTCTAAAATTTATTTAAAACTGCAGATGAGCTCAGAATATTGTAGCATTAAGTATTTTCTTAATATGTGTAGTAACTTGTTTTCTGTTCTATTTCCGTTTTTAGGTCGTTTTTCATCGTTTTGTGTGAAAAAAGTAGGGGTAGGACATGCCACGTTTGTGACATTTGGTGTGTATTTCCAAACTTTCACAGTAGACCAAAAATTATTTGGAGGTAAAATTGATCCGCTATATTAGAAAAACATAGTTTCTAACTAATAGCGTAATTTTTTGTGAAAAAACAGCCTGCTGTATAGGTGAAATCGCCAGAGGACACAAAAAGTACAGTTATCTGAGAATCACCCATATATATCCAATGTCGTATAAGATTTTTTTAGTAAATAACGTTATATACAAAACGGGCAAATTAAGTGCACTAAGAAGCGGTAGGGGACAGGACGGAGAGTGACGTTTTAACACTTTATATTATAATTTCATAGCAAAATATTAAAAATTTATTTTTTTTCCAAGCCATTCATATAGAAGCTCTGGTTAGGTATCTGCTTTGAAAAGTTAAAGTATCGAGTTTTAAATTTTAACATTGATTTGAGCCCCGGGACATTGAATGGTACATTTTTTAGGGAACCAATCATATATACTTTTTCATACTTGCCTCGCCTCCTCCCCCGCAATGCAATTGAAAGTTCAAACTGAATATACCCTGGGTGTAAGGTTTTAAAAACAAATCGCGTACATTCTATCTCAGCTGCTGCTAAACATATACATATAATGGTCGCCCAAAAGAGAGTTAGATTTCTTGCTCCAAGGCAATCCGGAAATTTTCTAAAACTCCGATAGGTAGAAATTCTACCCGCAGCTGGTAATTTGGGCTCAAGACAGTACGAATTCAAATCACTGACGGGCGAGTAAGAGTAGTAAAAAGACAATATCTAGGTGGACACCATGATATTTACCAGGAGTCTGCACAAGACGTTTTATTGCTGTTTTAAGACGTATCGTTTTAAGATACGTTATGTTTTGTAGCCGCTTTTTATTTATCAAATACTTCAGTAGTTCTTCGCTCTCTTCTTGTGCCTCTGTTACTCTCACGTTTAACACAGACCTGAAGTATTTGTTTATGTCAAATATATGTAGTACAATGAACTATTTGCTGATATTAGGTTTTTATTTGACACTTATAAAACATGACAGTGTACTTCAGTGTAAAAATGAGCTCAGTGTACAGTGAAGTCTTGAATCTTGAATTTTTCGCATCATATACTTCAATGCATTACAGAATGTGCAAGTAAATAAGTACGCTGCTATGCAATATGTCTTGTGCAGGCCCCTTATATTTACTATAGAATAATTAACCACCTCTGTAGAAAATTAATTATTAGCAAAATAAATAAGCAATTACAACAATTTTAACAACACCCTAACCATAATAAACGTGTCATATCTGTAATAGATTCAATAACCAATAAGTATTTAGGCGTAGGCATAAAATAACCACAAATTTAAAGTCATTATAAATTTCAAGGAATTCGTTAAGCAACTTATAACATTTACTTTTATGTATTTCATCCGCACAAACACAACCACACATTTATCCCTAAATATGTATATGGCAAATAATCGTGTATTTCATAAATTTCATTATACGCCATACGTGAGCCAACATTCATCAAAACGCTCCAAATGATTTCCGCTCTGTTATTTCCGTTTATTATTGTTGTCTTTTGTTGCTGTTGTTGTTTTTATTGCCTTGGTAGATGTTGAGTGCGTATGTGTGTGCGTATCTGTGTATGTGTGTTTGTGCTTTGCCATTCAAATCCCGCTGCATCACTCACTCATTTAATTATAATTGCTTTGACAGCCGTTTTAATGCAAGAGCATCGCTTCAACCCGATTCCGAGATTCACTGTGTGATGTGTGTGTGAGTATGTGATGTGGTGTTGGAATGCTGCTTGTGTGCCTACTCCCAGCAAACATTTTCAATCGCGGAAGAATCGTATTCGATTCGCCTAGACGATTAAATCAATCATCCGCGACAGTCGCATTCTACTCTTCCGCGAATGTTCAGGCGTGAGAAATTGTCCGGCCGAATACGATTGTTTTAGAAGAATCCTCTAACAACTCCCCGAAATGAATCCGCAAACGATCCCCAGGAAGAGTCATCTGGTGGCTCCCCAAGATGAATCTGCAAATGATCCCCAGGAAGGATCAACAGACGACTCCGCAACATGTTTTTTAAAGCGAAAAAAAACTTGAAAAATCTTGAAAAAAAAAATAAAAAAAATAAAACATGAAATGGCGACATAAAAATAATTTCATAAGAAATTGCTAATTTTTGTACAATAAACTGTTAAAATTTATGTGCCGTTAAAAATATACCGTGTAGTTTGAAATTTTGCTTCGTTAAAAATACCGGGCCTCAGAAATATTGCCTTTTAGAAAAAAAAATTATTAATTTTTTCGAAATTTCTCAGGAGATGACGTCATGTCGTAGTCGGCCATCTTGTATCGTGTAAAACTCGTCTGAAGGAGTTGTTGGTTATTCTTAAAGAAGTTCGATTTCAAACCATCATCCAGAAGAGACTTAGTCGAATCTTTTTTTATTCGTTTTGGGCTTTTTTTTATGAATTTTTTTTTTTGCACCAATCGATGGGGAAAGGTCGAAAATATATTTTGGTCATAACCAGATTTGGGTCCGGGCCCTCTAAGTGACAGATTTGGGCCCATTTTTGTAAAAAAATTTTATTGCACCAATCGATGGGGAAAGGTCGAAAATAGATTTTGGACATGTCCAGGGGTGTCTCCGACCCCTCTAAGTGACCGATTTGGGCCCATTTTGGTGAAAAAATTTTATTGCACCAATCGATAGGGAAAGGTCGAAAATACATTCTGGACATGTCCAGGGGTGTCTCCGACCCCTCTAAGTGACCGATTTCGGCCCATTTCGGTGAAAAATTTTTATTGCACCAATCGATAAGGAAAGGTCGAAAACAGATTTCGGATATGATCAGAGATGTCTTCGACCACTCTAAGTGACCATTTTGGACCCATTTTTGAAAATAAAATTATTGCGCAAAACTCGCCTGGAAGGGTTGTATATTCATTGCGAAGATGTTTGATTCGCAATGATCTTCTAGAAGAGTGTAAGGAGGAATCTTCTTTTACTCGCGCTGAAGTTTTGTCGCGTAAAACTCGCCTGGAAGAGTTGTATATTCATCGCAAAGATGTTTGATTCGCAATGATCTTCCATAAGAGTGTAAGGAAGAATGTTCTGTTACTCGCGCTGAAGTTTTGTCGCGCAAAACTCTCCCGGATGAGTTGTATATTCATCGCGAAGATGTTTGATTCGCAATAATCTTCCAGAAGATTGTAAGGAGGAATCTTCTTTTACTCGCGGAAAATTTTTATCGCGGAAAGCTCGCGTAGAAGAGCTTTAAATGCATCGCCAAAAATATGGAAGATTGTCCGCGATTGAAAATGTTTGCTGGGCTGTGTGTCTACTGAACTGACTGACTGACTATCATTATTGTTCGGTTGCCATACTGGCAATCGGTATTGATGCATGCATGCGGGTATCCACCAATTAACATGTGATCTACCAAAATGCTCGCATACGCATTATCACACAAAACACATCATCCATCATCAATTGTTCTTTAGCAAAATTGCCAAATTCTGGTGATTTTTATACCCTATACAAGGTGCATTCAGTTTTTCTTACGTCTTGTAACGTAAAAAAGGGGCGTGCCGGTTAAAGAAAAAAGTAGCGCACCCTACTTAACGAGTTCCTAAAGACAATTGTACCAAATTTAACACAAACTTTCGTTTACATTTTTACTAATAATGTGGTGTAGGGCATTTAGTTTCTTCGCCACGCCATTGATAACACCCTTATTAGTTAGGAGTTTTATTATTTTCTCTTCCCCCAATAAATAATGCAGGCTGGCTGATTTTGTGCTTTACTGATTTTCTTTTTAATTTCACTTTTATTGAGCACTTTCCAATTTTCCTTGTGGTAATTTGTTATTGAGCACATACTTAAGAAATTTAGATTTTCGGATAAAAATGTTAATGTGGGAGAATATGTTTGGCGTTTACTATATCTACTTGAAATTGCATGAGTTTTAGAATGATAAAATATTTTATTATAATTTGTAATGTGTTTTTATTCATATTTCAAGTACTTATTTTTATAATTCAACTTTATAAGTGTCCATATTATATGGTGGCATATGAAAGCAAAAATACGTAGGGGAACTGATGCTATTATGGTATAGTTTTTCAATGTGGTATGGTCACATATCTCCGATTTGGGAAAGAACCTGCGAACGTCACTGCTTTTATCCTGTCAGAGAACATGAAAAAACAGGGATTCGTTGCTGTCATGCATCAAACAAAATGTTTTCGGTGTCAGTTGAACGAAACTTAAGTCGCGTGAGGTTGATATTTTTTTCCGGATTTTTTGGAAAAAAATTTTGTTAAGAAAAAGTTGCTTTTTGGTGGAGTTTTATTTATATTCAATAAAGATAAGAGCTAAGTATTGCGAAACAAGTGTTTAACTGTGTAAATTCACAAAGTTACCGTAAGCAGGGGTGACTTTGATACAAAAAAACAGGGGTGATAATATTACAATTTTAATCTTTTTTTTCTTGCCGGTTAAAGTCGCCCCCGGATGTCAAAGTCACCCCTGCTTACGGTACCCATTTTATTTTTAGAATTTTGTAATTTCTAAAAATTGGCCAGTGTGGTATTTTCGGGATTCGCTAATGTGGTATATGAATATTTCTTGTTATTCTTAACATTGTTTGATTGCTGTATATTTTTTTATAAAAACTATGAGTTTGAAAACCAATGTAAATGTTATTATGAACTTATTTCATACCTTTCAAACTTTATATGTATGGTTAAGTATACCACATTACCCTACTTATATGTACCAGATTACCATCCCACTTTACAAGTACTGATCAGTGTATATACCACATTGCGCCACCATATATACCACATTACCTCCCAACTTTTTAAAAACAGCTTTTTTGACTTTTTTCAGATTTTGTTCAATAACTTTTTTTAATGAAATTGCACACATTTTATTGAAATATATTCTGTAGCCAATACTTCACTGATTAGCATAAAAAAAATTTGGCTGAAATTGATCTAACGGTTCTCTTTCAAATTCCACCTAAACATTAGGTATACCACAATAGCATCAGTTCCCCTAAGTATTATACTTGTAGCACTGAATTTATTTAAAAAAATTTTTACTCAAAAGCAAGGCATCTAACGAAAAAAGTTCATATGGCCAAAAATGCTTAGAATTATTCGCAGAACACGTGAGTTTTTTCAGAGTTTTCAGAATTTTTTTTTATGTTTTATTTTTTGACCAAGTTTTGAAAAAGTATGAAATCGGTCAAAAAATTCTGAAAAAATTCACACGTATTTTTTGAACAATTGAAAGCATTTTTTGCCTTACACAATTTTTTCTGAAGTTTCCTTGATTTGAAAAAAAAAAATTCGTTTTTCCGACCTTGTTATTGAAAAATGTAAAAAAATTGATTTTTGGAACCTAATATTAGCTGCACACAAAAACAAAACAAAATTTTAAACGCCAAAATTTTTGTATTTTTATTTCTAAAGTGCTCTGGGTAACCATTTATAATGATAAAAAAAAGTTATGACCAAAAAACATGTTTTTGTAGCAAAAATAGGCCTTCAGTTTCTCTTAGTATGAAAAAAAATCAAAAAATATAAGCAGATATCGTTTCCAAGAGTCTCTCTAACTGTTGAGTCGGTTCCGGCATGATCCTAAATTTCGACCCGGTCTATTATACAATATCCAAAAATAAAATGAGCTAGAGTTTGCCTTGTGGCTGAACATTTTGATTTCAGTTTAAAACTATTAACTTAAGCAAACAAATTCTCACCATGTCTGTGCATTTTTTTATTTTGGGGCGTGGCAAAGCCGGGTTAAAAAACGTAAAGGACATATTATCACTCCTTAATGTTAGCCCTATCTCCATGCCAAATTTCATAAAAATCGATGGAGTGGCTTAGCCGTGAGAACGTTTTTTCAACTAAGGGGTGTGGCACTGCTCACTTAAAAAAAAAATCCGAAAAACACCTGTCCAACGGAGGTATTGCATGATTGCACCCCAACCCACCATCCCACCATAATACTTATTGTTTCAAAATTGACATTTTTAGTAATGTACATTCATCGCGAAATCAAAAAGAAATCCTGATAAAGTTTAATCGCATGAAAACTACCAAAAATTTCCGTTCCGCCATGGTCCTTTTGCCAATCAAGCCTTTTCCAAGCTCGATTTAGCCAAATACAAAATTCCACTGATGTTCTGCGTGTGTATATATTTAAGTTAAATAAGAACAGATGCCTTTTTCATAGAACAAGCCCAATTCTGACCCAAAATAACAAAAGTACGGGAAAAAAGTCGATGTCCCCTCCTTCATGGTCAAAATATTCCAATTTTTTTTGTGCATCATCATTGTGGAATTAAGGATCTGTCAAACTTAGTCGATTGCTCCCGGTAGCAAGAGTTGGCGAATTTGCTTTGTGTGCGTAATGCTCAATTATTCATGAAATGTCCCATCCGTCAGGTGTCCCCTCCGTCATGATTTTGCGGCTGCAGATGAGTGTAGATTTCAGGGGTTTTTCAGACTACTTATGATCTAGACGATGGAGTCCACTGGTTACTGGACCATTTCAACAATTTTTCAAATTCATCCATCATGGTCAAAATATTCGAATTTTTTTGTTGCATCATCATTGTGAAATGAAGAATCTGTCAAACTTAGTCGATTGCTCCGGGTAGCAAGAGTTGGCGATTTGCTTTGTGTGCGTAATGCTCAATTATTCATGAAATGACGCCTCTGTCATGATACTGCTGCTGCAGATGAGTATGGGAAGCGACGTGTAGATTTCAGGGGTTTGACGATGAAATCTACTTGCTACGGGACCCTTGCAACAAATTTTCAAATTCAAATTAGTTTTTTCGGTTTTTTTTTTCATCTCTAGGATGACGGAAGCAAACATTTTTTTTTCGTTTTTTGTGTTTTCTACGCGTTTCATGACTTTTTAGGATATTTTAGAGAAAAAAAAAAATTGTTGCACCAAACAAGGGTCTATCTTGGTTGTCGGAAACAAAAATTTATAAAAATTTTGTTTTTATGTTTCCAAAAAAAAAAAAAAATCTATCATGCCTCTGAAAATATTTAACGGAATATCGGGACAAATAATGTCCGAGGGAAAAGTGGGTGGTCCACGGCCTTAAAAACTTCATATCTCTGAAACTATTTAACGCACAAATATGATATTTGGTACGTAAATAAACTGCAAAGGGAAAATTAACATTCTTTGATTTAATTTAATTGGAAATACCCCGGCCTCTGTACAAGAGAAGGTGTAGCGACGCAAACTGGGAAATGCTAGTTATTTCATAAAATTATTATGTTCATTAAATTTGAGAATTATTATTTAGTTTCTTAATATCTTTTGAACCAAGAAGGGTTTGGGGCAATCTTTAATATTCAATCGAAAATCAAATCCAGCTTAAGATTTCAGTCAGAGTATTTACATTTCTGATGATGTTCTTATGTTTGTTCATATGTATAAGAAAACTCTAATGATTTTTTCATTAATTTCGTTAATTTTTATTGAATCACTTTAAAAGTCATCAAAGTTTTACATTTATTTCAGAAGTTGTTGTTAAACTATAGTGTTTCATGTGAAATTTATAACATGATTCTTTTGATTTTTTTCATTAACAAAAACATTCAGTTTTATTATTCGTTTTTTTTTTAATAAATAATAGTCAGTTTTCACTATAAAAAACAAAATTGGGCCATTTGTGTCAAATGTTGTGTTTCCCTTTTTTTCGTGTGTTGAAAAGTACATTCAGTTTAGTAATGTTCACTAAGTAAAATTAAATTTCATGTTTTCCTTATACTTATAACTATTATCTTTTAATTTAAGCTTAGAAACAAACAACTTTTTAATTAAATATTAGGCTAATTATTTTATTTATTAAATTAAATTTATTGTATTCTGTTAAACTTATGTTTTAGAGTTATAAGAAGTAGAACGTTTTTTGTTTTTACAAAAGAGTTTTACTATAAAAAATGTTAAGACTAGCATCAAAAATTACTTTTAGTATAAGAAAAAAACTTTTACAAAATTTTTTAAAAAAATTATGTTTTAATTCAAATTGGGTTTGACGAAAATCTTACAAAAACAAATTAGTTAGTTTTTTTATGTTTATAAAAAAGTAAGAAATTTTATGTTTTTTCGTTAAATATACTTACAATGGTTAAAAATATTAGTGAAAATTTTGAATTTATTTTTTTAATATTTACAATTTGTGTACAATTTGGCTTGTGAAGGTATGATCTTTCTATATCGCATAACTTAAAACTGCTCAACTAATCCAAAACTTTGAACAATCGAGAAATATATATGTATATATGTATGTAATACTCAGAGGAAAATTGTAGAGTTCATTTCGAAGGCATTCATTTCGACACTTCTTTATCTATTTACTAGCTGTTTTACCCGGCGTTGCTAGGGTTTTGATAAAAAGCAAGAAAGCACTAAAAAGGCAAATAACGAAAACAATTTTTTTAAATAATGTGCCACAAGCAAGTACTCTTTTTGTTTTATTTATTTCCATAAAATTATCACATCTAAAATAGTGGTGAAAGTCTCAAAGTATCCAAAATATCGGTGAAATTCCAAAAATATCGAAAAATTATGAAGTTAGTTTATTGACTGTTTTTTTTATTGCTTGTATAGTACTAATGAAAGTACCAACGCGCTTTTTCTAAATTGAAGTATGATAATTTTATATTGAACTAATTAAACAGTCATTTTTGCAATTTTTCAACAACAGACGAAAGCAAGTGTTAACATGGAAATTGATTACATATGTTTCGGCTACTTCCACATACATATTTATGTATTTTCATATATAAACATGTATATAGCCTCATCAGATCAGTTTTAGTTAAATCTTGCCAGAAACCGTACTCGAAATACATTGAAGAAATCGGTAAAAGTCAATAATTATCAAAAAACTTCTAAGATACCCAAAAGTATTAAAAAATAACGAAATACATCGAGGAAATCGGTTTGAGTCCAAATGTATAGAAAATCATTTAAAATATTTATGGGTAAAAGTCCAAAAGTATCAAAAAATAGTGGAAGGGTAAAAGTCGAAAATTATCGAAGAATATTGAAACACATAGAAGAAAACGGTAAAAGTCCAAGTGTATCGAAAAACATCAAAGATATCGGTAAAAGTCCAAGAAATTGGTAACAGTCCAAGTTTATCGAAAAACATCAAAAATATTGGTAAAAGACTAAAAGTATCGAAAAACATGTAAAATATAGGTAAAAGTCCTAATATATTGAAACACATCAAATATATTGGTAAAAGTCCAAAAGTATTTCGAAAAATATTGAAGTCCATCGAAGAAATCGGTAAAAGTGCAAGTGTATCGGAAAACATCAAAGATATCGGTAAAAGTCCAAGAAATCGGTAACAGTCCAAGTTTATCGAAAAACATCAAAAATATTGGTAAAAGACTAAAAGTATCGAAAAACATGTAAAATATAGGTAAAAGTCCTAATATATTGAAAAACATCAAATATATTGGTAAAAGTCCAAAAGTATTTCAAAAAATATTGCAGTCCATCGAAGAAATCGGTAAAAGTGCAAGTGTATTGAAAAAGATATAAGATATCCGTCAAAGTGCAAAAGTTTCGAAAAATATTTAGATACATTGAAGAAATCGGTAAAAGTCGAAAAACATCAAAAACTTCTAAGATTTCGGTAAAAGCCCAAATGTATTGAAAAATATTGAAATACATCAAAGAAACCGGTAAAAGTCGATCATTGCCAAACCAGATGTTACTGGAAGACCGAAAACTCCACGTTAACTAGCTCCCACAAATTGATCTCTTCAGTCAATGCTGATTTAACCCTTTCAATACGTATTTTCTTTTTACAGATTCAAATTATTTTTTGATGTAAATTGGTTGATTATGGCTCAAATAACGTACAATAAAATATGGTGGGCTTAGGAAAAGGATCACTGGAATTGAAAAATGTCCTGGGACACTGATATCCCATCAGTAACCGTACGTGGGACACATATGTCCCAATAATACCATAAAAACATACTGTTGGGACATATATGTCCCAATATTAATATCAAACAAAACTTCTGCATCCACTGAACTAACATGTGTTCAAATGTATATCATTACTAGAGCTTTTTCATACACGAGCCCAAGAAATATCGAAACCATAACAAGCGTAAATTATCACATTGAATGTTAAAAACTAATGGGATGAAAATATGCATCAATAGATATGAATAACAGTGTTAGTTAAAGAAGAACACTCGATGGGACACAAATGTCCCGACAGTATTGGAAGGGTTAAGTCAACTACTTTCCATTGGCTTGAACCATATTAAAGTTTGAGCTTATGATGAAGTAATCTACGGACTTAAGGTCCATAAAGTGTAATCAATTTGATAGTTTTTGGGTTGAGAGCTTTAAGCTATTTTTGACTTTCTATTGTAGTTTCTAGTGTTGAGCTGTCTGAGAAATTTTTCATTTTCCAGAATCTTGGAAAAATTGTTTAATTTTAATTCTTTCAGCCAGACAATTTTGTAGGAATAGTTACAGATTATTTTTATGAAACAGGAATTTAGAGCTAATTTTGAGTGAAAAGCTTTTTCCGGAATAAATCTTTAAAATGCTTAACTTTATTTTTACACCCAGGCAAATGTGCAGAAATATTTATAATATAATCTTTACAAACCGGAGTTTTGAGCAAGTTTCACGCTAGTACTGAAAGCAAAATGTTTTCCTCAAAACTCCGCGATTTCTCGGAAAGTTTAACTTTATTTTTGTATTGCTAACATGATTTTTTCAGCTAGAAACCCAAGGGAAAAATATTTGACATAGGACACTTCGAGCTGATTTTGAGCCGCAAAGGTTTTTATGGTGAGCTTTTTTTCAGGTAGACGAATTCACAGAAATAAAAGGCGATAAAATCTTTCGATACAGAAGTTTCGAGCTGATATTGAGTGAGAAGCTTTTTCCGAAGAACTCCATAATTTCCCGGCAAATAGCAAAACAATTTTTTTATATGTACTTTATTTCTTCAGTCGAGCGGGAAACGTTGACGACAATACTTTTAGACAATGGAGTTTCGAACTGTTTTTGAGCGAAAACGATTTCCGGAAAGCTTCCAATTTTCCTGGAAAATCGATAAACAAGTTTTTTATGGTTTATTTTTTCAGTCAGATGAAATGACTGTCGTCAACTTTTCAAGTGATTTTTTCTGGCTAAAAGAATGAAGTTAGCCATAAAAAGGTTTTTTGGGAAACTTCAGAAAGTTCAGATTTTTTCGAAAAACGCTTGTGGCTAAAAATCTGCTCGAAATTCTTTTGCCAAAAGATTACAAAAGCCAAACAACACATTTTTACCAATTTTCCGGAAAATGCAGAGTTACCAAGACAGCTCAAGAATAATGTTGAATAGCTCGAAACTCTCATCTAAAAAACTATCAAAATTGTTACACTTGTAGGCTCACTTTATGGACTTTTGGCAGTTAGTAAATCGAAACTAGAAGTCTTTATAGTATCATTCTACGCTTTAGGAGTATAACAATTTTTTTGTTTTCCAAAGCGAGAACATTGAACTTTTTTCAAAGATTTCTTGGATACTGACTAAACGAAACATGCTTTTGGTGAGGAAAAGAAGGAAGAACTCCGAAATAGATAGGTTGAGAATTCATGCTGTGAAAACTGTACAGTGGATGTAGCGATATAATGAGATCTGGTTACTGATCATGATGTATGAGAGAAAACTTTCTACTGCCCAGGGCTATGATTCTAAGGAAAATGTATAAGGAACTTAATTGCCAGTGTTAAAGTCTATTTTTTGGTATATTTTTATAGTGCATTTCTGCTCCCAATTGAAAAATTTATACAGACTTTGGGATGAATGTTCTTCGACTGAAATTTACAATTTTATAGTCTGAAAAATGTATGTTTTTGACAATGTTTAGTTCTGGATATGTACGTTTAAAAAAATGAAAAAATATACAATTTAAATTTATCATTTTATTCAGTGTTTTGAAAATAAATTTATAAAAAACTTTAAACAATTTTGGTTTGGGAATTTCCAATATCCAAGGGTCCATAGTTATGTGACATGGCTGTTCACTTGCTTGTGGGTAGGTTGTTAAGTTTAAGGTTGCTGTAGGTGTTTCTTTTCTGTTGTGTGTTATCCAACGTTGCTTGTGTCGCGCTGCAATTGCTGGAATCAAGTTGCTGACTTGTCATTTAAACGCCTAAGCACTGGTTAAGGCCACCCAGTCAACTTAATTCCAGGAACTGTAACGGACAATTTATTTTCTTTGTTGTATCATATTTCACTGTAGAGGGCGCTATGTGGAAAGTTTTTCTATAATTTTTATTTTTTTTTTTATTTTATATTTATTCTACGAAAATCAGTTCATTTCTAATTAATTACCAGATTGTTGTTTTTTTTTTTTTTTTTTTTTTTCATAAATAATTTTGAAGTTTTAAAGTTTTTTCTCTTTTAACTTTCTAAGTTCTATGTATCTGTAGCTTACGTATGTGTTTGCTTAAAACATATTTACTTTTTGTTTTAAGTTTTTCTTACTATTTTAGCAGTTTAATTAAATTATTTTTATTTTGACATTTTGGAAGAGCGTTTTTATTTTTTTTTATTTTCTTTGTTTGTGTAGTCGCGTCAAGTTCGCATTGTAGCGGTGCACAGTTGCGGCAATATAAATTGGCACAAATGGAGAAAAATTATTGCGAGTACTAAGTAGCAAATTTGGCAACAAAAGAAAAGAAAATGTGAAAAGATTGAAATTAATGAGAAATTTAATTAAACTAAGCTGACAGCAACGCCCAAGTGTGAGTAAAATAAATAAATGCAATTAAGCTGGTATGACACTTATTCGAAAATGCATGTTTGAAGAAAATGTTTGCAAATGTTTATTTTGCTCATCATTTAGCATGAATGTGTTTTGGCCTTTTCTGAAAAACTGACTCAATTAAACTTACGTTCCTCCTTTTCTTTGAACGCATCATATTTTGTATCTTGCACTAGTCGGGTTTTGTAGGACATTCCTGGATTTTGCTCTCACACACCGGAATCAAAAACGTCCCGGAAATATCCCAGATTTTTATGTTTGTCCCGGAATCGTCCCGAATTTAAGATGGATGCTTGTTGTTTGCGTAATCTATTTTATTTTATTCTACAAGAATTTTAGCTCATGGACCACAAACCATAAAGGACCGATTACATTGTTCGACAATTTCGAGCTTATTGTAAAATACATGAAAAATCCATGGTTTCGTGGTTTTTCTCCAGAACGTTTTTTTTTTTTGAATCGATTTTTGAAGTTTTTTATCCACTGTACATGAAAAAACAAAAATACCGCATTCTTGTGTTAAAGCGATTAATTTAACTGTATGATTCTTACATCTGAGGTGTATCATGTGTTCAGCAAACTTATACAGGATATTGCGGGGAATATTTTTGTATAAGATTTTAACCCTGTACAACCCCCACATGTGGGTCATTTTTGCCCTTTTCTTAAAAAGGTACAAAAATTACACCTAAAACAGGGGAATATTGAGTCAGTATGTACCACAGAAATATTTGCTATAATATTTCACTATTACTTAGATGCTGAACACTAAAAAAGCAAAAGAACTTCTAACATTCAATATTTTCCAAATTTCACCCCACTTCACAAGACCATAACGAAATCACACATGGATCATTTTCCTAGAACACATTAACCTATATTAACCCTTAAGAGCCTGATTTTTTTTGATGAGCTGAAAAAAATGTATCATATAAAAATTGCGATTCTGGACAACTTTTGTTCTACGACTTTAAGCATAGGTGACATTTAAAAAATACCTGGTTGGTTCCTAGCGGAACCACTAGGCACCCGGACATCGAAATTGAAAAATATGATTTTTGTAACAAATAACTTTTCCAGAGAAATATTAAATAAAACTACATGGAAATGAAGAGAAATGAGCATAAATCTATCAGCAACCACAATTAGTTTTGATAAATCTAACTGAAACAGCGTTTTTTCAGGCAAAAACACAAATGTGTCCACATATTTGGCATGAAATTTTTGTGTGGAATAATCAATTCGGTTTGCTGCATCGCGGGTTTCCTTCTTTGATATATTCTGGTTAATATCCAACGTTGTTCAGGCGAAATTGAGTTCATACCATTACAACAATGTCATTTCAAAATCATACTACTATATAAGATACAACGCCTGTCTGTCTGTGTCTCCATAACTCGAGAACTATTCGTCCGATTTGCATGATATTTTCTCTCCTTTATAGATATTTTGCATGACAAGGTTTTAGGATACATTTTATTTCGAAATACTTTCGGCTTCGTCCGGGTTCTCGGAAATTTCCAAAATCTCAAATCAGTAATCCGGTTCGCATGATTTTTGCTTTTGAAGGCATGCTATCAGGTGAGATTCCAGGGCAAACTCTAATTTAAAATACCCTTAGCATTGCCCGGGTTATTAAAAAATCCTGGCACTGGGACGAATAACATCCGCTGGAAAAATGTCCAATATAGCCATATCAAAAATAACCGTCTGATAGATATGGATGACAATGAGTACAAAAACATTTTTAAAGGGTATCCGGAACGGGCGAACTAAGTCGCTCCTGGGAAACTAGTAAAATATAAATATTTAACATAGCAACACAAGACGTATGAGTGATATTTGCAGTATGAATTTCGAACTCCGGGTGCCTGATGGTTCCGCAAGGAACCAACCATAAATTCAAAAAAATCCACTAAAGTAAAAACAAAATTTTTTTTCTAAAACTCACAATAGCTTCTAGACCAAGGGTGTCAGCGTAGAACAAAAGTGAGCCAATTTTGGCTCGACACCAACAACATCAATATTTCTGTACAACATTCACAGAAATAATTTTTGTTGTTTTTTTTTTCACGCTCGTCAAAATTTCGCGTTTTTGTTGCTTTTTTGCGTACACACAAAATCGAACTCGAACCAACATAAGACAACAACAACGACTTCGTCGCATCAAAATCAAAAACAACAAACAATATAGGTATTAATGCGTTGATGCGCAGTTGCGTTCAATGTGAATATTTCCATTTGAGAAATTGCAGAAGTAGTGCGAAATTTTCGACAATGTGTTTGTTGTTTTACAAATGTCAAACTTTCGCAAATCGCACTTCCGCAACGACGCAAGAGCATTGCGTATCAACGCGAATACCCCTACTTTTTGTGTGTGTCCCAGTCCTTAGAAATTTTGAAAATTGTTGAAATATTATTATTGTTGTAAACGAGGCTTGAAAAAACAAAAAAAAAAAATTGTTTTTGTGATTGTTTAATTCGAATTTGAAGTTGTTGTAGCGAAGCGAAAATTTTGCGCTGACTGCGCTTCATGCGCTTGGTTCAGTGATTTGAAAACGCTGACACCCTTGTTCTGGACCATATAACGGTCAAGGAAATATTTTCTCCACCTTTGATAATAGTGAATTCAACACAAAAATTATTTTTTTTAAAGTACGGGATTTTACAAAAGTGATTTTTCTCGAGATTGTATTTCTCTACTGAATATACAGCTGTCAAATGAAGTTGGTTTCAAGCTGTTGCTACGGTAATATGTGTTGTCAGAAAAACTGATTTTATAGATCAATACAAATGGGAAATGCGAAAGAAAATAGCATATTTCATAAATTTTCATTCACTAAAATCAGTCAAGAAATGCTATTAATCAAAGAAGTGTCATTCTAACTTAAGGATACTAAACAAACAATTGCAAATACGAAAGTAATTGAGAATAACAAAACAAAAGGCCCACTCACTGTCAACAAAAGAAAAAAAAAAAAAAAAAAAAAATTGAAGGGTACTAAAGAAAGTAAAAAAAGGATAAATAAATATTAAAAATAATCACACTTGAGTTATACGTAGTTGCTTTTTTGTATGCAAAGAGAAAAAAGTCCTTTGTTAATGTTGATTTTCTTCACAAACATATCAATATGCTGCTAACTAAGGATAGTCGACTGACTGTATTACGCATTAATTGCAAAAAACTTGCACAAAGATTATGACACTTGGTTTTGTTCAACATACATAGTATACTATGCATACATATGTATATGATTATTGCAAAGGAAGAAATACAGAAAAAGGACATACATGTGTCTCTTGAAAACAAATAGAAATGCTATATATTATTGCTTTAATGTCCTACTCAAATGTTTTTTAACTTTTTCTTCGTACTGTATTTGTTTTCTTCTTTTTGGTTTCAGTTGAATGTTTTGCTTTTGTTTACAATTTTGTTGCATTTTTTCATCATTCATTCATTCATTAATTTCTTTTTATTAACTTGTTTATGCAGTTTCTCTTTGTTCTATTTCCTGTTTGTTTGTTTTTGTATTTAAATTATTGCTATTTGTTTGGTTTGTTTGCTTTATTTGGTTTAATTCTGTTGACTTTTGTTTGTTTTGCTTTCTTTTCTTTTGTTTAAAGTATTTATATTTTAATAAGTTCTTTTGTTTTGTAATGATAAGTTTCTATGTACGTTAATTAATTGCTTTTTCAATAACTTAATTTTTGATTTTTTTTGTCTATGTACTCTGTAGTTGCTTATTTTTGATTTACATTGTCTCATTGTATTGCATTTTTGCATATGATTTATTATTTATTTATTTATTTTTGGTTTTATTTTCACTAATTTACTAAAAGCATCGTAGCTTAAGATTGTCTGACGACAGTTTTTGAACTAGTTGATTTTACTTCTTTTTTTTAATTATATTAATTTGATTTGAATATTTTATTGTTGTTTTTTTTTAACAATAATTAAGTGTTTCACACTATGCTGATAAAATTTGACTAAATAAATGCTGCGGTTTTTAAAAACTTTTTTTTTTTTAAGTAAAGAAATTTCACAAGGAAATGAAAAATTTGCCTCAAAATAAATATTTAGTTGGAATAAACTAAATACTTTATTAAAAAAAAAATTATGATAAATAAAAAAATTTGTTCAAAAATCTTCGATTTAACAAAATTATATATTTTACCTATAAATAAATATTTATTAGAGATGTTAAATTAACAAAAGATAATATATTTCAATAAAAAGTAAAAAAAAGCACATTATATAAAAAATTAAGAAAGGAGTTGGGAATAACCATAAATTGAAAAAAAAAGAAGTTTCAGTTGAACTAAGGAAAACTCAAACCATATCGATACATCCAACTCAAGTCATATACTTTTAAGACAGTCTTTTCAAAAATTATATCGATACGTAAAACGTAAAAGTTGGTAACTCGAAAATAGTAGTTTTTAGTTATGAGCACTTTTGTATTGTTTTCGTTAAAACAAGAAAACCAAAAACAAAAATTGAACAAATCATTTTGAAATCTTTAGACAAAATAAAGGTTTTTTGACTATTAAATCGTTGCCACTATTCCAAATTGATTTACAGAGATATTAACAATTTCAACTTATAATTTCGATAAAATGAATACATATGAGTTGTAACTCTAGTTACCAACTTATGTTCTCTTTCAGTTCCATGAAGATAGTTGATAACTTAACTTGCCAACTAGCGTTAAAAATATTTTACGGACATTACGTTGGTATGTAGGACTTACAACCACAGATTTTTAATGAAAAATTGACTTATAACTTTGTCAGTTAAGTTACCAACGCAAGTTTTTGCATAGAGACCTCAGTAAAATATACTTAGGTTGTAACTTCCCAGCCCTTCAAATTTCAAGCTAGAAATACCAATATTTGACCCAAGATAGAGTCTAATGCGCAGATTTTGAAAATCATTGTCCCGTATAAAGTTGGTAACTTAAGTTACAAGCTTTTACGTTGGATGTAAATAGAAAACAACTCCCGGGAGGTACATTCATTTAAATACGAACAGTCGGAGAGAAAATATCAAAATGGTGAGAAACGAAATCAGAGCTGTCATCAAGTACATCTGTTTGAAAAAAATTACTACCAAACACATACACAGCGATCTAGTGGAAACATTGGTGGACTCTGCTTCTCCATATTCCACAGTTGCGCGCTGGGCAAAGAAGTTTAAGCTGATTAGAACATCCACAGATGATGAACATCGCGAGAGACGCCCATTCACGTCACTCTCTGCAGACAACGTGAAAAAAGTCGAAGATGTCGTATTCCAAGCGGAACATTTTTTGTCTCGTTTCGTGACCATGGACAAGAACTAGATCCTCCATTTTGATCCGGGAACCAAACAGCAGTCAATGACTTGGAAACGAGCCTCTTCTTCGACGCCGAAAAAATTCAAAGTATTAAGTTGGGCAGAAAAGGTTATGGCGTCCGTTTTTGAGACGCTGAAGGAATTATAATGGTGGAATACTTTTAAAAGGGAGCCATTATAACAGGCTTTTACTACGCAGACCAAATAAAAAGATTACAGGAGACCATCAAGGATAAAAGACGAGACGAACTGCGAGCTGGAGTGCTGTTTCACCAAAGTAACGCACCGGCTCACAAAGCCGCCGTTGCGATGGCTGCCATTCAAGAAACGGGACTCGAATTGCTCGAACACCCACCTTATTCGACAGACCTGGCTCATAGTGACTCTTTCCTCTGCTTAAGGAACACCTGCGAGGCAAAAATTTTTTACAACGATAGCGATAGGGGGGGTCAAGGCAAATAATTTTTTTCATAGGGAATTATGGGCTTAGAAAAATATGGACTAAATGTATTAACTTGCTAGGAGACTACATATGTAGAGAAATAAATTTTTTTTTTGAACTAAAATTTTCTTATTTTATGTTGATTATCAATACTTTTGGGTCAACCCTAGTAGTTTTTTGTTCCTGGTTTTGTTGATTTTAAGATTCTACTTTGAATTATTAGTTAAAAACTCTTGGCAAACAATATGTCTGCAGAGAGTTTCCAGGAGGGTAAAAATCATTTCGAAATTTTGAGTTTTTTCGTATATTGTGAGATTGGCCTTGCAAATTTAGAACTTCCGAACGATTTATTAAATTAATATGTTGGAAAAATGTCGTTGCATTGTATCAACTAACTGGTTTTTATTAATATGGGACACATCTGGATAAAAGTTATGACCTTTTGAATCAGGACAGATGAATCCTTTTTACAAAACATCTAAGAAATCAGATCATCATATTTTTGTAAAGCCATTTTATTGAAAAAATCAGTAATTTGCCCTCAGAAAAACGAATGTGCCCTATCTTTAATTACATGAATCTTGCTTAACCGTTGTGTCAACAGCTGTTGGGTTTTATCCACATCGACAGTAGATGTACCCGGGTACTTCATACGTTTTGTATGGCAGATAGTTGCTTTTGATATACAAATATTAACTACTACCTGGATTCTTGTAATTTTCTGGTTTTTTTTTTTTATTTCTTGGAAATATTGTCTAGTTAACAAAACTTTTATCATAATTTGGAAAAAAAATTTTTTTGTACCTAAATAATCCATTTTTACCAAAAATGGGAATTGCCAAAATCCATAAAAATTTAACAATTTCCAAATTCTTTTTTAATCCTTGTAATTTGATCCCTTTTTACCAAGAAAAATAATTAACATTGAATTTTCATTCGCAGAATTCCGTTATATTTGAATTTAAAATCAACCCCTCTTGCTCATAGTGCTATTTTTAGTACCTGCGCAGAATAATTATAACTCATAAAATATTTGTTCAATGTAAACATTTTTTTTTTTGAATGTGTAGGAAAACACGTCTACTAACAGGAACAAAAGGGTATTTGGGAATATCTTGCCTACCTACCCTTGTACAACCAGTTTTGCAGGCAGAAACATGATTTTTTGCACAGGTTTATATTTTCCAAACGGTTGGTCCAATTGACCTGAAATTTCACACCAATATCAATTATATATTTCCAAGCTATGATACGAAGTTTCATCAAGACCAGCCGCTTGGAAGATATAGCAATATAAAGTGAACTTTGCCATTTATTTCTATATATTTGTATGAATTTTCATACAAGTACCCGGGTACATCAGCAGTCGACGCCATTCCACTAACTTGAATTTGGGCTGTATCGACTGCTGCTCCAATCTTGATGAAACTTTTCCACATGATGCAAAAGTGTATGGTTGAGGATATCATGAAATTTCAGGTCAATCGGACTAACCGTTTGGAAGATACAGCAAAATTAAAGTTGCAAATGTACCCGTGGGCTCTATGATCGACACAACGGTTAACACAAAAAATAAAAAGAACTCTCCATAGCTTTTAAGGACTTAAAGATTGGATAATTCAAAGCAAACTTTATTTATTTTGAATGAAACATTTTAATTACAGGCAGTTATGGAAATACGAAGATAAATTCAATAGTTTTTGTAAAACGTTTTTCAGTCAAAACAGATTGTTGTGAATGATCCAAACATTAAACTGTATGTTTTCAGAAAAAAGGCGAATGGAAAAATATAAATAAGCTTGGATTCAGAATGCATTATATTAGTATACGATGTTTTGAAGTGAGAAAGATAAATATATATCATAAGCTTTTAAAATTTGTTGGTTAACATTTATTCACATTTTATTTTACTCAGACATATATTCTGAAGAAAGTTCCCGCAGAATTTTTCTTAGATTGCAATGGAGAATGCACGTTAGCCTGAGAAAACTTTCCCAGGAATAATTAGTCTCGATAAAACCCAATGTTACATTTGATGGCAAAATTTAAAAAAGCTAACTTGAAGACGAAAAAAGCTAAAAAAAGCTAGGAGCTAAATACAAAATTTTGAAAATAAGTGAACTCTAGCTCTAAGAAAGCTAAACTGGCCACAATGATTAAAACTTAAATAAAGATATGAATATTAAGTTAATAAAGATAAAAGGATTTTTTAAATGAAATTATTAATTTAAAAATATATTTAATTGAAGATATATTTACATAGATGTAAACTAAAACATTGATAAAAGAGCCAAATTTGATTCTACCAAATATTGCCATTTTAGTTCCTAATTAATAAAAGGATTAATCATAATAAATGTCTTTAGAATCAAACATATATTTGGTAATTATTAACGAATATACGTTTGAAGCAATAGTATTGCTCGAATATACAGTTCATTAAATAATATCAGATATTCGATTCGCCTATATCAGAACCATTTGTTAATTATTACCAAATTTTGGTGTATATAAACATATTGTTTTCTCGGTGTAGAAAATATAAGCTTGAAATAAAATAAATCAAATTTTGAAAAAAACAAAAGATTCAGATTAAGAAAATATAACATTAAACACTCAAAAATTTGATGAAAACAAAAAAAAAAAAAAAAACCGGTCAATATTTTCAAATTGTTATTATATGAGGCTACCCGAGCAACAGTGTCCTAACCCTTACATCGTTAAAAAAGCAAAAGCAAATAACTTGTGATTTGTGACACAAGAGTTGGGCCACTGTTGCTCTGACAGCCTCATATGTATTATATATCGCCACCTCAATACTAAAACTATATAACTCTATTTATATAGTTTTTGAGAAAAATTAATTTTAAGATTTTTAAAAATTTGAATTCACACTGATTTTCGACTTTTCTTGTGTTGTTTTTTAAAGCTTTGCAATGGTGCCAATTAAGACAGGATTATGCACAAGACCATGTAGAATATCTTTGGTTACTTATTTCAAGAATTAGGAACAAACTAGTTTTAGTATTGGAATCACGATATAAAAAATAAAAAATCTAATCTAAGTAATTAAGCGCATTTATCAGCATAGCCCTATTAAACTTTTGTTTGTGTTAATCCAAAAATTTTAAGCATTTTAGTCCAAGTTTTACAACCAAATTTACAATTTTTATTTATGTTTAATATACGTAACATACATACTTATATGCAAATTGCCCATTTTTTTTTGCCTTTTTTTAAAAAAGAAATTAAGCTAAAAAACATTTATATATTTTTTCGTTGAAATAAAAAGTAGCCAACACAAATTTTATTTAAAAATCATCAAGAATTTATAAAATTTTTTATTTTTACAAATATTTACAAAAACATAGCAAATTTATGAAAAAGAAAAAAAAATTCTAATCAATTTTGTTTTACGCATGAACTCGTAATTTTAATTTCCAATTAATTTTTAATGCTATTTGATAAATTACAACTTTTTATATATATTTTTTTTTTGTAATATTTAATATGAATTTTGATATTTTCATAACTTCATTAAATTTTTATACAAATGCAAAAGCTTTTCTTTAACAAAAAATAATTTCCTTTTTTTCTCAGCTTATACTAAAATAATTAAAAAATATACATATTAAGTATGTATATAGCCGTACATATTTACAAACTCATTCACACCAACATATGTAACCAATTAATTGAGCAAATAATTCAACGCGGTTTCGTATTACATGCATGATTTGTTCAAATTTAAAAAAAATAAAAACAACAACGTATAACTTTGACATTTATTAACTATTTAATTGCTTACAGGTTTCTTTTTTTTCTCACTTACTACTACTACTACTGCTACATTAAATTGTCTGCATGAAATAATGGCAATTAAGCTCGCACAGTAGTGGCTAATAAAATTGGAAAAAAAATTATTCAAATTTATGAAAAATTACTCTTTGGAAAAAATTTATCTTTTTGCCGAATAAGGCCTCAGAATTAATTATCCTAACTTAAAAGTGCAACAAATGTTATTTTCGCCTATATTTGGAGTTATGTATCAAACTCCTTCAAGCTACGCGAAATGACTATTCTCATTCAAAATACATTCTTCTAGTAAAGGTGTGATATCTATCAATTCTTTAAAGTTTTGTAGCAAAAGTTAATACCAATGATTTAAATAACATTTTAAACGTAAACCAACATCTTAATTTTTGTGAAAATCCATATCAAAATGTCTAAAAATCTTTTCACTACATTGTACTTTGTGAAAAATTAATAAAAGCTCCAATAAAGGTTTTAGTTAAGCTTAAGACTTGAACCTAAAACTATATTAAACCTGAACTGAATTTAATGATTTTACCGGGAGAATGAATCTTGCGTTTTATATAACTTTTCCTACAGGATAGTTCGTATTCGTTTAAAAGTAGTTCTAGTGATGAGCAAACCAAGACCAAGACCATAGCATTCTTTGCCTTGGTTTTGATATTGAGTCTTGGTCTTGAAAAATTTCGAAAGATTTTTGAATATTCAAAAATTATTTTTGCAAAGCGGTTGGGTTTTTAAAATACCAAATTTCGAATTGAGATATGATTTTATGCTTGATAGGGGCGTGACACACTTAACTATAAGCTCGCAAGACTAAAAAGCAGTCTTGGTGATTATCGTGAGCAAAGTAGTCTTGGTCTTACAGAGATATCAGCGTCTTGGTCTTGCAAAATTACCAAGACCAAGACTAATTTTGCTCATCACTAAGTAGTTCCAGCGATAAATGTATATTTGCTTCTGAACTTTAAAGTTCAAGTCTTAAGCTTACACTAAAGCTTTATTAGAGCTTTTATTGTTTTATTTTATTTTTCTACAAAGTCTTAAAAGCGCCGAATAAGCAATTGTTTTACATATATAAACCGAATTTCTCAGAATAAACCCCTGTAGGAGATTTTTCCATTACAGATTCGTCATTTACGAGAAAAATGTTATAAAAATCATTGGCCTCTACTTCTTATACAACAATGAACAAATTTATGAAATCGAATATGCATTCACACAGAGAACATTTAATGCCAAACTTTGCATCAGAGGCAAACCTCCCTATTTGCTGTATGGTTTTGCTCGAACTTTATAATTCTCAATGTGTTGATGTGAATTATTGCATATATAATGTCAGAACGATAGAAAAATGTGGTATTTGCAGCACTATGACATGTTACGAAGAATCGAGGTGTCTCAAAGAAATTTTAATACGAGCATAAGTTTTTGATATTTTGATATTATGACCTCCAAATTAAACTGGACTATATTTTACCACTTACAGTTTTAGGAGACTTTGCTCAAAAATTTTAAGTTTAACAAAAGAATTGTGTACTATCTATTTAGTTTATTCAAAAGAGTTAATTAATTTTTGGTAGACTAAGGAGCTAAGCAAAAGCTAACTTTGAAATACAGAATTGGTCTGGCAAAACCTATCCGTTAAATTTTAGAGAGAAATATTTATTCAAATACATTCGCAGAATAGATTTTAAAGACTAGTAGCTAAGTTTTTCATCTTTATATTGCATTTCTGACGTCAAATTCGACTTTATATTTTAAAAGCTGTCATTTCGTCGGGTTAAATCTACAACTATACGTCTAGATTTTTGAAATTTTGAGTTAAGCATACAGAAATATGACGAAAAAATCGCTATACTACTCTATCAGATTGGTTTTTTGAAAAGTAGCCTCTGTTAAATAAGAAAAATTGTTCTCAATAAAATTAATTATTATTCAGTGTTTTTGAGTAAAACAACAATAAAAACACAAAAAACAAGGCAAAAATACACATAAATAAAAAAAGCAAAAAAATGTATCGGAAGGCTGGTTTGCGTTACTAGTTTCGGGACCCACCACAGGTCAAAATTGACTATAATAAGTCAATTCCTCATCAGACGCTTTGCCGACGTCTTATAGAATTCTGCAAGCATACTTTATTTAACTTTTAGCATAGATTAAACGAGAATCACAGCTACAAGAAAAACACAGCACATGCAAAAATTCCAATTTCTTTGTTTTTTCCTTTTATATGCATTGCCCTGCCGTTGTGAGTCATCGATATTATACTATTTTTGCATAGCGCTTCGTTTGCAAGGTTTTTTGCCGAGACAAAACGAAGTAGCAAGCGCATTCGTATGTGTATCAGTTGGCTCTCTGAGATTTTCTAATTTTTTGTTTTTTGGAACAGATGATGATTAACATTCTTAGCTATCAACAATGCAAATACATTGATGGTTGGAGCTTACTGTTCAGTGTTGTTTTACTCAAAAACACTGAACAGTAAGCTCCAACCATCAATGTATTTGCATTGTTGGTAGCTAAGAATGTTAATCATCATCTGTTCCAAAAAACAAAAAATTAATTATTATTAATATTAAAAAAAGAGGGCAAGTACTTTTTTCATTTTTTGATATTAATAAAAATTAATTTAAATGTTTTGTCACTACAAAGTGGGAAAAATTCTTCTCATATAACAGTTTGACGCCCAACGTGGGGCGCGAACGTATCAATTAAATTAGGTATTATTATTAGTAAGGGTGGTATATTTGGCCTGGCCAAAAACCAAATACCCTACACTGCATTTCAATTTTATTATAAGGAGAGTATAAGAACAAATTGCTTATATGGGAAGTGCCATGCCCTCACCTCCGAGCTTACCTTGATTTTGCGTAGAGCTTGCATTTACTGTTCTGAGTGTTTGAGTACAATTCGGTTAGGTTTTCTTTAAAAAATCTTTCAGTATAGCATTTTGAAACTTTCGCTTGTATGGGAGGTGCCACGCCCTCTAATCCTACTTCGCCTACTTTAAGCTCAGAGTTTACAATTAATGCTTTTCGTGTTTGAGTGAAATTTGGTTGGATTATCTCAAAAAACACTTTCGCTAAATAATTTTGAAAAATTTGCTTATATGGGAGGTGCCACGCCCTTCGAGTTTACCTAGATCTTGCAAATAGCTTGCATTTATAAATCCGAGTGTTTTAGAATAATTTGGTTGGGTTATTTAAAAAAACGCTTTCCGTATAACATTTTGAAACTGTTGTTTATATGGGAGGTGCCACGCCCTCTAGTCCGAATTCGTCTAGTTTTTGCTCAGAGTTTATCCTTACTTTTCCTAGTATTTATGTGTATTTTGCTTCTGTTATTGCAAATAATGCTCTTATTATTGCATTTTGAATATATTTTTGTATGGGTGGTAGGCGTATCCATTGACCGATTTCGATCATTTTCAATCCCCCGAGCTAATTTTTACGACGGAGGCAGAATACCAAATTTCATTGAATTATCTTGCTTACTTTTCCCAAAAAATGTATTTCCACACACAGCCAGCCAGCCACCCAGCCAGACAGACAGACGGACATGGCTATATCGACTCAGAAGGTGACGCTGATCAAGAATATATATACTTTTCCATACCTGCCACGCCTCCTTCTCTGCGTTACAAACGGAAGGACAAAGTGAATATACCCTGGGTGTAGGGTATAAAAATGTGTTGGAAAGAGTTCAACACGATTGAATGAGAACAATGAGAAATCGAAAACGATTTATGCAGCAAGAGAGCCTGCAATTCATTTTCCAGTCTTATTTTTACAGAAGTGGAAGACGTTATGTTTTATATAGTTTTAGTACATTTCATTTAGGGACTTAGTATAAGAAAAAATTAGCATAATTGCTATAGTTAAAAACGATCAAATTATTTTAAAGCATAGATAATTATAGAAAACGTGAAACTTTGAAGCAAAAACAAAATAAGTTCATTCTCCATCCGATCTTATGCTAAAAAAGCAAGTTGAAAACTTCAAAATCCTATACAGAAATTGAATTTAAAAAAAATTTAAAACTGGTTTACTAGTAGTTTTAACCCGAATGTTTCCCTGAAAGTGTATTTTCTTTGTGAGTTCAAGTAATTGAAACAAAATTACTATTGTTGTAATATGTTTAGCCACAACTGTGTTGCCATGTTTTGCCAAATGCAATTTCTACGAACACTACGTATCGTATGTATACGGATATATGTACAAACAAACATTATTAGCATTTTGTATAATATCATTCTGAGTGTGATGCATGAATGTTTTATTAATATTTAATTCATATGTAAAATGTTTTTTTCAAAGTAATTTGCGCTATTAGGCTTAAAGCTAAAAATAAAAAACAATTTAAACGATTTTATAATATTTACACATTTGTGGCTTGCTGTTAAATATAAATAAAAAACAAAAAACAAAATATAAACATAAATAATACAATCATTGGCTAATAGCGAAAACATATATGTATTACTTTTTTATAAATATGCAAAAATAAAGGCTTGACATTTATCTACTACTAAGTATAAAGAACATACATACATATTTAAAACTAATTGCATTAGTATTTGCTAAACATAATTATTATTCTTTGTTAAGTTTAATATATAGTTCCTTTGTTTTTTTTTTTTTTTTTTAATTTACTAAAATATTAATTTTTTGTTTTAAAACTAAATAATTTTTTTTTCTTTTTTGGTTTAGCAAAACTTAAAGTTAAATTTTTTCTTTTAAGATTAAATTAAATAGTTTTCTTCTTCTTCTTAATAAATTTAAACTTAAACAATAGTATGTGTGTGTTGTGTTGCTGATGTTGTTGGTGATGTATTGATGAGCTTTTCCTTGCTATCGCTGCATGATGCGGTGTGTTCGTGCCACTGTTGCACTTGTATTTGTGGTGGTGGCAAACACAATGGTTGCTTTGGTTTCAGCTGTTGCTTCCGATTCTATTATAAACTTTCAACCAATTGACTTGTACGCCTTGCTGGATGATTCGCTGATGTTGTAGTCAAATACGATTCAGAGTAGACACTTTTCGCCCGATTGTCGTAACGCAAACTGGAGCGTCGTATATCGATATCCAGCGGCAGTCGATGGCGTCGCCACCAAGTGCAGAATAGACATTGCAAGGTGTTGCGGAAAGCTTCCCGAAAATCTCGATTAAAGTAGGCATAAATGAGTGGATTTAGCGTTGAGTTAAAGTAGCCAATCCAGAAAAGTATCGCAACAACGATATCGGGTACGGTACAGGAATCGCACAGCGTTGTGATGGTGTACCTGGTGTTCGTTAAGAGAAAGAGATAGATTAGGTATGCATATTGAGAGGTTGAAATGTAAAGAAAAGATTTTTCAACATTGTTTCCTATAAAAGCTGTTTAAAAATTTGCGTTCAGTATTTTTTTTTTGAAGGACTATGGCACCTTTTTTGTTGTACTGCTATAAACCCGTAATTCAAAAAGATTTTTAGGGGAAGCAAATCTATCCTAAATTTAATTCAAACAAATGATAATACTTCAACTCAAACAAAAAATTTTGTTCCTTTAAAAATTACTTCAAAGTGCCGAATCACTCGAGACCTTAGCACCATATCATGGGTGATTTGGCACCCTTGCAAAAATCATTGAATAATTGTTTTCTTTTAAAATTAAAAGAGTTCTTCAAAGTGCCAAATCAAATCACCCGAGGCTATGGCACCATATCATGGGTAATTTGGCACTCTAAGAGGCTTTTAAGTTTTTGTTCCCAGAATTGTTGCATGTTTTGTAAATACATATTTTATGTGACCATATTGGATCCAATTTTTTTGGTTTAGTGGCTCGTGCATAGTCCACTCCACATTCAACGCACCCATCAGAGTTTTCTCGGAAATAAATATTTTTTTTTTTTTTTTATTTTCATCGGTGACCACCTTTAGAAGCTTTTCTTTGCATTGGTTGTGTTTCCGCTACTAGTTTTTCTTCTACGACAAAGAGTTTTTTTAAGTCGTTGGTACGGCGAAATATCCTTTAACCCATCAATGCCCAACGGGAACCACGATAGATAGAAGGCTGAAGTTTTTAGGTGTTATAGACCTGAGCTCAAACAATATTTTTGAAAAAAAATTTTTCTATGGAAAATGGGTGCCGTATGGCACCGCCACCGCTGGGCATTAATGGGTTGACACACATTATGCCATTTGTATTCAGGGTTTTTATAGAGTTTTCTAAAACATTAGAAAAAACCTCAAATTAATAAGGTTAAAACGAAAAAGTAAGCACTGAAGGTGCCACTTGACTACAATTCTGCAAGTGACCTTAAGTACAAGCGACACATATTCGTACTCTCAAACATCTTATAACATTCAAAGGGAGCAATGGCACCCAAACCGTAGCACCACCCTCAGTAATTGGGTGCCATTTCTAAAAAAAAAAGAATTTTCACTACAGCTCGTATTCATCCAGAAACAAATTCACATTCAATTCTGTTTATTTTGATATATGGGCCACATACAAAACGTACCAAAGTCAGTCGTTAACATTCCATTTTTTTAAGTCCCACACATAAGTCAATATAGCAATTGCAGCTAAACGACCCTCGAAGTCTTTTGAGCATCTGAATTAAATTTTGTACATATTAGATTGCTATGAAAACTATATTTTTTGAAATTGAAAGGTGTGCCATATCACCTGGGGGTGCCATATCACCTAGGGGTGCCATATCACCTAGGGGTGCCATATCACCTAGGGGTGCCATATCACCTAGGGGTGTCAAATCACCCCAATTTACTATGTAATACAGGTTTTTTATCACAAGTTTAACGTTTTAAGCAACATATTGAGCTTTTTTTCAAATCAAATAAAATTTTTTTCCTAAAATACACTTAAAATGACATATTTTATATACGAGTTAGGATGGCCTTAGCTATTTCATCAAAAAACTAGTAACCGAGTTGCAGACAATACTAATAACAACAAATTATTTATGACATTTATGTGCAGTGCACCAAAAACCGTACAAACCAAAGCCAAATATTGCAACATTTTGTGGTTTTGCAGACGAAACTGCTGCTCTCAACTAATTGTACAATGAGCTTGTTGTTGTTTTTGTTGTTGCAATTAAGTTGCTAACAAAATACCAATAGCAACAAAAACAAAATGCACACAACTTCACTTCAGTGGGTACATCTTAACGCAGTTCATACAAGAAATGCTTTTTACCACAAAAGTATGAACATTGTGCGCTACACTACTACTACCCATCCAATGTTGTGTGGTGGTGTGCCCACCACCACGCCACCACTTAACTCACCACAGGAAGAACGGCAACCAGCAGAGTATAAAGGTGCCCATGATGATGCCAAGAGTTCTTGCAGCCTTGTGTTCTCGTTTCATTTTGATTAAATGTTTATCCTTGGTCGGCGTATGATCCTGCTCAACTTCATGCAGCGTCAAAGTTTTCGATGATCCTGAACCGCTGAGCGCTTCGCCTGTACGAGAATAAGAAAGGAAGAACAAGAAAATATTTAGAAAGACAAATTTGAATGTCAGTTGTGGAATGAAATGTAATTAAGTTTTGCCTTAGTTTTGCCTCAGTTTTGCTAATCAGTCTCTTTCATTGGTTCAATGATGCTCGTATGGGAGTATGCAGAGAATCTTGGCAATTTACAAAATTAAATAAAAAATTGTTGCAAATTAAGAACAAAGTTTTTATTTTCACTTTTTTGTGTTGGCAACAAATGTTGCTAATTTGTTGCAGCTGCTCACGAGGATTTTTTTTTGTTGCTTTTTGTGGCAGTAAATTAATGGTAAATGTGAAATTTTTCGTTCATGAAAAATCTTACAATAATTTAACACGTTTCATTGGCAGACAGATGTTCTGACTTTTTTTGCCTTTGAAGGGTGGATGTAAAAATTATCTTAGATATGTTAAGGGTATTCTTTGAAACGTGTTAGTGCCTCGAAAACCTCATAAGCTCGTAAATCTGTCTAAATTCGTATTGATTTTGACAACTATTACGAGTTTTCAATGCATTATGTTTAAGGAAAGTTTGTAGTTTGTAAATTTCTTTAAAAATATTAAGGTAACATAACAACAAAACTTCATAGTACCAGAGTACAAATCCCTAACAGCCCCATGCATTACAACAATAACAACCACTACAGCAATAATAAATCTTAAAAGCAAGAGCAAGAGCAATAAAAACCATCCACTGCAAACATCAACTGAGACAGCATCATACGATCATACCGTTAAACTTCAGCTGCACCTGCAGCAGCAGTAGCGAAGCGATCAGTCCCGCAGTATTTATTGTCGCGTCAACACAGTCAGTCTCACAGTGCGCGTCGTCGAACTTACAACGCGAAATCGCATCATAGAGTGAATACTAAAATGAAAAGCATCAACGACTCACGTGTAAAGAAGACGAGGTCGCCATCCAGGAATAAGTTTTCAGGTAAGGTATTGTTTTCCAAAGGAGTAAGAAAAGCAGCAAAGAGCAATGACTGGAGGACATTATTTATCTGAACAACCGAATCGCTGTGGATTTCCCATTGTTGGTTGTTACTGATAACGGTATTTTCCTTCGAATGCATACTTATTTGTAGCCTTAAGGTGTAGAAGAATTGAAGCTCATGGAGCTGTGGGTTTCCTACTATTGGATGTACCTGCAAGCTGGTTTTCGCGACCAGTCCAACTACGATTTTGGAAGCTTTGACATATCGCGCCCGATTTTTGAAGCTTTGCAGTGATTAGAGGAGTTACATGGAGAAGAGTTCCCTATATGTAAAAGTAAACGAGAGAAGTTTCGAGCAAAAGATTCCGAGAAATTTATTAAGTGCGAGGAGCAGGCAGCAGACGACTTAAGAGTCCCAAACAAATAAATATTAAAAAAACCAATGAAATATAAATTGAATTTTAAGTTTTCTCATTTTCTACAAACCGTCTGGACAATCCGACGAACATCACTTTGCCATAAGAAATTTTGATAAAATTTTTTGATAAACATTCAATGACTCACGTGTAAAGAAGACAAGGTCGCTATCCAGGAATAAGTTTTCAGGTACGGTATCGTTTGCCAAAGGAGTAAGAAAAGCAGTATAGAGCAATGGCTGGAGGATATTATTTATCTGAGCAACCGAATCACTGTGGATTACCCATCGTTAGTTGCTACTGATAATGGTATTTTCCGTCGTCGAATGCATATATTTGTAGCCCTAAGTTGTAGTAGAATTGAAGCTCTTGGAGCTACTTTGGTTGTATACTTGAATATCTGTGGGTTTCCTTCTATTGTGTGTACTTGCAATCTAGTTTTCGCGATCAGTCCAAGTCCAACCATGATTTTGGAAGCTTTGACATATCACGCCTGATTTTTAAAGCTTAGAAGTGACTGGAGGAGTTACATGGAAATGAGTTACATAGAGGAGAGTTCCCTATACGAAAAAGGTAACGAGAGAAGTTTCAAGCAAAAGATTCCGAAAAACTTATTAAGTGCGAGGAGCAGGCAGCAGACGACTTAAGAGTTCTAAACAAATTAATATTAAAAAAACCAATGAAATATAAATTGAATTTCAAGTTTTCTAATTTTTTACAAAACGTCTGGGCAATTCGACAAGCATCACCCTGCCATAAGAGATTTCGTTACAATTTTTTGATAAATATTCAGGGTGTTCGTAAACTACAGTACCTGTCCATTGAATTGCGAAAGATAGCATTTTTTCGTAAAATCAAGTATAACTCGCAGAGTGTTGCATTAAAAAAATCAAAAGTAAGGTCAGTTGCATTGCTCTGTATTAAAGTTCTGAAGAAAACTTTTCAAAAATCAAATCTGATACGCATTTGTGAAAATAATGAGAAAAAACTCTCGATAGAAGTAATTTCAGCTATTCAGATTTTGATGTTACTTGAAAAATTAGTGCAATTAGTTGAAGAAAAAGCTAATAAGTGGTCAAATTTCTTCACAGCGACAAAGGATAGAGGATTAGAAAATAATTGCGTGTAAAAAAATGTATTAAAATGGTTACCGGAATTTAAAACCTTCTCAAATTCTCAATAATACCCTGTAATTTAGAAATGGGTGCTAAAAGTGGTATTAAGGTGGAAAAATATATGCATGTAGTAGCTCTTTTGAAAGATGGGGGTACAAGCTATTCAGATATAGCAAAAGATGTAGGCATCAGTGTTCAAAACTGCAAAGGAATATAAGAATTCACCTACTAAGATAATAAATGTTTTTAGCAGCCGAGCAAATTGCAGAGGAAAGCGGAAAACCACTATAAGACAAGGCAGATTAACTATGCAAAAAACCTTGGAGAACCGAACCGCAACATTTCGGAGTATTTGGAACGACTTAAAAAGCGCTGGTGTCAATATAACAAGACATAATCTTAGAAGATGATTTCATGAAAATTGTTCTTTATGCAATATGGCAGCATAAAAGCCAAAATTTACTTAAGCATTGCGCTGTTAGAAGCAAGATCCTTATGTAGCTGTGCCCATAAAAATCGGTGTCACTCCATTGCTTTAATCAATTTTGGCTTTTATACTGGCCTACTGCATACAGAACAATTTTCATCAAATCGTCTTGTAAGATTATGTCTTATGTAGTCCAGAATTAAAGTTTTAGTCCGAAAAGCTTTCGTTTACGCATAAAACGTAAGTAAAAGAAAAAGTATGTAAAGGAAAGCTGCTCAGTGGCAAGATTGTTGCTTAATGATAAATACAGAACTAACTGGCTAAGCATTGTTGCTATTTAAAAGTATTGTTGCCTATAAATATTTCATTGATGGTAAAATTACTACCCGGTCAAGCAATATAATAGTGTAAAATTCCTGAAATATTTTCGAGAGAAATCCGTATCTCAGGAGTTCGATGAGCCTTATGACCTATTGAACTTTGTCTGGCGAAATAAAAGCTTTGAAGCTACAAAAACCTGCAAATTTTGACAGTCCACCCTAAGGAGGCAAAAATTTTCCTTAAAAGAACTGCTGTATGTTAATTTGTGTTTACATTTTTAACCATTCATTTTTCTTTCACTAAATTGTTTATCTCGCACCTTATGAAGCGTTCCCAAGAACAACAACAACACGAAGAACTTTTTCCATTAACGTAACGCGAACAAACGAACATTTGGTTTCCGGTACACAAGCATGGCAGGATGTTAAAGACGATTAACTGTGTTTTGCACCTGCTTGCGTTATTGCCCGCCAAATGCAAATACAAATAAGCAAACAACTTAACGTACCTATACAATCACGCAAACAGGTACAAATACCTATATACCGACACTATACGCAAGCCCCAACTGGTGTTAATTTATTTGTACTCAATGCGTACTACGCACACAGCCAGACATCATAACGCAGTTGTTTAGTATTCTCACTCACATTCTTCAAATTGGCATACGCTTGTCATTTCTGTGATTTTGATTTATTGTGAAAGTTACGTTAATTGCTACTCTGTAATTCACGCACACCAGTGACTACTTACCACCACTACCACCGCAACCAGTCGAATGTCGATGCATGAGCATTGCATTACCGTGACGCATCATCAATTGTTTTTCCTGTCGATTGGCTTCGCGAAAAATCGCCAAATAGGTGAAAATCATGATGGTGCAGGGAATCCAAAATGATATTGAACTAGAGATGACACAATATGTCTTATTCACAACGAACTCACAACGATCCGGTCGATCTTTGACATCTTGCTTGTGTTGATCGGTGGTATACCAGCCAATGAATATGGGCAAAAATGAGAGAAGCGCTGGTGAAATCCATGTATTAAGTATCATTATGACGACTACGCATTTTGTCATGCTAATCGGATACTTCAGCGGCTTAACGATGGCATAATATCTGTAAAAGAAATGTTAAATTTTAGAGTGAGTGGTTTTGAACTAGCATGAAGATCTTTCATAGTTGAATATTTACATAAATGATTTCTTAATTAGATTAATCCATAAGTATATATTTTTAATTTCCTCTTATTTAAATAAAAATAAAAGAAATGAATTCATTTCTTTGTTGAGTGCAAAAAAACAAATTTCTAATATTCTAACAAGTTACCTCTTGTGAATAAAAACTCCTAACGTTATGCAATAAAATATTATGCTTAACATAAATTGCATACCAATACACCCACCCCAGTTACCGCAATGTTAATGTGTGTCTGTGTATCAGTTGCACTCCTGACAATGCATTCACCACAGCAGGGGAGACAACTCAAGTATCGACCAACCCCTGTAACTTGATTTTGAATTAAAATTTTAAATTACCTGTCCACAGATATGCAGCACAGATGCAGGATGCTCGCCGTAGAGAAATAGACATCCAAACTATTCCACAAGTCGCATAGGAAGGGATCGAATATCCAGCTGTGAAGAGGGAAGGTAAGAGTGAAAAAAAAAAAAACAATAAACTTTAAAAAGGTGAATTTTGAAGTGCAAAAACTACATGGCAAAGTGTAGAGAGCAAAGCGTAGAAATGTAATTAAATTGTGAAATGTAAAATGAAATGAAAAATTTAAATGCATAAGAAACTTAATAGAATTAAAAGTTGAAGCAAACCAAATAAGGGTATTAAATATCTAAAATTTACAAGCAAACTCACATTGGAAAATGAGTAACATGTCAGAAATATACCAAGGATCACTTATTTTATTAGGTTCTTCCACTTCAAATTTATACTTTTAAACTTTTAGGAAAATTTATATTTGCAAAAATACTGGTATCTGGCATTATTTACTTGCAAGAATGAATTCACTAAGTAATAGAAACCAAATTATGATAACACAAATTATATAATTAAAATAACTCACTATTTAATAAATGAAACCTGAATTATTAGCTAAATAAGACTAGAATTTATTTAAAACTAAGGATTTTTTCGTGCAACCGCTTGATAAACAGTTGGACGAGAATTGCAGTATTATCGCGTGCAGCAGCAACCCTGGTCCCAAAATAGTTAAAGCCAACTGTCAAATCTTATCAATAAAAGGAAACAGCAGATCGTGGATGAAAATGGAATGGTGGAATGCAAGTTCCGGCGATGGTATCGTTTTTTAGGAACCCAACCGGCAACGAGGTAAGACGTGTTTTTCAAATATTTTAACCATCCGTGAACGAAACTGAGACTTTCTAGCAAAACCCATATTATACGTATCAATGCACAGTGGCGACGCGAAAGTCCACAAGGAACCGATGGTGGCTCGATTCCTGAATCGGTTGTTATTCATGACTTACAGATATCCTCATCATCCATACTTACCCCATTTGTCACTCGTCTTACTAAGTTTGTATTTTGATATATCTTAAGAGTGCTTTTCAGGGAAAATATGAACAGTACAAAAAAATTGTGAAATAACACAAGGATAATGTGAAAAGGGTTTCTTTCCTTGGCGGGGAAATACATTTTTTTATACGAACCCTGGGTACGACGGCTACATCCCGGCTAGCGGCAAAAAGGTTCGTTATAAAATGATATTACACATTAGCCGTGTTTTTTTTGACGCGTATATACAATTATGGATAATTTTAAATTGCGATAACTCATGAACATTGAGTCGCACAATAAAACTCTAAGGAACTTTTTTATGAAGAATCACGTTCACTACAAAAAGTTTTCATTTTATTTTTAAAAAAATTTATCTTTTCTATAAAAACTGGTTAAGCGCCGATAAACGGCAAAAAAACCCTTTTTTTTAAATAACTTCTAAATAGTAATTTTTTTTTTACGAAAGATTAAAATTATTTGTAGAGCATGTGGTTCTCAATGAAAAAAGACCCTTGGACTTTTTATCGTACGACTCACCGTTCATAAGTTATCGCAATTTGAAAATTACGACAATTGTATATACGCGTCAAAAAAAAAAACAGGCCTATTATTGGGTGTACAACTTAAAAACCGGAATTTGACGGTGGATGTCCGTACTAACAAATATCGTGAAAGCTCGAACTTTATATATATGTCATTTTGAAGGTACATTTGTCAGCTGTCAAAATCAGTCAACAAAACAATTTTATCCTGTGTGCATCATTATTATTTTTCACGACGAATAACTTCGAAAATTGGAGAAAAAGATAGCATTTGCGGGAGGTTCTGTTGGGTAATTTTTTTGCAAAGAAAACTGCTGCGGAAAGTCATAGTTTGCTTGTAGAAGTTTATGGGGACTATGCTCCAGCTGAATCAAGCTGTCGTGAGTGGTTTCAATGGTTTAAAAGTGGTGATTTTGATGTCGAAGACAAAGAACGTCCTGGTCAGGACTAGCTAGGTGTGATCCATTATGAGCTGTTGCCAGGTGGCCATACCATTAATGCTCAACTCTATCGTCAACAATTGATCCGAATGAAGCAGAAAATTCAGGCAGAGCAGCCAACCAGACACGAGTCAATCATTTTCCACCACGATAACGCTCGGCCACATATTGCTGCCCCAGTCAAAAATTACCTGGAAAACAACGGATGGGAAATCTATACAAATTTTGCCTCACCCGCCTTATAGCCCAGACCTTGCACCATCAGACTACCATTTGTTCCGATCAATGCAGAATGCTCTATCAGGAATACGGTTCACTTAAGTTCAAGAAATCGAAAATTGGCTCGATTCATTTTTGGCCGCCAAGCCGGCGCAATTTTTTTGGGATGGAATTCATAAATTGCCTGAAAGATGGGGAAATGTTGTAGCTTCCAATGAAAAATACCTTGAATAAAATATATTGTAACATTTTTCCACAATAAAGTATCAAATTTCGCAAAAAAATTCCGGTTTTAAAGTTGTACACCCAATATTATCTTTGTTCGAGCTTTGGAGCAGCCAGAAAATTACTTTGATTTTGGTTTTTTTTACCTATGCATTTTGCCCTGTTTTTGTAATGTTGGTGTTTTTACTCCAAAACATAGAACAGTAAGCTCACACCACAAAACCACTTGACACGTCATTTGTTGGTAGCTAGTTAATGTAAATCATTATCTGTTCAAAACAACAAAAAAAAGACTTTGATTTCGTTTAAAAAATATATCTGCTTAGATCAGGAGCAATTACATCTCGCTGGTTGTGTTAATAAGTAAAAAAAATATTACCTGACTTTTCGATGCGAATTTTGCGGCGATGGTATTAATGAAGTACTTTTCTTGTATTGATTTTTTTTTAAAACCAACGAATTTTGAATCAAATTGAACTCTGATTAATTTTTCCCAATCCACACTTTAAAATATTATTAGTTATAAAAAAATTATTGTGGTCTAGCAGTAGATCTACAAATGCAATAAGTCGTTTAAAAGATTCAGTTTTTTCATTTTTCATGTTCATTTATATACATATCAACACATTCATGTAAGTATAATATTATGCACATAAGCAAATACACATACATGCAAAATACAGACATTTACAATCGTAAAATTATTTTATGTAATTTGCATAAATTTTGCGGAATAGCAATGCCAACGATAAACGAATATGCATGAAAATTCCCATAGAAAATTATCAAAAATTTGTGATTTCAATGGCTGTCTGGCACTGATTTTTCATTAAGTGCACTGGTTAACATAGTTAAAAGTTTAGAGAGAAAATAAACGTTGAACTTTAACGTTAATATTAGGGAAATAATGTCGCCTGTGGGCATATGTCGGGTGTGGACACCCCCCGTAAATTTTGACAGAAAACAAATACGGCTGTTCTGACAAATGTTAAGCGCGTGTTATGACAGCACGAAGTTTTTGGGCATATACCGGAGCATTCAGACGCATTTGCTTTGTGCTGAGAAGAAAAAAATTTTTGAATGAGTGAAAGTCAACACAAAAGTTTTTTTCAATAATTTTCCAAGTGCGATACATCGAAGTGAATCAATCGAAAAGCTGAATGCAATCTATATTTATGCAGTAAATTTATTATATTTTGTGATTCAAAACCGAATCCAATTAAAATGTTCACACAACAGAATTTGCTTATTGCTTCTCAAAGTGGCTGTCAAAGTCGGTTGTGGGCACCCCTCTTTTTTTACTTAAAGCTCTATATTTTGAGATATTTGAGGTTAAAAACCTGAATACGGTTATTTTTGATGTTAGATGCTGGCTCCAAAAATCTTATTTTTTTATTTTTTTAACATTATTTATATCGTAGTGCTGCTCTTTCTCTTCAAAATGAGTTCTTAAAAGCTGTCATACAATGTTTCCTTCAAAAGTTATGGCCGAATTAAAATGATACGAGCGGCTGCTTTATATATTTCTGGCCTAATAATGAAAATGCGAATATTTATAATCAAAAATGGTTTTTATTGTTTTTCAAAGTGTTCTCCAGCATGATTTATACACTTTTGCATGCGCTCAAACTAATTGTCGAAGCACTTTTTCCACTTCGATTGAGACACCTCCAAAACATGGTTTTTGAGTGCTTCAACAGCATCTTCTGGCGACTAAAATCATTGACCACGCATTTTTTTCTTGATGTGCGGGAATAAAAAGAAGTCATTGGGTATCAAGTCAGGGCTGTACGGCGGATGACCCATCAATTCGACGTTTTGGCCGGTAAAAAGGCGCTGGTTTGAGCCGTTGTGTGAGAGCTCGCATTGTCATGGTGAACAATGATTCGTCTTCTCTTGTTCGTTTTTCGAATTTCTCTGAAGAATTCAGGCAAACAAATTGTGGTGTACCACTCAGAATTGACCGTCCTACGTTGCTCAAGCGGAACAGTCGTCACATGACCAGTTTTGCCGAAGAAACAGGCGACCATTTGCTTCGAAGTGCTTCTTCCACGAACGACTTTCGCTGGATTTGGCCCATCTTCGAAGACCCACACGGTCGATTGCTGTTTTGTTTCGGGCTCATACGCATAGATCCATGATTTGTTACCTGTGACAATCTTATGAACGTCTTTTGAAGCACCGCGATGGTATTTTTTCAACATTTCTTTGCACCAATCGACACAAGCCTTTTTTTGAGCGATTGACAAATTGTGCGGGATCCAACGAGAACAAACCTTTTTTACGGCCAGGTGTTCATACAATATCAAATGTATGATAGTGGGAGAAATGTTCAAGAAGGCCTCTATCTCACGATATGTCACATGGCGACCTTGCATTATAAGTTCACGCATGGCATGAATGTTCTCCGACAAAACGGCCGTTTTTGGACGACCTTCACGGAATTCGTCTTTGAGCGAGCGTCGGCCACGATTGAATTCATTAAACCTGTTTTTCACAGTGCTATACGATGGTGCTTCATAGCCGTACAAAGATTTAAGTTCATCAATGCACTCTTATCGTAATAATCTACGTCGAAAGTTGTGAAAAATGATCGCACGAAAATGTTCACGAGTTAATTCCATTTTTTTGCCAAATTGATTTTTTCAAGTCACTGTAAACAGCATAAATGATGGTTGTACGTCAAAACGTTCTGAGTACGTTTATGCTAAAAAATGTCAAACTTTCCAATGGAAATGCCAGATTGCACCTGGCAACACTTAGTGTTGCCTAGAAATGTATATAGCAGCCTATGTATCGTGAAATCCTATATAACGATTATCTAGAAGCAGTCTATTAATTTGATGAAGCCATCTTAAATCGACCTTTTGAAGCAAACATCGTACGACACTTTTTAAGAGCTCATTTTAAAGAAAAAGAGTAGCACAAGGAGATGAATTAAGCAAAAAAAAAATAAAAAACAATTTGTGCAATCTGCATCGAACCTCAAAAATGTTCGTATTCGAGGCTTCAACCTCAAATATCTCAAAATCTAGAGCTGATCGGCCAAGCTTGACCTCGTATTTGGATTCCACGCTAAAAGTTCCTTCAGAAATCACCTTCGGCTACCCTGGAACAAAATCGTTGTTGTGTTGTGTTATTGAACTTTAAGAAATCCTTTTAAAAACAATACATTTTGATTTTGAAGTGATGTTATTAGGAACAAAATCTGTTAGAATAAATATTATGTTCGCTACACGTAGATACTAATTTTTGGCTATACTTTGCGTGCCATCGGGTTTTCGAAATTAAATTCAGGCATCAAACTTTTTATAATATATCAAAAATTGTTTAAATAAATTCAAAAAATATTTCACTTCCTCTCAGAGATAAAAGGCACTATATCTTTCTCATTTTTAGCTCTTTAAAGCATTTTGTCAAAAAAGATGAGAATCCTTTTCTTGCGAAAGGCCAAATTCACACTCTTAGGATCGGATTCAGTCATTAGTTAGCTAATGACAAGGGTTTAATCAACTTTTCAGTCATTAGTTAACCAATAGTTAAACCGCCAAATTTCATTGGTTAACCATTAGTTAACCAACACTTGGGTGAACAATCACGCGCAATCACGCAACATATTTTTCACAATCTTTCCCAATCTCAAGCAAAAATCATGTTTTCACAAATTCATAAACATAATCCTCAAATTTATCCCGTGCTGCCATATTTTTGTTTTTAGTCATTGTTTGGTTAACCGAAACGCTGTGAATATGAAGCAGATGTCAAACTCTTGTCAGCATTTTAGTTAACTAATTAGTAAGCTATTGACTGTGAATCCGGGCCTTAGTCTTTGATACGATTTCATTAGAAGTTCCAGTAGCTATGATGTCAATTTTTTATACCAAGCAATTGTAGGAAAAGTTTTTTATTTGTTAGACAGTGTTGTACTGGCTATTCCACCACAAAGTAGGCAACGATTTTTACAATTTTTATTTTGTGCGCTTGTAATGAAGGCATAACGATCATAAATGGCAACTTTTTGCAAACAAACTTTTTAATGTAGGTGTAAATTGTATGGGAGGCGACGACGACGATGACGAAATTCAAAGCATAAAGGGGGAGGAGCTGGGAGCAATTTGATGGTTCAATTGTGATAAGCAGCGCAGCAGGACGTTTTGCCATTACAAATAAATGAGAGTTTATGCCAATGTTTTGCGAAATTTTAATGCTGCCAACTTGTGACGCCTACGATATGCAGCCAGCCAGCAAGCGCAAGCGAGGCGGCGACCCAATTATGGCCCATTTTAAAGGCTGTTGGCTGGCTGTTCATTTTTGCGCTATCGCAATTGCTGTAAATTTTTCTTTTTTGTTACACAGTAAATTTATTATCAGCAAAGCACTTGGTGACATTTCAGCACAGCACAGGTAAGCAAACGCTGCAACATTGAAGAGCGCTGAGAAAGAATACTCGCGTCGTCCGAATGGCGGATATATACATGAATATATAGACGGGTATAGATTGAGTAGCGAAAGGTGGACTATATAGTTATACGTGCCAGCGGCTAAATTGTATAACGATGCAATTATAAAGAAGTTGGACGCTTGGCGGAGTGGTAGGGCGTGGAGACGTCGTGGTGGTTTAAAGTTGCTTTTTGTATGGTGCTTTGAATGGTGCTATGAAATGAATTCCATTTGGCTTTGTTTGTAAATAGAAAAGTTTTTGAGTGCGCTAAAGTTGAATTACAAAATGGTTGGTGGCGGCGAATCCTTCAACCCGCCAGCAAGCAACTTGCTATCGTCATGGCGAAATTTGCAAACAGTTTATTAAGCAGGGTCAAATGGGTGCTGCTGCATAGTGTGCGCTTGGTATGGCTGCGCATAAAAAACTGAAACCCTATTTACGTACATTAGTATTTTATGGTATTTTATGCTAATGTTTTGTTTTGCGAGTAGTTTTCATAAAATTTATAGTTAAGTGATTTTAAATGAGGTTGGTCAATAATACCAATGTTACCAGAATTACGTTTTATTTGAGCACAAGGATGACGGTTGTGTAAATTTTTACATTTTACTAAGTCGAAAGAAATTGCATTTGATAACAAAGTTCTGAGCAATACGAAATTATGAAAAAAAATACATTTAGCTCTATTTAACCTTTATAATGAGTTTTTAAGCTTTGTGTATTAGCGAGATTTGAAATGCATTAAAATGAATTAAGTTAAACGAGCTTAAAGCAAATTCAATACAGAATTACATGTAACAATTTCTACAGACAGCACACGCATAAGGAATAGATCAGTCTTATTTTGAAATCTTTTTGGTCATTATACGGCTATGATTGTACGCTAGATAAGGTCGAAATTAAGATTCATTCCAGCATCGTCTCAAAAGTAAGAAGGACTCTTTTTTTGTACTTAGAAAAACTAATGGAGCTCATAACATTTTGCTACCCAAATTTGCTCAAAAACTAAAGACTACTATATGTTCTTGCAAAAGTTTAACGTTAAAAACTATACATTCTTTTTTGCAGTATAGATAATACTCGGCTCCAAATGTTTTTTTTTTTTTTTAATAACGCGTTCGGGAAAATGATTTCTTGTTCAAAAGCAAGACATCTTACGAAAAAAGTGTACAGTGGTAAAATGCTAAGAATCGTTCGAAAAATATGTGTGAACTTTTTCAAAATTCGTGGACATTTTTTATTTTTTTTGGACCAATTTTTTAAAAATTATAAAATTAAAAAATTCACTTGTATTCTTCGGACGATTCTAAACATTTTTTTCCGTATGAACTTTTTTCGAAGGATGCCTTGCTTTTGAGTTAAAAAGTTTTTTTCCGACCGCGTTATTGAAAGAACCCCAAAAAATTAGATTTCTAGAACAAAACATTATCTATGCTGCAAAGAAAGTTTTTAACTCCAAAATTATTTCAAAGATACAATCTTTATTTCTGGGTATTCATTCTGCAAAGAAAAATATTTTTTCAACAAAACATGTTTTTGTTTTGCCGAAATGGGCCTTCAGGAGAATCTCGGAACGAAAAAAAAAATTATTTAGATGCTTACAAAAATAAGATATGAATGATGAATGGTGAAACTTGCCAAATATTTATAAATGCCTTCTTGTAACGCACGAAAAATGGAAAAAATTGAAAAAGTGCTACGTCTAGTCAAAATCATTTCTGAGCAATATTGATTAAAAATATTAAAAAGGGGGCGTGGCACTTTGCTGAAAGAAAAATTCTGGAAAAAAATTTAAGTTACTAAGTATGGAAGAAATATGACCGTGTAGAATTATTTCTTTTTCGAAAGCTATCATATAAAGCGAAACACCGACTAACATTCTCTGAAGACTGGCTGAAGCGATGATATAAGCATTTCCGAGCAATCTTGAACCACAGCTCTACTGTATCTGTTTAGAGGTAGTATGTGGCCTAAGACATTTTTCAAATATTTTAGACTCCCCATATCTAACATATACGATTTTTTTCATAGCCTTTTATACTCTTTTTTTAAGAGAGCGTAGGAAAATGATAAGCTCCTCCCTCCGAAAAGTCTTTTGTCATTCAAGAGTGACTCTTTAATGAGTACTAATATTTCCTTCTTCCATAATAGCTCGCAATTTCAAATCTAAGTACAGCCTTCGTCTATTGATGAAATAATTAAAATGATTCAAACAAAGGTCGCGGCATTTATTAAACTTCCACTGAACTACTAAAAGACACAATATTTTTTCCATTTCCAGATCTGCAGCATTATGCAAGTTGGGGTTAAAGTAATGTCATAATTTATATTGGCTGCCATTTTGTTAAAAATTGAAAAAACTGGGCTTTGTTTCCACTGATAGTTTTTTTTGAAAATGTGAAACTGATGAGGTTAACTACACAGTAGGCCCCTGCGGGTAAGGGGTCAGAATATGCCCGAGGTAAGCATGCCTGTCGTGAAAGGCGACTAAAAGTGGGTGACCAACCAGGGTGTGGAAGGGTGTAGCGTTGGACAGCGTTGCGCATCACAAGAAAAACCCACAAGGCCCGTAACTGGCACCGAGAAGGCGAGTCGATGCCACCTTAAAATAAGCATCTTGTCAAAATCCTGAAGCGTCTGACCCATAGTGGGCGGCTCCCAGGTCAGCGTCTGTTCCAGATTGGGCGGCTGAAATTAAAAGTGAATTTGGCCACTATAGTTGCAGCGCTTGCCGGATCCAGCTTTAAGCTGGTAACTTACTGCGTGGGGCGTTGCTGAGAAGATTATACTAATGAAGCATGGATCGAAAAACGATGAAAAACAACTCTCCAAGTGGTACCCACCTGCCTCGGCAGTATGCACATCGGATTTGGAGGTGCAAGAAATATGCATAGTTAGGAATGATTTTCCTATAACTGGAACCAATATGGTTCGTCAAAATTTTAAAATCCTTTCGATGAAAACTCGAACACGCATCGGCTCTTGGAAAGTCCGAACTCTTAATGAACCGAGCAAAATACACCAAGCCGTAAGAGAGCTCCACAAATTCAACCTTGCAACATTGGGATTAAGCGAGTGCAGATAGAACGGTGCCGACGAATATGTACTTCCTGACGGCGAAAAATTTCTATACTCCGGTAGAGCGCAAAATGACATCCACAGGGATGGAGTTGCATTTTTGTTAAGTGAAACTGCAGTAAAGGCAGTTATGGAATAGAAACCTGTAAACAAAAGGCTCATTTGGTGCAGATTTCTAAACCCTGCAAGAAATATTACCATCTTGGCAGAGAGAGAAACCAAAGACGAATTCTACATCCAGCTCACTGCAGCAATAAACAGTGCTCACAAGAACGACATCATAATGGGTATGGGCGATTTGAATGCCAAAGTAGGCTCAGAAAACCTTAACCTTGAGCACGTGATTGGAAGACATGCTTTGAGTGCGAGAAACGACAATGGAGAGCTTCTCATTGACGCCTGCAATGCAGCCGGTCTTGTCGTTGGATGTACGCTATTCCCACACAAAAAATGCCATAATGCTACTTGGGTGTCTCCAAACAACATCACTGAAAACCAAATTGACCACTTCTGCATTATCAAAAAATGGAGAGGGAGTCTTCTGGACGTACAAGTAAAGAGGGCCGCTGACATAGGCTCCGACCACCATCTTCTCGTAGCGGTCATTCGACTAAGACTTGCCGCTAATAAACGTCCCACCGAACAATCTCTAGCAAAAAAATTCGACGTGCTTAAGCTTAAGAACGACAAGATACGCAGATCTTCCGTAGAAGAACTTAAAGCAGTTCCGTTCGATTGTGGTGGAAGTATTGAAACATCATGGAGAGCAGTTAAGACGGCGGTCTTAAACTCCAGTGAAAAAATACTTGGGTTTCGACCCTCGAATAAGAAGCACTGGATGAGCGAGGAAACGTGGGATCTTGTCGAAAAAAGAAGAAGCGCAAAAAAACTGAGAGACGATGCTAAAACTAGAGCGCAAAAGAACGTCGCCGAAAAGGTCTTTAACTCTCTCAGTAAAGAAGTCAGGTGATCGTGCAGACAAGACAAAAGAAGAATGTATAACGACCTCGCGAGTGAAGCTGAAATCGCTGCAAATGCTCAAAATCTCAGGCAGCTTTTCGATATCACCCGCAGATTATCTGGCATAAAACTCCAACAGAGCCGCCCTATCAAAGACAAAAACAGAAATCTCTTAATATCCGCGAAAGAACAACGAAAGAGATGGAAAGAGTATTTTTGTGATATACTTAATCCCATGTCTACAACATCCCCGCAACCAGAATCACCATCTACAACTGTCGCAGTGACTCGCAGTAGTAGTCGAATACAAACACCACCGCCTAGAATCGATGAAATAGTGAAAGCTATCCAAAGCATGAAAAACAACAAGGCCGCCGGTATAGATCAAATAACTGCTGAACTGCTAAAGGCATGCCCCATAACATCAGCTAAAATTCTGCATCCTCTGCTCACCAAAATCTGGAGCGAAGAGCGTTTGCCAGAAGATTGGCTACATGGCATGTTAGTCAAATTGCCGAAAAAAGGTGACCTAAGCGAGTGCCAAAACTATAGAGGCATTACCTTGCTCTCAGTACCATCAAAAGTATTGACGAAAGTGCTTCTGAACAGGGTAAACAAAAACTTGATTCGGCCATTCGAAAGCAGCAAGCAGGATTCCGGCGAAACCGATCACGCGTGGATCAAATCAACACCCTCAGAATAATTGTCGAACAATCATGCGAGTGGCGTGCTGCACTTCAACTTGTCTTCGTAGACTATAGCACTGCCTTCGACAGTGTCTCCGGAGAAAACATATGGATTTCATTACAACGAAGAAGTATTGCCGCAAAGGCCATAAATTTAGTACGTGCACAATCTGAAGGCTTTAAATGCAGTGTGTTATACAACGGGTTCTTGTCACCGACATTCACCACTAATTCAGGCGTACGGCAGGGGTGTCTACTATCACCCTCACTCTTCCTTATGGTTCTTGATGATATCCTAGATAAAGCTCTTAATAAGACCAAAAGAGGTATCCAATGGAGCTTTACCGAACATCTGGAAGATCTCGACTACGCTGACGACATCTGCCTCTTATCATCCAAACATTCAGACATGCAAAGCAAAATTGAAGACCTTGTCTTGGAATCATAAAAGGCCGGCCTAAAAATCAGCGTACACACAGAAAAAAAAAATTGTATTTCCAACAACTTTATGTTTTGATTCAAGAATTTATGTTGGTTGAAATCTTCCCAACAACTTTTGCTCTTGTTTTAAATACGAAGTTGTTATTTATTAAATAAAACGAAAAATTGTTGAATCAAGTAAAAAGTTGTTGGAAGCTTAAGAGCGGAAATTGTTGTTTTAAAAGCGAAACTGTTGGCAATGTTTAAGAACGAAATAGTTGAACCAAGAATAAATGATTGTTGAAATGTTTATGGTTTTATAAGTATTTATTTGGAATCTTTCTTACAACAATAGGATTGAAACAAAAGCATAGACATTGGGTGCCATATGAGATGAAGTCGAGAGACGAACACGGTGTTTTCATATGTATGAACTACTGCTTCAACGGCAGAAAAGGAAAATTTTTTTCACCTATTGTGACTGGCGATGGAAAATACAGTACAGCACTAGAGTCCTAAGCAAAATCTTGAGGTTGGCCAGGTCCATGCATCGACATCACCCGCAAACCCAAATATCCAGGATTCGAGGATCAATAGGTTTTAATTTATTATGGAATGCATATTCTGCCAGAAAGATGAGAAAAAATATGGTAAGTGATGGGGTAAACTTTGGGTGAAATGTTTCTTACCCTTATTCGTTAAATAAAGCTTTTTTTAAACAAAAAAAAAAAACAGCTAGAACTTATTCAGTAATAAAGCCCTGAACACATTCGGTGCGAGCTGCGAGTGCGAGAGAAAATAGCTTTTGCTCAAACGATTTTTTGAGCTTTTTCTCGTGCGTAAAAACACAATCAACTCGTTGCGAGTAAGTTTTTTTTATGAAAATTGAAAACAAATGAAAACAAAAAAACGAAAAATAAAAACGTATTTGTTTTCAAAATTATTTAAACTTCAAATTGAAATTAAAAAATTCAGTTGAAAATAATAAATTTAAATTTTTCTGTTTGGTCTTGTTCTTCTTTTTTAAAAATCGTCAGAAAAATAGAATCAATTCAATCGCACTGCGAGAGCTTTTATAAATGACGTTTAATAAAAGCTCAATTTTGTATCTTACTCTAACATGTAGAGAAAATCGTGCTATCTCGGTCGGGTTTCTCTCGCACTCGCAGCTCGCACCGAATGTGTTCAGCACTTAAATCGAACTTTTTTTTTGCTTATAAAAAGAATGTTTGAAGTTTTGTGTTTTAAAATATGTATTTGTCATATTTTTTATGACAAATGCGTAAAAAATTAAATATCAAGAATAAAATTGTTGATTATAGAATAAAATTCTAATTCCAACAATTTAGAAATAACAATTTTTTAAGAGAGAAAAATTGTTGCTTTAACAATCTTTTTTTTTCTGAGTGTATCAAAGACTAAAAGCTTGAAGTTAAACGCAAACACGTTTAGAGCTGGCAGTGGTGACATCGAAAACGTTGATAGCTTCACCTGTTTAGGCAGCATTATCTCCAAGGATGGTGGAGCAAAAGAGGATATCAACTCAAGAATAGCAAAAGCAAAAGGCGCGTTTGCTCAACTGAACAAAATATGGTCTTCATCCTAGGCCATGGCCTAGGGCCCCCGACGAGCAGGGGCCCCCACGAAAATCTAAGCGCTAAAATATTTAATCGGCTGATTAAAAGAACTAGCTCACAAAATTTGGCAAATTTAAGTCCAAGCATGCTTTGACAACAACAAATCATAACAAAATTAGAATTCCCAATGCTCGATCGCAACGAAAAAGGCTTCATCACACTTGAGTTAAGCTGCATGAAACTGTTGTTGTTGTTTTAAACGTCACAAAACCATTTGATGCTTGGCCGTTTTGCAAAACTCATTTGGTCGGTTTTCTTGATAAAAAAAGAACGTTTTTTTAATTAGTGACAAATCGAGATGTTGTTTTATGTGAAAAGTTTTTAAAAGATGAACGTCGTTGTAATATTTAAAAGAGATGTCGAAAGATTATTTTATAAATTACTATACTGTTAATTTTGTAAAGTCAAAAAAAATATTTGTCAGAAAAAAAACTATTTTGATTGTTTTATTGTGTTTACAACCTTCATATGATATCAATAAGCTGGTTAAGGGGTTTGAACACTGTAAACGTTTCAGGTGGTTTATATTTTATTAATTAAGAAAAATTGGCTTGACATATAAATATAAAACTTTGTATAAGGACTACGTTCGACAAAATTGTCCGACACATTTTATCCAATAACTTGTTTTCAAATTACTCAATTTAAAATTTTTTTTTCGCAGTAGGCTTTGAATTGAATGTACCAAAACTATGGTTTTCAAATTTGGTCCCTAGTCAGTCATATTTACTTCAAAATGGTAAACGAGCTATAAGTTCGAAAGTCCATAACAAAAATTTTTGAAGACCACCCGCGGTAGACAACCAATAGAATTGCTCGGAATAGCAAAATTGATGTGAAATTGGTATCAAGAGTTTTTAAAAAATTTAAGGAAGACATGGATGTCTTTTGAAAGCCAGGTTCCGCGAAAGAAAAAGGCATTCGCGACCAAAACAAAACGAAGAACTTCATCACAATTTTAAAGAGAAACCCAACATTTCATGCAGAAAACTGGTAAAGGTAAAGTGTTCCGAGTTTTTAGTTCGCAAGACCAAAAAAAAGGTTTGTTTGAAGACGTTTAAGGAACAAAAAGTTTCTGACAGAAATGCTATGAAGAACACGAAAGCAAAAACAGCACGGCATAAAATTAAAAATAAATTTTTTCCCAAAATTTTGAATGCTGCATCATGGACGACGAAACGTATGTTTTAGCCGATTTTGCGCTGCTTCCTGGCAAAAAATTTAACACTGTAGACACGCGGGGGAATGTGGGCGAAAAGCTTAAGTCAAAAAAGCAGTCGAAATTTCCTCTTAAGTTTTTGGTTTGGCAAGCAAACTGCAGTTGTGGCAAAAGGAGCAATTCTTTTTTAACCACTGGAACATTAAACTCCGAATTCTATATTAAGGAATGCTTGGAAAAAAGACTTTAGCCTTTCCCACGAAAGCATGAAGTTTCCACTTTCCTTTGGCCAGACTTAGCATCTTGTCATTATAGTAAAATAGCCTTGCAGGGGTACTCAAGAAATAATGTGATTTTGGTGCCTCGTGAAGTAAGTCATGCAAACTGTCCAGAAATCTGGTCAATTGAAAAATTCTGGGCTTTGGTCAAAAAGAAGATAAAGGCTACAAAAAAAGTTGCCAAGGATGCTACAAATTTTTGCATGTAGTACTAACTTCAATTAATACATATGCAAAGTTTTATATTTATATGTCAAGCGTATTTTTTTTAATTAATAAAATAAAAACCACCTGAAATTAAAACGTTTACAGTGTTCAAAATCCTTAAATTCTTTAAATGCATAAACAAAGATTAATTTTACAATTATTAAAAAAAGAGGGCCCCAAAATTTGAATGGCCTAGGGCCCCCATTTGTCTTAATCCGGCACTGGTGCGAAACATGGCTTGCTACTGAACAACCAACGAACAAGCTGCAAGTATTCGTCAACAAATGCTTAAGGCGTATACTAAAAATTTGGCGGCCTCGCACTATATCAAATGCCGAGCTACATCAAAAATACAAACATAAGGCTATAGCAAACGAGATCAAGCTGCGCAAATGGGGATGGATTGGTCACACTCTCCGGAAACCACGCAGCGAAGTTTGTCGCCAGGCCCTTGAGTGGAATCCACAAGGCAGTAGAGGACGTGGTAGACCCAAAATCAACTGGAAAAGGTTGTTGGAAAAGGAAATCCAAGAATCGGGAAAATCGTGGCAAGAGATCAAAGTCATCGCAAGGGATCGTGACAAATGGAGAGATTTCCTAGGAGTTAAAGGAGAATACATACATACATACAATAAATTATGGCAAATTGATGTAAAATAAGTGGTAGGTTGAATGTTACGAATATTTAGAACCAAAAACATGCAACTTAAAAAGAGAATAAGTCCAAAATCTGGATCACATCTGATTTAAAAAATTAAGGATAGGCACGGGGTCATTAGTTTAAAAACTGATATCATTATTATCTATAATATAAGAAAAAGAAATTTATTTTATTGGTAAAACGGCAAAAGTTTCTTGAAAGTAAATATTAATTTAATCTACATAAAAGCAAAACCCATATGGGATTTAATTTTGTACAAGAATATTTTTCAATATGCGAACTAAATTTTCTAACTTTCCTGAAAAAAATTAGTTACAGTGAACATAAACAAAAACTTCCTAAACTTTGTGTTCTCTCTTGCAATTTGCAGCAAACAAACTGGCAAAATGTTTTTCAGCAGCTGCACCACAAAAACAAACTGAACAACTTTGCGATACATAATCAAAAATTTGCTAAACCTATTTAACTGGAAATCCCGCAAAACCCCAAAGGAAATAAAACTCGAAAATTTCACAATATTACTGGGTATACCAATAAACATTACATAAAATCTACAAAAAGTTGTCGAAAAAGAAAAAAACAAACTCTCTCCAATGGCAGCGCAAAAAATAACTGTAAGGACATATGAATTGAATGTGTAACATTTCATTAAGGAAGTAGGGGGTTTTTTTTTTTTTTTTCAATTACACAAATTTTAAACGTTTCGCTTTTCAGCTGACGACAACGATGTTGACGCCTTGAAGTGTAAAGTGTGAACAACGCACGACAACAGAAATGAATTGAACGAGTAACATTGGCTTATGAGCAACAACAGTTTAAATTTGAAACCAAGGAGAAGCCACAATTTACATAAATAATTTAATATACGCACGCAGCACACATATAAAAATGTATGTGCATGTGTGTGTATGTGTGTTGCCGCTACCCAATGGGGAATGGAACGCATCAATAGCGCTTCTGAAGCGCTCTAAAGCAGCAGTGAAGCGCATCTCTCTCGTTGCCAAAAGCGCTGAAATTAACATTGGCATGTCATTGGAACGAAGCGCTTCGCTCTCGCTACCAGAAATGCTCTTTGGATGCGCATCGCTCTCGCATCCAGAAATGCTGTTTGGATGCGCTTCGCTCTCGCTACCAGAAATGCTCTTTGGATGCGCATCGCTCTCGCATTCAGAAATGCTCTTTGGATGCTTTTTAGATGACAATAAAAATATATTTAAAAAATTAATTTTTAATTGAAATTTTACGTCTTTCGTCAACAAAGACACATCAGACTATTATTTTTTTTTGATGTAATTATAATTATTTTTATTTTACTAAATTAATTCTAATTGAAAAATTGCAAGTTGAAAACTTTTGTGTTAGGTCTGGGCCGGAGTTGAACCGAGGACCTCACGGTTGCTACAACTCTCAATCGCAGTGCCAGTCGCTAGACCACTGCTCTATCATCGCGCTCTTACGAAGACGACTTATTGATTTATTTTGTTTTGTACGTTAATACATGACCGAAAGCGCATCGCTCTCGCATCCAGAAATGCTCTTTGGATGCGCATCGCTCTCGCATTCAGAAATGCTCTTTGGATGCGCTTCGCTCTCGCATTCAGAAATTCTCTTTGGATGCGCTTCGCTCTCGCTACCTATAGCGCAGAAAATATGCGCATACAAATCAGCTCTTTGGATGCGAGAAGGACGCGCATCGATATTGCATCTTGGGGATGCGCATCGAAATTTTCTGTTGGGTACAAACCAAGCAATCAGCTAACAGGCGGCATATCGTTAAAGTCACCAATACACTGACTGACAGAGCCACATCACCATCTAAACACCAACAAGTTATGATTTGAAAGTAAAAACTTTTTAAGCTTGTTAAAGCTTGATTTCAACTGAGTGACGGCGGCAGCGGTGGCGCAGGCAACAACAATCACAATAAAGGCAACTACATAAATGTATTAAGCTGACAAACAACAACACATTCGTGACGGAGTCGCACAAAAGTGACCAACTTGGAATGATTTTTAAATTTGAGAAATTATATCAACACTGAAAAATAAAAAAAACAACTTTGAAATCAAGTGAAAATGCATTTGATTTAAAAGCGCTATAAATTTAAAAAATCAAGAGATTTTTTATTTGATTCAAATGGTATTTTCATTAACAATCGAGCAAGTACTTTTTAGAATAGAATTTCAATCGATTTCACCTGATACACATTTATTACGTTTTGTCCGAAACCAGTTCTTTTGTCCTGTAGGTTTTATCACAAGACTGTTGGAATAAGGTATGTACTCGAAAAAAAGTAGTCGCTGTAAACATAGAGTGTCGCGTTAAATATTACAGTAAAAGCAAATGTTACAGATGTTATCGTCTCAGATTTTTTTGTCTTACATTCCTTCATTAATGGTTTTGTAGAATTTTGAATAGTATTCATAATGACTTCATCGAAATAGAGTATGCTAGATTAAGTTGTGCGCAAAAAACACGATTTTCCATATTTGCCTCAAGAAGAAATTGTATTAGGTATAAATATTGTAAAATCAACGGAAGCTTGCGCACTTAAAAAATTTAGTGAACGATTAACTGCGGAAAGGAAACTTGGAAGTGTTCGAAAAAAAGGATTTACCTCAGAGGAAAACGCAAAAGACGTGTTACGTGCCTATAAAAAAACTTATGGACTCTCCATTAGAGATATGGCTAAAAAAGTGCATTTGTCGTCCGGAAATGTACAGAAAGTTTAGACAGAGAAAGTTTTCAATCATATAAAGTACTACTGGCACCAAATAGGATTGATTGCTTATAAGCAAACACAGCTGCTAAAACCCACTCACGAAACCCCTACGACCGTTTTGTACATACACAATTTTGAATTCATTTTAATGGACGACGCAACTTACGTCAAAGCTGACTTTAACAGCTTCCGGGTCAATTTTTTTACACCGCAAAAAAAATGTTGCGCCAAATTTAAAGCGAAAGAATAGAAAAAATTGCATAAAAATATTTTAGTAGTTTGGGAAGCAATTTGCAAATGCGGTTTCAAGAGCTCAGTATTTGTTGCAACTGGTATAATTAACCACCAAATTAATGTGAAAGAGTGCCAACAGAAACGTCTGCTGAATATGATACGCCTTCTCAAAAATCTTGTATTATTTTGAGCATTTTTGGCTAGTTGTTACTATGGCAAAGTGGCCATGAATTGGTGTGAATTGCCCTGAGCTTCGGCCGATTGGAAAATACTGAGCTTTAATGAAGAGAAAATTGGTAAAACAAAGAAAGTTGTCAAAAATAAAAAAGCTAAAACAAAAGTGGATCAAGGTCACTAGGTCACTCAAAGTGATGTGCAGAGCCTAATGGCAGGCGTTAATCCAAATTTACGATATTTTGCATATGTCTCAACCAAATGAACAAACCTTTTCACTTTCTTAAAGAAATAACCTCGAGCTTCAAAAAATGTATTGCTTTCTTTTTTTCGGTCAAAAACTAAACGTTTTATACCCATTTTTTGTCGACTACTTTTTTTCGTTTACATGCCTTAAGAACACGAGCACGGTTATTTTTGCAGACTGCACAAATTTTTTATTTTTTGTTTTTTTTTACCTAATTCATCACGTAGTGTTGCTTTTTTGCTTCAAAATGATCTCTTGAAAAGTGTCGTACGATGTTTCCGTCAAAGATTTGGTCGATTTAAGTTGATATCAGTCCATGTGCTTAGTGATGTCATCTTAAAATGACCATTTTGAAGCAAAAAAGCAGCACTACGTGATGAATTACGTAAAAAAAAAATGTACAGTCTGCAGCGAACCAGCAATGTTCGTGTTTTTAACCTCAAACATCCCAAAATCTAGAGCTGATGGGCTGATTCTGGCCTCGGATTTGGATTCTAAGCAAAAAGTTCATTCAAAAATTACTTTCAGCTGCCCTGCAACAAAATCGTTGTAGTGCTGTGTTATCCATCTATTCTAAAACTATTTGAAAATTATTGGGTTTTCACCTTGTTTTTTTATTTTTTATAATTTTTACAAAATTTATTAAATATTTTTATTTAATCTCATTACTTTTAAGTTAAGTCCAATCAGTTAATAAATTTTTTTGTTGTTTAACTAATTTCTGGCTATACGGTTAATTAAACAGCTACTCAATTAAAGTTTTTGCTGCTCACTTACTATTTTTTTTCCGCTTAAGTTATTTTCTTTTTACAGAATATTTAATTTTAATGTTTTCAAATACTTCCGCCAATTCATTTTCATATTGCTCAATCAAATATTTGTCGAAATATTTCTTTTATAGCTTCTATACTTTTCCGCGACCTTATATGATTTGTGCTGCAATCTTAAAATTAAAATATGTACTTGTTCGAATGCATGTACTTACAGCTCTGCCTAATGCCTGCCTATACGCACACATGCGTTTCATTCATTCAAATGTGATGTATTGCATGCATGGCAGTGCTTCCCATAAAGCACAGAAACAAGAATGCACAGAACTGCAGCGCAAAATGCAAAGAATGAAAAATACAATGACGAGGACAGCGACGACGACGACGACAACACAGAGGATTCTTTTGCCCTGACAGTCGTGTGAGTCGTTGCGTCCTTAAAAAAGGAAAAAAAAAAAAAAAAAACAAATAACAAAAATGAGATGTAGTTTATTTTTTGTGTTTTGTAATGCACATTTTAATACTTATACAGACACTTGCACTCAAACACGCATGCATGCATAATACATACAAACATACTCATACACACACACACAACCTACACTCATATGCACTTGTTAGGTTTTTCCTTTGCGCTTTGCATGTAGCTTTTCATTTTTCTTTAATATTTTTCATTTTCCACACTGCCTGCTTGCATGTAACAGTAGTTTCTTTTTAAATTCATACAAAAAATCCTTAAAAAAAAGAATGAAGAATGAAGGATGAGACGAATAGACGGAGGAGATTGTTTTGTTGCTTTGCTTTCTCTGTGTTTGTGTTTTATTCATGTGTGCATTATACTCACCGTCCCGTTACTTGGACACTAAAGTTAAATGTCATGGCCATAATAGCGACCATTATATCAGCCATGGCTAAGGAGACTACAAAGTAATTCGTTATAACTCTGTAAAGAAAAAAGAAAAACAAAAACAAAAAATGAAAAAGAGAAATGTTAAGTAAGTGCTGAATATGAATTTTTTGGCAAAAAATGTTAACTTGAGAGATACTAGTTCGTAAAATGCTTAAAAATGCAAAGAGATTTGCTTTGCGTATAAAAAAATACAATACTTGGAGTTTCGGCAGCAACAGCAGCCGCAGCATGTGTTGCCTGATTAAAGTTGAAAAAATTTGGAACAAATGGGTTGACGTTGATGTAGAAATGAAAGTATTAAAATGGCAAATTATGGGATAGACGCTTACACATTATGAAATCAGTATTAGATTATTGAAAAATTGTGGTAATATATCAAAGAAATTAGTCCAAGGGGAAATTAGTAAAGTAGAAAAATATAAACTTGAAATGTAAAGAAAGTTAAAGAAAATTTATGAAGTGTTCGAAAGATGTAAATTAATTAAAGCTGAATAACAAGCAAAGTTTTGAACGAGTCAAAAACTGTTGAAAGTTTTTAACAAAAAAAAAAAAAAAAAAAAAAATTACAAAAAATTTATAAGTCGAAAAAGTTAATTACAAACTTGTAAGGGTATTATCTTTGAACTGGGCATATATAAACACCCTACAATGTAGCATTTTCAAAAATCTTGCTTGCATGGGATGTGCCACGCCCTCTTATCCGAGTTCACCCAGTTTTTGCTCAGAGCTTGGATTTATAGTTTTTAGTGTCTGAGTGAAATTTAGTTGGATTATCCCAATAAACGTTTTCAGTATAGAGTTTTGAAGCTCTTGCTTGTATGGGAGGTGCCACGCCCTCTTGTTCGAGTTCGTTTAGTCTTAGCTCAGAGCGTGCAATTATAGTGCTTAGTGTTTTAATGAAATTTAGTTGGATTATTTCAAAAAATTCTTTCAGTATAGCGTTTTGAAGCTTTTGATTACATGGGAAGTGCCACGCCCCCTTGTTCGAATTCACCTAGTTTTTTCTTAGCGCTTGTGCTTACAATTCGTCATATTTATGTGTATTTTGGTTGCATTGTTGTGAAAAGTACTATTAAAGTTGCATTTTGAATATATTTTTTGTATGGGAGGTAGGCGTGTCCGCTGACCGATTTCACTCATTTTCAATCCGACGAGCTAACTTTGACGACAGAGGCAATGTTCCAAATTTCAATGAATTATCTTGCTCAGTTTTTTCAAAAAATGTATTTCCACGCACCCAGCCAGCCGGACAGATGGACATGGCTATTTCGATTCAGGAGGTGACGCTTAACCAGAATATGTAGTACATATTATGTACCCTTTTCTATATCTGTCACGCCTCCTTCTCTGCGTTACAAACGGAAGTATAAAGTGAATATACCCAGGGTGTAGGGTATAAAAGCGAACTGACCGCACTAGGATTCGAACCGTGGTTCTTTCATGTGATAGATAGAGACATATCCTCTGTACTACTGGCGCACATGATGAAGAGGTATGAAATTTGTATATTAAGCAAGTGTCCATAAGAACATAAATATTTTAACTAAAGTCAAAATGGTTATATAGGGTGTAGAGCATGACGTTGCGAACCTTCTGAGAGGTGATAAGGAGGTCTTGACTACCAAACAAAAATTGAAATTGTATGAGCTTCTAAAAATCTATTTGGCTAATAGGGTTTGCAAAGATTTTCCAAAGTTCTGGACCTTTAAATTTGATATTTTAATGTTTCTTTTGGCAGCCATTTAAAAATGTCCTTTTAGCATACTATTTTATAATTTTCTCGTGAATGCTCGTGAAATTTCATTTGATTCGGTGCTACATTTATCATATCAATTTTTTTAATTGAGGTCAGAAAAAAATACTTTTCAAGAACAATTCGTTTGAAGACCTCAGTAGAAAAATGGCAGCGCGTGTAGCGCGCAATTCATGTGCAGCGCAATAGAAAAGTATTTTTTTCCGACCTTAAATTAAGAAGTTTGTATGACAAATGTACTGACGAAATAAAGAAATTTTAACGAAGATTCAAAAAAAAAAAAAAAAAAAAACCCAGTAGGAGCTTTTTCATACTAAATAAATACATAAATGACTGCCAAAGACAAAAATTAGGAAACAAAATTTAAAAAATCAATAGGGGAACTGATGCTATTGTGGTATAGTTTTTTAATGTGGTATAGTCGCATATCTCCGATTTGGGTAAGAACCTGTGAACGTCACTGTTTTTATCCTGTCAGAAAACATGAAAAACCAGAGATGTCAGTTGAACAAAACGTAAGTCGCGTTAAGAAAAAGTTGCTTTTTGGTGAAGTTTTATTTATATTCAATAAAGGTAAGTGCTAAGTATTGCGAAAAAGTGTTTAACTGTGTTAATTCACAAAGTTTCTCATTTTATTTTTAGAATTTTGTTATTTCTAAAAATTGGCCAGAGTGGTATAGTGGGGATTCGCTAATGTGGTATATGAATATTTCTTGTTATTGTTAACATTATTTGATTGCTGTTTATTTTTTTATAAAAACTATGAGTTTGAGAACCAATGTAAATGTTATTATGAACTTATTTTAAACCTTTCAATTTTTATATTTGGTTATATAGTATAAGTATACCACATTACCCGCCCACTTTAAAAGTACTGATCAGTATATATACCACATTGTCCTACCATACATTCCACATTACCTGCCAACTTTTTGAAAATAGCTTTTTTGACTTTTTTCTGATTTTGTTCAATAACTTTTTTTTAATAAAATTGCACACATTTTTTCAAAAAATATTCTGTGGCCAATAATTCAATACTGAATTTGATCTGACGGTTCTCTTGCAAATTTCAGAAAAAGATTACCTATACCAACTTTGCGAAATCCTTTTGAACTCCTTGAACCAAATACACTCTAAAAAGGCTCATACAATCATCTAAAAGTTTGTTACAAAAAAGTTTTCTCTAAAACTCTAAGGTGACCCAGAAATTTTTGTAAAGCAAGTCAGAAAATCAGTAATGTAAGGTAATTTATGTATTTATGTTTGAAATTTAGTATTAACTACTTTAATTTTTTTAACAACCCGAGAGACGTTGTTGTTTCTCGGTGTGTATTGTAGTTAATAAATAACCTTACTACCAAAAATACTGCTTTTTAAATATGAAAATCTGCCAAATGGTTGTTTTTTGGTCAATTTTTCCCAAATGTTAGGGTGTCTCATAATTCACAAAAGATTTGAATTTAGCGCCATTTGTGTAATAAAGCATAACCAATCAAACAACAAAACAGTTTGACAACTGACATGTTAGCGTTTATAAAAATGCATTGAAAAAGGACATTTAACTCTGTATCAGCGAAATTTAGCCTTATAATCAAGAAACGGTTTTGTAGCTCTCTTTAATAGTTGCCGCTTATAAAAAAAAGTAATTTGAGTTTGTTTATAAAAACTTAAGGTCCTTATGCAGAAGTTTTTTTTTCCTTATGAAATGTTTTTCTTCTTTCAAAGATATTGGCATTGAAATTAATATTCTTTCTCAATTCAAACCAAAAACATTTGTTGTAAACTTTAATTGCAGTTCAAATACTGCAAAAAACTCTTATGATAAAGACGAATAATTCATTAGAAATTAATGCTTGAGATTTTATGCACCGCATATTTTAAATGCATTTTTATGAATTAATTAAACTGAAGAAGGTGTGATAAAACTTCAAAACAAATTGTTGAGGTGATTTTTGAAATCAGATAGCGGATATTAGTTCTATACATTGATATGCAAAACCGCTAATAACTGACACATTCTATAGTGCTTGCCAGCGCCCCCCCCCCCTTTAATACATGCTAACTTGAGTAACTGTCTGTCCACCCAAGCGCATGTTACTTTTGAAAACCACTCCATCCACAAAACTGAAAGTTAAGCTGAAGCGTTAACGTGATTATGTTCTCTGTTGGGTTGGGTTGATTTTAAGGTCACATTTTGCGCGCGTAATAGGAGCGTCGTCCTTTGCTTCTTTTCCGCCTAACACACCACCTCGAACGAGCTTCTCTTCATAATACCAAATGCGAAAAATGCGAAATAAATTGACGATGATTTTGAAACTGCTTGATGACATTCCAACACACAAAGGATCAAGGGGCTATTCCGCTGCTCCCCCATATCGCCTGTGGCTTAATGACGACGATACCGTCGATTAAATTTGATACAACGTCAAGCGAGCGCGTGTCTGTTTTGGCGAACCTTTGGGCAAAGTGTTGAGGTGCGGAGGGGGAGGGAGTGGTGTGAGGTTGCTTGTATTTAGACAGTGTTTATCTCGCGCTTAATGCGAGCATTAAAATTGTAAAGCAGCTGTGACGCGTTTTATTTTTCGCGTAATAAGTAGCAGCTATAAAGTTCAAACTCACACATACTTACATACTTAGTTCCATATTTCATATAAGTATTGGTTGTACATGCCCTAAATACGAGCGTATAGCGCAGGATGTTAGTCAGTATGTATGTTTGTTGGTTAATGTTCTGCCTAAAGGTTGAGATGACATTAATAGTAGCAAAATCCTTGCGTGAAGTGGTGTCGTTGTTAATGAGCGTCTCGTGAGTGGCGTTATTTTTAATAATGTGCTTGCGAATATGCGCCACTGCCGCTGCTTTCTTATGAGTGTGCGTCAATAAAGGTGGATTTTATTTTAAGGATTTCTTTTATTTAAGGTTTCTCACATGTCTCACAAATGCTTGATTAAAAGAAGTGCCTATAACTATGCAATTAGCTTTTGTAAGAACTCGCCACACACTCTCTATAGCTTTGATGCATTTTTCTATTGCATAATTTTAGGCTTAAGTGAAAGGGAGAGCTTTTGTAAAAGTGTCAACCTTGAGTTTTTTATTCATAGTAGATAGCATTAAACAGATGCAAAGTAAAATTCAGCGCAACATCAAAGAGAAATGCTGATTAGTGTGATTCACCCTGATAAATTGTATGCATATGCGCACACTGGAGTTTTTCTATTGCAATTTAAAATTTTTAATTTAAAGCAATAAATATTTTTTCTTGACAAAAACCGCAAATTATTGCTTCATCAAGACACACACAAATGAAAAACCGCAAAATTTTTTAATTACTCAGCAACATGGTTGACTTGGGCCTCGTCCTCCAGCACCCAACCACGTCGTATCCGCCTATTTTTTCGTATCACGCGTGGGTGCCATTTGACATTCGTTAAATCGAATGGAAAAGAAATGAAAAATCCACGTCTTTTTTTGCGTGTCTTTTCGTTTAATTATCAAATAATCCAATATAATAAATTTTGTTTTAATTTTTTCTTTTGTTTCAAAATCATTTATTATAAAATAAACAATAAATTAAGACTTCTATGCCGCCAGTGTCTCAGCGTGGTATCGCCAACTCTTCTAAAAGGTTGCGCCAAATTGGCGTGTGAACTTGTGTTGGTGAAAATGAATTTTATTAAAAGCTTTTCAAGGATTTACATGTGTTTTTTTATAATTTTACAATTTCATTTTTGCTTGGGTTTTACATGAAAATCAGAACTCGCGTGTATCTCGAAATCATTGTATCATTAAGGATACAAACTCACAATGTGTGTTATTGAGCGATTTAATTGAGCCAAAGTATAGAGGTGCGCATTTTTCTAAATTTTTTTAAAGTTTTTTCTATTAAATTAACGTAAAACATGTCGAAAAAATTGTACAAAATACGAACTATACATTGACTTTCAACCGAAGGTTTTAAAAAACTTCTATCAACTCAGAAGGGGAGACATGTGCTTAGGTCTAAAGCATTCAATTTAACTAATTAAACGAAGTGCAATTTCCCAAGGTTATAACGCAGTAAGAGTTTGCTTGCCGTTTTGTTTGAATTTACCTTGTTTGTGCCCAGAGTTTGAGTCGAATTTTTCTAGCTGAACTTTAAAATTGGGGAATTACCAGTCGCTAAGTATTTAATTTTAAACTATGTTTATCGGACAATCAATGCCAAACCGGACACAATTTCGCTTTTGCATCTCAAATTTTCTTTTTATACCCTACACCTAAGAAGGAGATGTGGCAGGTATAGAAAAGTACATATATTCTTAATCATTGTCACCTCCCGAGTCGATATATATATATAGTTTGTCTGTCTTTCTTTCCATTGAAATCATTTTATTAGTTTTTGGTGACACGATACTTCGATGAAATTTGGTAGTTTTCCTCCATCGTCAAATTTAGCTTGTCGCACACTGGTTCAAAATCCCTAAAAGCTGGCCAAAAGTCGAAATCATTAAAGTTTCGAGACGAAATTTTTTACCTGGGGGTTTTTGAGGTCGCTGATTACGAATTTGATGTTAGGTTCTTAAAAAAGAAAATGGCGGGTTCAAAATGGCGGACAATGGCGGTTTTTGGGGTCAATGATTCCGAATCTGATATTAGATTTTTAAAAAACAAAATGGCGGATTCGAAATGGCAAAAAACAACACTTGAACAATTTTTACATCTAATTTAAAAATTTATTTCAAAACTTTAACTTTGATAGAGTTGTGTGCAACGTTAAATTGATATACGTAAGAATGGGTCTTAGATTCCTTTATCATGGAGTATAAGCTATATGTATGTATTCTCCTTTAACTCCTAGGAGGAGCATAGGGCCAATATAATAATATAATATAATAATATAAAAATTTTATCATTTCGGGCGAGCATCCCATATTGACATTTGGCCAGCAATATGAGTTAAATTTTCCTCTAGTTGCTTCAGAAAAAACCGCGTCAAACAAAAAGAGCAAAAAAAGGCACCTCTATTTTTTTATATGTGTTAGAAAAGGTTTCAATCTTCTTAAATCCGAAAAATCTTGGTGGTATCACGTGGTGTAAATTAGTTCTGGGCTTTTTTCATAACCATTGCAAGCTGATTTTGTGAAATAATTTGATTTTAGGTTAATCACAATTAACGCAAAAGTATAAATTATTGCGGGTTTGCAATATAGAGGATCGATAGTATTTTCTTTTGCAAAGAGATTCCACATTCTAACATAAAAATCGGTTCAGTTTTACAGTAACCACACAATTTTTACAGTAAACATTAAATTTTTACTTTTAACTCACAGAATTTTTCATCTGAGAAGCGTAAGGACTGCCCCGGAAAAATTTGTCCCTTTGTTTTTCATTAACAAAAAAATACGTAATGATTTTTTTTTAAATTTTGTTTTTTTATTTATTAGTGAGTAGTATAACAAACATAAATAACCTTACAATATTAACAAATATTTATTTCATATAAAAATATTTTACTTTTTTCTTAAGACCCTTCATTAAGTATTGTACAGTTGTTTCGTCGACAGTACCGTACGACCTTCGCCACTTATTTTTGAAATCTTTTGATTTTTTTGCAGTACTTTTACTCTTGCAAAGATCTGATTTCATTAGAGCCCAATATCTCTCAATAGGTCGAAGCTGTGGGCAGTTAGGTGGATTCGCATTTTTGGGAACAAAATTTACATTATTGCTTTTGTACCATTTTATGGTAGAGATTTCATATTGGCCCTATGCTCCTCCTAGGAGTTAAAGGAGAATACATACATACTTACATACCATTTTATGGTGGCTCTAGAGTAGTGAGAGGTTGCTAAATCAGGCCAGAACATTACAGTACCTCCGTGCTCACGAATAAATGGCAAAAAACGTTTTTCAGAGCATTCATCAATATAAATTTTTGAGTTAATTGTGTCCAGTGTTACAAAAAAAATGCTCCTCAGACCGCAGGTGCATATGGCCTGCCAAGCCATATACTGCTTGGGAAATTTTTTAATTTTCTTCTCTTTAAATTTGCTTTGAATCTGCCCCTCCTCCGAACAGGTGTAAAATTCGAGTCTTGTTAGCTGTTTAAAATCTGCCTTAACGTATGTTTCATCGTCCATTATGCAGCAGTCAAATTAAGACAGGTAACCGACACATAACTTTCGAGCTCGCTTTTGAGCCTCTAACTGCTTTTCATAGGAACGGTTTGGTACTTTTTGAACTCTGTAGGTTCTTAGCTTAAGTTTTTTCTTTAGTCTGTTTATAGAAAATTTTGAGGTTCCTGCTCTGGCAGCCATATCTTGTTCTGAAGTGTTGGGATTCTGATTAAAAAGGCGCTTCACTTTTTTCACCAATTGTGGGTCTATACTGGCTTTTCTACCTAAACTCTTTTGCCTCGTAATAAGTTGACCCTTTTTATAATTCGAAATAACCCATTGGACAGCGATTTTTGATGCACCTGTTTTTTTTAGCTATGGCTGAATATTTTAATTCTCGTTTTTGCATGCAAGTGTACAAAATGAGTTTGCTCTTTTTTTCTTGATTGCTAGATATCTTTATCGTTTGAAGTCTGTTTGCCAAGTGTTATATATTTTTTTAATCGTCATGTTATATAGAAAATATAGCACCCATATTTCGACCTGCACGATCATCAGGTAAATCATAATCTTAAGGAATAAAAGGGACAAATTTTTCCGAGGCAGTTCTTACTTTTGGAGAGATCCCAAGAGCATTTTAGGAATATCTGGATCTTTGTTATACATTTTTTGAGGGCTATGAATATCTGTTAGACAATTCGGTCCATAAAAAGTTGGTTTAAAACAACTTTTTTTCGACTTTTGGCCAGCTTTTTAGAATTTTGAACCTGTGTGCGTCGTATTGAAGTTGAGTGGAACTGGTCAGCGGACACGCCTACCGCCCATACAAAAAATATATTCAAAATGCAACTTTAGAAGTATTTCTCATGAAAATGCAAACAAGGCTACACATAAATACTGCGCAGCAAAAATTTAGGGATAAATTATAAACTTATTTATTAGGGTGGGCCAAATTGTATGGACGAAATTTTATCGACCTCGGTTACCCGACTATGTGAAAGTTCATTCAATTCTAGGAATATTTGCCCAAGGAACCATACCTCTGAATTCAACTTTAGTTCGGCGCATTTTCGATTGAAAATTTTACCTTGCGTTCAATATTTATTTTTATGCTAAATTTTAAAAATTCTTGTAGAGACAAAAGTAATGTGATAGTATATTTTGGCTGGTATTCTGTCAGTAATCAATAAAAATAGATTCTGTTTTTATGGAAAGTTTATTTAATAGCGTGAAATCGATGATATTTATTTAAAAAAATTATATCGGTCAAATTACCGATTTCAAAATAAACTAGTCATATTTTTACATGGATTTTTTCAATGAAAACAACAACCCAAGTGTTTTTGGATACTAAGATGCCGAATCTGACATTAATTTTTTTTCCAAGGCGACATCTAGTGGCAGTTTTAAGAAATAAATTAGCTGCTTTTTTTTTAATTTTACAGAACCATATACTAAAAATCCATGTAAAAATATGAATCGTTTATTATAAATTGGTCATTTGACCGATATAATTTTTTGGAATAAATATCATCAATTCTACACTATCATGTAAGCTTTCCGTAAAAACAGAACAAAATTTTATGGATTACTAGCAGAGTACCAGCCAATTAATATTATGATATTACTTTTGTCTCTATAAGAATATTAAAAATTTAGTACAAAAATAAATATAAAACGCAAGGTAAAATTTTTAATCGAAAATGCGCCGAGCTAAAGATAAACGTAAAGGTATGGTTACTTGGACAAATATTCATAGAATTGAATGAACTTTCAGCACAGGTTGGTGTTTTGTTTGAAAAAATTCATCTAAAATTATGAATCGTTTATTTTGAAAGTGGGTCATAATAATCGGCTATTGGACCCATATCACTTTTTCAAATAAATGCCGTCTATTTCACACCATCAATTAACTTTATATGTAAACAGAACCAAATTTAATTGATCACTGACATAATACCAGCCAAATCATATTATGACATTGCTTTTGTCTCTATAAGAATTTTGAAAATTAAGTATGAAAATAAAAAAAATATTAAATGCAAAGTAAAACTTTCGATCGAAATGCGCCGAACTAAAGTTGAGCTCAGAGGTATAGTTCCTTGGGCAAATATTCATAGAATTGAATGGGCTTTCATATAGGGGGGTAGCCGAGGTCAGTTTCCAAATCGGCCCACCCTATTATTTATAGAGTAGAACGGGGCAATGTCGTGCACTCAACTTTGACATGCTCGTAAAGCCGTACATCTCAAGCGAATACGACGAGTAAGCATCCGATCGAAAGATAATTTCGTTGGTTACATTCATGTGTAACAACATTTGTGAAGAAAAAAAAAAATGTGCACGACATTACCCCAATGGTCAACTTCGATAACTCGGTGAAGCCCAAAATTTTTTTCGCAAACCCAATACTTCTTTTCTTTGGCAGTATATTTCGTTTCAGAAAACACTTACCTGTTATATTTTCCTGCAAGGAAAATTATTTTTCTGGCCCGATGAAAAAACACTTTTACCGTCCCGAAAGCGTGCGTTTTGAAAAAAAGGGGACTCTGTAGAGACGAACTGGTGAAAATTGCAAGCATTATATGCATAAGCTCAGTAGGTCAGCAGGTCCCTACCTTACAAACAGTTGGTAAATCATTCAATTCTTTGGGCTAAAACAGCCAGTGCACTACATTACCCCCTGCACGACATTACCCCGTTCTACTCTACTATTTGTTTTTATAAACTTATATATTTCAATTTTTTTATATAATTTATACAATTTTTTTCTATAAAGTTATTCTAAATCAAAAACTTTTGACTTCTAAACCAAAATAGTTATGAACTATGAACTTTCTCTTAAAATTAATATATGTAATTATTGTAAGTTGAATGATATTTTTTTGTTATGGAATTTATTGTGCATAAGAAGATCGGTTCTTATGGGCATAATATGAATTTTATAAAAAAGGGTTTAAAATACTTTCATATGAACTTCTATATAAATTTTATACAAAAAAAGTATAAAAGATTTTTATATAGTGATACTATAAAATTTAAACCAAAATAGTTTAAATTGTGTTAACACCTTATGTGTATACATTTTATACGAACAAGAACGGTTTGCATACCAAATTGAAACATAAATTTTATACCAAGTTTGGTGTGGATCTGTATTCATTCCAATTTGGTACGAACTTTACACCCAAACTTTTTGGAGTGTAGACAAACAAAAGCTTCAAAATGCTGTACTGAAAACATTTTTTGAGATAATCCAAGTAAATTTCACTCAGGCAGTAAGAACAGCAAAGGCAAGCTCTGAAAAAGAGAACGTGACACCTTCCAAAAGTTTCAAAATACTGCAGTGTAGGGAATTTAATGTTTAGCCAGGCCAAAGATAACAAGCACCCTTAGAAGTTTTAGCTTAACTCATCAATGCCCAACGGGAACCACGATAGATAGAAGGCTGAAATTTTTAGGAGCTATAGACCTGAGCTCAGACTATAATTGTGAAAAAAAAATTTTCTATGGAAAATGGGTGCCGTATGGCACCGCTGGGCATTAATAGGTTAAAATTAGTGAACTTGATCGTGGTCTTTGTCTCTTAGTATTAGGTTTGGTCTTGAACTTGAACAAATTTCTAAAGCAAGTTGAGTATGGAAAATTTTCGAACCTTATTTTTTCAAAGCAGTCAGGATTTTAAGAAGGCAAATCCAGATGGACGGAATTTTTAAAAAGGATAAAAAAGTAAAGTTTAGTAAATTCCCAAAAACCACCAGAATGAAAAAAAGTGTTTCGAAAAAATACGCAGAAAGAGATCAAATAATTACACCGGCATACAAAAAAATATTAAAGGGATTTGTACATTTCACCAGACACATATAATCATATGTATTTTGGCGCGCTGAATCCCAATCCGAGGTCGGAATTCTTCATATACCCTCACTATTTCTAGATATCCTTCGTTAAAATTGCAGAAAGCACAGTTTTCAGGATGCACGTGTACCTAGTTCCATTTTTTCAATGGCATCGAATAGCCATAATCTTCTTTATCAAGCTGTAACTTCAAACTTTCCGAGTAGACTACTACCTTCCAAGATATCACCCTTTGAAGTAAACGGATCTCTGCCCCCATACAAAGACCAAATCATATTTGTAGCGCAGCGTAAAACCGATTTAGTACATAAAATCTATATACCTTTACTCAAAGTTAGATAACTTGGAAAATAACAGTTCAATCGGAATTCATTTAAGATATAATTTGCTGAAAAATATTATGGCTATTCAATGCCATTGAAACAATGAAACTACAACTTTTGCTGGAACTGCGCCAGAAGCCTGATAACAGCGCTCTCAGCAACTTCATGCAATGATATCTCGAAATTTTGAGGGTATATGAGCAATTCTGACCACCGATTCGGATTCAGCGTACAAACTTAAAGACCGTTTTATTTGTTTTGTTTTCGGTATTATCATTTTTTCGGCCCTTAATGTTTAATGCACATAAATTATAAAAAACAAATTTCATGCTCCATATACATCAGAAATAAAAATATTTTCTGACTTCATCATTATCATTTGTCACTTTTGATGCGCTAATTTGCAAATTCCCTTTAATGCTTCGCTTTTCTGGAGTTGTCCAAGTAATACAAGTGATTTGCATTCCATGAAATAAAACAAATTGCGTAACGGTACAGCATTAATTATCCCTTAACTTTTTGTTTTTTTTTTTCGTAAGTTATTCTAAGAAACTTTTTATTTGTATTCATTTCAACTCTCCCCACAACAACATAACAATTTCAATTTCTTTTGCGCTGGTCAGATAGAACTTTGGATGGACTTGGCTCTGTTTAATGATAAAAAGGAATATTTAAAAAGCGTTAAAAGTAGCGCAAGGATGCTGTTCCTGGCTGTTAACGTGTTTAGCACGTATTGTTTGCTGTTGTTTTAATGACTCTTTTACTTTCAATTTTGTTTATTTTTCGTAGAAAAAGTCGAAGAACTTAATTATTATTTATACAAGAACTATTTTGCATTTTGTTGAAAAAAGGGGGGAAAAAAAAGAGAAAAAGGATACACATTTGCGTTGCTTAAGTGACTGGCTTAATAACTTAGAGGCAACATTTTCAAACATTCTTGCTCTCTGACTATGCACGGAAGTTGCTTTGGCAATAAATTGTAATTCCTTTATGAATTTAACGCAAAGTTTTGTGAACTTTTAAGTGCTGCGCTAAGTTTAAACAACTGTGATATTCGTAATATTTTCTGTTATTTAAAAGTAATTTTTTTTTTAAATTTCTTAATTTTTTTACTTTCTTTTTGTTAAACTGTATTTTTCAATTTCTAAGAATTTTACCCTCCCTTGGTTCTATTATTTATATCCTTCATTATTACTATTAAATGCTAAGTATTAAAATCAAAATCCACTTTAGTCCTAAGTATTTAGCTCCTTGTTGCCATAAGTCTTTTAGTTTTAATAGAGTTAATTTGTGGTCTGTGGCAACGCTTTGATCTGCTTTCGACTGCGGCATAAATCATTGAACTTATTTAAAATTCAACTTTGTTGAGAAAATTTACAATAAATCGACATTGTACCTTCTCGGCTAATTTATTCAGCACGCAAAATTTTACACCAAAAAGGAAGTAGTGTTCTGGGAATATAGTCAATAGCTATGGTAGCAACCTAAACATCGGCAATAATTTATAGTAAATAAATTACAATTTGTCGGTCGCTGCGTTGCCAAAGCGCACAGTTTACAAATATTGCAATTATGGAGTTGAATAAACTAAGTAGAGATAAGTTAAATCTACATAACTTCGCTGTAGAAAATAAAATTGTAATAATAATGTATTCTTTCATTCTTTCAGAAGAAGAATAAAAATTATTAAATACAAAATTTTTTTTTGGAAAAATTTGAAATTATAGGTTAAGTCAATCCTTCTAAAAAAATCTGGAATGCTTCCTAATCACAAGAATTTTGAAATTTGTTTTCAAAAATTAAAGTTAATATTCCAGATATCATTAATGCATAAAATTTTCTGTTGGAATATCAGAAGATGCTTTTAAATAGCAACGCCTTCACATCGTAGCGTTCCTTCTGCATTCTTCACGTTCTCCACTAAGTACTTTAATTTTTGGCTTAAAAAAATACGTTGCTTAAAGGGACAGATTTCAAAAAAAAAAAGCAATCATCCATACTAACCCACCTTAGTTAAAATTGCAGTATAGACCTACACAACTTTAAGTGTTATAACATAAATATTTCAAATAATTTAGGGCAATAGATTGACATTTTCACCTTTTTATGTAAAGCATATTACTGTGAAAGTTACCGTAAGGTAGGGTGAATAACCGTACCGGATTCCACGTGACAGTTCTGAATTTCGCCCTCTCGTCCCGGGTTCAAAAGCGTACCGGAACTGTCTCGGATTTATGTCTGCATGTTGTATTGTGTAATTATACCCTACACCCAGGGTGTATTCACTTTGTCCTTCCGTTTGTAACGCAAATAAGGAGGCATGGCAAATATTGAAAGGTATATATGTATGTTCTTGATCAGAGTCATCGCTTGAATCGATAAAGCCATGTCCGTCTGTCTGGGTGGCTACCTGGGTGGGTGTGCGTGGAAATACATTTTTTGGAAAAATGCCCAAAATAATTCAATGAAATTTGAAACACTGCCTCCGTCGTCAAAGTTAGCTCTTGGAATTGAAAATAAGTGAAATTGGTCAACGGACACGCCTACCACCCATGCAAAAAATATATTCAAAATGCAATTTTAGGAGTATTTTTCACTACAATTCAATCAAAATACACTTAAATACTACATATTGTAAGCGCAAGCTTTGAGCTGAAACTAGACTCGGACAAGGGGGCGTGGTACCTCCCATATAAGCAAAAGCTTAAAAAGGCTATACTGAAATTGTTTTTTGAGATAATCCAATCAAATTTCACTGATACACTAAGAACTATAAATGCAAGCTCTGAGAAAAAACTGGGTGAAATCGGACAAGAGGATGCACTGTGGGCTAGAATTTTTTTAAATCGGCAAAATTATGGAAACCCCTTAACTCAAGTATTGAAAGACAATTTTTAAGTTTCAGGGCCTACTGAATTCCAATTTCACAAAAAATTGGAGAAAAAAGTTTATGCCCGAAAGTACAAATTTTTTTTATTTTTCTACTAAGTTAATTTTTAAAATATGGATTTTTCTGACATGGCACCTCCCATAGAAGCAAAATTTTCAAAATACTGCAGTGTTTGGCCAGGCCAAAGTTTACACCCTCAATTGTACTCTACAATTTTAATTTATGGACCATAAACCGTAAAGGACAGATCATTGAGCAAAGATTATGGACTATAGACCATATAGTAATATCAACTATAGACTTTAAATAAGGAACAGAGCATAGACTATTGATTATGGACCATAGACTATAAATTACAGACCATATCTATATATAAATAGGCAAACGAAATCGGTTAGGTCCCCGTTTCTATACCTAAATCTTAACCGATTTGCTTGATTTTTTTTTGTTGGAAAGGTTGTGAGGAGGAGCAGTGCATAGGACTATATTTGTTTTTTAAGTGGGAGGTGCCACGCCCCTAAATGGAAAAAACGATCTCACGGCTAAACCGCTGCATCGATTTTAACGAAATTTGGTATGAAGATAGGGTTAGGACTATGGAACGATAATATGACCATTATGTTTTTCAGTAGGCGGTGCCACGCCCCTAAATGGAAAAAACGCTCTCACAACTAAACCGCTGCATCGATTTTAACGAAATTTGGTATGGAGATAGGGTTAGCACTAAGGAACAATAATATGACCATTATGTTTTTCAGTGGGCGGTGCCACGCCCTTAAATGGAAAAAACGCTCTCACTGCGAAAATACTGCATACGATTTTTATGAAATTTGGTGTAGGTATAGAGTTGGCACTATATAGCATGATTGATTTTTATGAATTTTGGTATAGAAAGATGTCAAAAACTGTTTGCTCTTTAGTAGGAGCTGCACGCCTCTAAATGGAAAGTACGATATTGCAACTTAGCTGCTACACCGATGCAGATAGCCCGAATCCTAAGGAAGAATATTAAAAGCTTTTTGTGTTTTATCGGCCAAGGAAGGGTATAAACACTTTTTCCTTTATTTTATGGTCAAAACGAAATGGTCGAATTTCGGCCACAAGGCGAACTCTAGTATTATGAATCATAGACTATAAAGGACAGATCACAGATTATTTATTATGGAACATAGACCAAAAAGCACAGATCATAGACCACAGATTATGAAACACGGACCATAAAGGACATATCAAAGAACACAGATTATGGATCAAAGACCACAACGGATAGATTATAGACCATATATTATGTATCCTGTAAAAAAAATATATTTCTTCCCGACACAGATTGGGCCATCAAGCAAATGATCCGCCCAACGTGAGCTAATCTACAAAAGCTTCTGATTACTAGAAAAAACATTGAGTTCTTTTTAATTTAAGCTAAATTTAAGGCCTTTACGAACAAAGTATTAAGCACTTCAGAGCTAATCTAGAATGTAGTCATCTATATATAAATAGGCAAACGAAATCGGTTAGGTCCCTGTTTCTATACCTAAATCTCAACCGATGTGCTTGATTTTTTTTTTGTTGGAAAGGTTGTGAGGAGGAGCAGTGCATAGGACTATATTTGTTTTTTAAGTGGGAGGTGTCACGCCCCTAAATGGAAAAAACGATCTCACGGCTAAGCCGCTGCATCGATTTTAACGAAATTCGGTATGGAGATAGGGTTAGCACTAAGGAACAATAATATGACCATTATGTTTTTGAGTGGGCGGTGCCACGCCCCTAAATGGAAAAAACGCTCTCACTGCAAAAATACTGCATAGGATTTTTATGAAATTTGGTATAGATATAGAGTTAGCACTATATAGCACGATAACATGATTGATTTTTATGAATTTTGGTATAGATAGATATCAAAAACTGTTTGCTCTTTAGTAGGAGTTACACGCCTCTAAATGGAAAGTACGATATTGCAACTTAGCTGCTGCACCGATGCAGATAACCCGAACCCGAAGGAAGAATATTAAAAGTTTTTTGTGTTTTATCGACCAAGGAAGGGTATAAAAACTTTTTCCCTTTGTTTTGTGGTCAAATTGAAATGGGCGAATTTTGGCCACAAGGCGAACTCTAGTATTTATAAAAGAGATATTTGCATCAAACAAATCTTTTAAAACCTACCTACATTTTTATTCATCATTCAGTAATAACAACACGAGGTACGAAAGCCGATAGACTTGGACAGGTGGATTTTCCGCAAAAACAAAAACAAAATCATGAAATTTTATACATAAAAAAAAAAAATTTTCTATTTATTTTATTCTACAATAATGCCCATTCCCGGAAAAAAATTTTTGGCAAAAATGTTAGCTTCCCCTGTTATATTGTAAAACGATATCAATTATTAAAAAAATAATTTGACTCAAACCAAACGCTGATAACCTTTAAAATTGCTATGTGAATATTTGCACAGATTTGTTTCAATTCAAACAACAATAAAAGTGAGATAAACCAGTTGACGTAAACAAATAAAACAAACATATTTTTTAAAAAAAATATTAAAAAGTTCTTATTTAAATTTGGATGTTAAAGAAAAAAACAAAAAAATACAATTTTTGTTTTTTGGGTTCGAGTGTAATGACTCTAAAAGTGTTTATTTTATACCCCGGAACTTTTTGAAAAGCTTTGAAATCGCGCTCATTTAACTGGGTATACCAACGCGACGTGACACAAAAGAATAAAAGTTTATTTAAGTATGTTAAAATCGTTTATATTCAATGAATCCAACAAAATTAGGCATACAAAAATTTAATTTGAAATTCGAACATCCTCTGCAAAATTTTATGGGAACCTTCCATTGTCAAAAACTATTTGACAGAAAATCTCAAGTACAGATGTTTTCAAAAAATCCCTGGGTCAGAAATATATTGTGCAACAATTATATAGATTAGTAAATTTACTACGAAAAAGTTTATTTAATTATGTTCCGTTCAATTCATTGTTTAAGAGATAACTTAATTTTAAGAGTTAAAAGACATCGTGGCGATAACATCTCATTTTTAAGTGTATATTTGTAGCTTGAACTCTTTAAATTTCGATATCTCCCAAATGATCAGTAGCACATGAAAAATTAAAGAATCTATTTATAGACAACATCCTTTTCTATAAAATATATTATTAATTTTTTCGAAGTAGTTACTCTTAGCTTCTTAGTTCTAGAAAAATATCTACTCACAATTTTTCTAGAACTTTTAACATTTCGAAAAACTTGTTTTTGAAAAATATCTTGATAAAATGTAGCCGCATCTTTTTTTAAGTAAATCACATATCCTACAAATTATATTTAACTATCGAGCCAAAAAGCAACATCTACAATAGAAGGTTTTTTTAAGTTTAGTACAAAAGTAAAAATTATTTTCGCTATAACTCCTTAACGGTACATTCTACAATTATGAAGTTTGTCGAGAATTTCCGCAAGGATACAAATTGTCGATTTCCATCACAAAACGAACAACAGAAACCATGTTGGTTATGTGTTTTTGGCGGTTAGGAATCGATACGCTTAGTAAAATTTAACCTTTTCGAAGATATTCAGTTGAAACCAGCTATTGGCCATTTTAAGATTTTTTCACAATACTTATTTACTAAACAGTAAATTTTTGTAAGCATGTCAAATATTTTTTGTTGGTCATAAGATTTTCCATAAAATACGAGTAGATCCAATTAATTTGTATTGTGCGACTATTGGTTTATTATATTATATTCCAAAAAAATTGTTTTTTTCGAAATTTTTGCGGTTTTTAAAGACAATATTTATTACAGTATTCTTGAAGCACAAGATTACACAGGTTTTCAATAAAAGAAAAAAATGTCATGGCGTTTTGACCAGACTATGTGTTTCCTAGGGATTTTGACGTCCTGAATCCGAATCCCAGGTCCGTATTCTTCCAGAACGTCTGAAAAAAAGATTTCAAGGTCATATGGAGGTCAAAATGGGGTTCATGTGTCGTTTAGTGATAAATTCGCTAAAATTCTGAAACTAATTTTTAATCATTGAACTCATAGGTCTTAAAAAGAATATGTGATCAAAAAGGGTATCTCGAACGTAGTTTCGGAGATATAGCCATCGGAAGATCAGAATATATATCTTCTACGAAAATCGCTATAAGTTGGGAACCTCTGAATGGATTTGGAAAATATTGGTGTCATATGAAAGGTATTTTGTTATTGTTGTAGTTGTTGGTGTTGTTGATTTATTTGTTGTTGCAATTGAAAAATTTCACAAAATTTCAAAAAAGCCCATGTCTCGAAAACTATGAACCCAATTGAAAATATGCTCAAAACATTTTTATAGGCTGTCAAAATATCTTTCATATGACCCCAATAGTTTACAAACCCATCCAGGGGTTCGCAACTTATAGCAGTTTTCAAATCTTCCAATGGCTATGTCTCCGAAACTAGGTCCGAGATATCCTTCTTGATCACATATTCTTTTTAAGGACTAAGAATTCAATGATAAAAAATTAATTTTAAAATTTTAGCGAATTTATCACTAAACGACATATGACCTCCATATGACCTTGAAATATTTTTTCTCAGACGTTCTGGAAAAAAAAGGATCTGGGATTCGGATTCAGGACGTCAAAGTCCCTAGGAAACACAAAGTCTGGTCAAAACGCCATGACATTTTTTTTTTGTAAACAAAAACAAAATCCCGACAAAAATCGAAAATGTAGAGGTATAATAGTTTTAGAGGCTTTTGTGAAATGGGATCAGATTCGTACTTCGAGAAAAAAACCCTTTTCAAAGAGTCCATGGATCACCTACCTAACCAATTTCATCTAAATAGCTTGCATAGTTTGCGAGATATAGCGTGTTAAATTACCTGCTATTTGACTCGTTAAAAGTAGGCGTGGCACTGTTCGATTATTTGGCAGCTTCTGAGCTTTCGTACTACCACGTACGAGGTACAAACAATACAAATTACGAGGTATGAATAGCACTAAGTACGAATAATACTAAGTACCAATAATACTAAGTACAAATGTACGAACTTTACCAAATTCACGTACCTTTGCGAACCTCAAATTCACGTCATTTGGAGATACGTGATTTTGTACTAATTGAAGTGCATGAATACGAATGTCCGTATAGAAGCAGACAGCTCTATCTTCCAGTTGCGGAATTTTCCCAAAGCAAACACTTTCCGCGACTTTTTAATTATTTAAGCTGAAAAAAACGTTAATTTGTTATCAAATTAAATTTCGATTCAGATTTCATTCCAACAATTTGTGGTTAAAATGACAGAAATTCGCACTCAACGGAGTGGGATCATTGCGAAAATAGCAAACGCAATTAAGTCAAAAAGTAATATAAAGGAGGTCGTACGTTTATATGTGGGGGTTGGGTAGGGGGCCAACAAATGCCCATTAATTAGGATGCTGCATAAACATTTAATTGGCAATAAAAAGAGAAAAGCAACGCAAAAGGGTTGCGTTGCTTGCTAACCTGGCTAATTTAACTAATTTGGTTAATTTGAATTTTCAACATTAGCTGCTGCTGCTGCCATTAACGATAAAATAACAGTTATTAACATTTAGAGTTCATTAAGTTGTTGTTATTTTATGTTTGTTGTTGTTTCAATAAATTACCTTAATTTTCTAACACGCATCACAGAAATGATAACAAGTAGGTTACCAAAAATGGCGGCAATTATAATAAAAATCATCACTGATGCTTTCAGCGTCCACACAACGTCATCCAACCAATCGCCATTTTCTGCAGCGATATCAGTGCCATTTGTTGCAGCAGCGGCGGCGGCCGCAGCGGCAGCGGCAGCGGCAGTGTCAGCAACATTAAACAGCGTTGCATTGTATTCTGTTTGTGATAGCGTACCATCAAGCAACGCCAAAGGCAGCGTTGATTTGGGCCAGGATAAAAGATTGGCGCCATCGTAAGGCGGTGGCGCCTCTTCGACTGTGTAAAGCGGCGTTGCTGTTCGACTGTTACTGCTGTCGGTGGCGTCGGCGTTACTCGTCGTTGCATATTGTTGCAACAATTGTTGCATGTAGTCTGTGGCAGATGCGAGCAATGATGGTGTTGCAACAGCATTAATGCTGACGCTGTTGGTGGTGTTTGTAAGAAAATCAGTAGTGGCGGCGGCGGCGTTTAGTGGTGAAACTGTTGTTGTTGCTGTTGCTATTTGCAATTGAGTTGTTGCAGACATTACAGTGGGCTTTGTTGTTTGTAGGGGGAGGATTATGCGCGGACGTTTTATAATTGTTGAGCAAAAAAAATCGTTGTTTTATTTGGCAATTTTATAGGAAGATTTTTGAATTTTTAACTTTTTTAATTGCAAAAATTTTTTTATAATTTTTTTTGTAAAATTTTTCACAAATTTTATTTTTTTTTTTCAAAATTTTCTTAATTTTTATTTAATTTTTTTAATTTTTTTAGTTCTCAACTCTTTGTAGATTTTCATTTTTCCTGCTTTTTTTTCTAAATTTAAAATTTTTAGTAAAATATTTTTTTTTTTTTTAAATCGCCAAACTTTTAAAATTTTCCGTGAAACATATTTGCACCTGTTACAACTTTTTATGTTTCAACATATTTTCTTTTAAATTCTTTCACTCACTTCGCGAACTCTCACTTGCATTTTCTCACTTTTTCACTTTTTTTCAAATTGAATTTCACCGGATATCAATATTGCATCCGTTGTAATATTTTCACGCGCACTGTAATTTGTGCAATTGCATGCAGTTATGTTGGGGGGTTGGTTGTTACAACGTGTTGCTGTTGTACGTACGTACGCGTTTGACTTTCCAGTGCCAAGCACCGTTTTTTCCGAGACTTTTAATTTTTTGGCTTTGGGGCGAGAGCGCGTTGGATTTGCACGCGCGCGCGTCTTTCGCTAAAACAAAACTAAAAGCACTCAATTCTTGAAAAGTCGCACGAGATGGGAATTCTTTTTTTTTTTTAATGAAAACGTATAATTTTATTTTTGTTTTATTTTATTTGAACTTTTTTTCTTTATTTATGTTGTTTGTTGTTGTTATTTATAAGCATTTTCAATTTTTTTTAAAAATTTTTGAATTTCTTTTTTTTTTTTTTTTGTATTTTTTATTCTTTGTATTTGAGCGTTCTTTTTTTCTTGTGTATTTTTAGCTAAGTTTTTTACCGCTGTTAACTTAATTTCATGTAGTTGCTTTCATATTTGTTGCTGTTGTTGTTGTTGCTGCTGTTATGCTGCTGCCACTGTAAGTACAAAACAAATAAACAAATAAATAAATCCATAATCAAATACACTGGGAAAAAAGATTTTAGAATAACGCTATAGCAAATAAGCGCTGGCTACAATAACAATAACGCTACTTTTGAACTTGACAGTTTAGCAAATACAAGAACAAGAAGAAGTGAATATACAACGAGCATGTTGGTCATGTATTTACGTAGCAGCTGCGTTGAGTAGTGTTACCATCGAGTTAAAGTGTTTTTAAGTAATTCTTTTGGTAAGCTGACTTTTGAGAATAAATTATGATGATTGTTGTTAATGATAAGTTAATGATTTTATTGTTAGTTGTTTTTTGAGTAAATCTCTAAAAAAAGAACTCAACTTAATTTTCTAACCCTTTACATAAAAAGATTAAAGTTGTTGGGCGAATAAAATAATGTTCGCCGACAACCATAATTTTTCTTTCCCCAACATTTCCCAAGAATTCACTAAACGCTTTTTGAGATAAAAAATTCTTCATTGCAGGGAGAGAAAACTAATACTCACTGACAATTACTATATTTTATTATCTCATAAATATTGCTATCTTTTTGTATCCCCTTGTCGAAATAGGGAACAAATTTTCATCAATCATATTTATATTTCCCTTCTCAATATTTTTTCTCGAACATACTATCTCCATTTTACCACTCCTTAACACATTAACGCCCTTGATGCCATATGGCATCAGATTGCCTCAAACAGCCCATTTCTCCCAAAAACTGGCACGTTTGTTGACGAATAGCGTTTTTTTTTTTAGGAGCAGGCACCAATTTACGTTTTGAAAGCTTGCTGTGCTTCGCGCGCGCGATTATATTGAACTTTTGTATTAGCGAGGTCCTAAAGATTCTTGTGAAGTAAAATTAAATTTAACATTTTTTTTTTTTTTACTAAGAATAATTTATATTCTGAAACAATATGAAATATGTTAAAATTTTATATAATGAGCTTTTAAAAATATCTTGGTAAAAAATTATTATTTGCGATTCTTTTTTCCTAATGCCATATGGCATCACGAGGGGTTCACGCTATAAAAGGCTGGGACATGTTTTTAGGTAATAACACAGGCAAACAAAAAAACAGATAAAGTCAAGACACAGAGGGTACAACCCCAGGCCCCATGTAATGGGGGCGCTGAGCCCGAAAATCGTAGAGAGAAAAAAAAATTTGGTTTTACCGCTGGCGCCCTCTTAATACCCCTTTAGGAGTTAGAATTCTACTTGTTCTAAAAATTTTAAATGTGCATATTGCTAGGTTTTTGGGTGCTCTGAAAGCAAAAATAATGTCAGAAAATAATTTAGAGCACCTAGTCACCCTATAGTAGTCCCCTTACAGCCCCCATGAGGGATGAAATTACGCTTTTTATATAAATTTATAAGAAATGTATATTTGAAGGTTTTTTGGTGGGCTGGAACAGAAGATGGCGAACAAAAATTGTTTTAGTTGCACAGGTACCCCCTAACGCCCCTTCTAAGGGGGTTAAAATTTCACGTTTCATAAAAATATACAATGTATATCAGTTTTTAGTTTTTTTGTACTCTGAAACTGAAAGTGATGCTAAAAAAATATTTCAACCACCAAGTAAACCCTTAGCACCCCCTTATAGCCCCCCGAAGGTTTGAAATTGGGCTTTTTATAAGAATTAAATATGTTTGTGCGGATTTTGGTTTTTTTGGGGAGTAGGAATCAAGTTCAACGATTAAAAATAATTTCAGTATCACAGGTACCCCCTAACACTCCTGCAAGAGGGCTAAAATTACACTTCTTATAAAAATACAAAATATGTATCAATTTCTAGGTTTTTTTGTGCTTTGAAACCGAATACGACGTCAAAATATGATTTCAAGCACCCAGTAACCTATAAGCGCCTCTTACAAAGGGGCAAGCATCCCAATGATTATATGTGTATAATAAAAACCAATCTCATGAGTGTTGCCGTCTTCCTTAGGTGTTAGGGATAAGATAAAAGTATCGTTATTTTGAACATAGCATCCGAATACGAATTGGGGGTTCCCATATTAAATTTTGGAGTTGCCCCCACCCACTCCTTGCGGAGGGAAGGTGATAAGGGTCAAGATTAGTATCGTTGAATAGTTCTCTTCAAATTATTGGACACGTGTTTTTTGGTTTTTTGATTTAACGTGTAGCTTTCAAAATATGAACGGTCTTCTGGGACTTTTCGAACACCCTGTATGTTTTTTATTTACTTTTTCTATATTTCATCGTAACAGCGGTCTTACTTCGAAGCATGTTCACTCTGTTATCAATTAGAAATGAAAGAACTGAATGAAAACTGCAACATTTCCAAAAAAGTATATGTAAAAATTTCCATTTAAAATTCAATTTAACTAAGTTATTCACTGAAATTAGAATAAAAAATTTTGGATTATTGATGTACATAAAGTAACAAAAAAAAAAAAAAAAATATGTATATTTCGCTTTGGCCGGGCCTGGGTCACAGATGACCATTCTTCTTTAGGAAAGAAAACCAGGGTGTTAATATTTTGTTTCTATTTTGTTATAATATTGTTAAGGACATATTAGAGTTATCGTTATTCCAATAAAAAATTAAAACCCGTTTCTATTTTTTTATACCCAAATTACAAAAAGTAAAAATCCTTTGTATCCACTTATGACGCTAATAGTACTTTGACGTTTCATATCGTTTATTCAATAGTATTCAAGATTAAATCTATTGAAAATTATTTAAAAAAAAAACACAATTATTTGGATTTGGGATGAACATCTGAGGTTCTGAGGATGTAAACAAACACATTTGCAAATCTGTATCTATTCTTTATCGATGAAGATCTGTCTGGCTCCAATCGCTAAGAAAATGTGGGTATGATATTGAAAAATTCAAATGGGACATATATGTCTCGATGGTCCGAGCATGGTTAATTTCATTGGAAAAAGTTTAATTTGAAGCGAAATAAAAATCAATTTGGTGTAAAAAAGGTTTAACTTAGGGTAGAAAACCTGTTACAGGTAAAAAAAATAAATTTAAAAATTTCAAAAATAAAAGTTCGTTGTTTGGCTGATGGTAACACTTGCGCAACACTGCGCACTCAATATGCCTAAGCAAGTGAGTATTATTTGAGTATCTCTACTGAGTGTCTGTTTGATTTATACAGAACAGTTGCGTTTGTCATTCAACATATGACAATTCCCGTGCGTCGCAATGCCCGACATGTTCGCTTTATTTATATTTGATTTGAAACGACGACGACGAGTATTTTTATTTATTTTTAAATTTCGAAAAAAAAAAAAAATTTTTTTTTTATTTCGTTTTTTTTTTATTTTAAAATTTTATGTTGGTTCTTTTAACTTGATGTTGTTGATGTTGCTTTCGTAAAATTTTAAAATTTTATTGCTTTTTCTTAATTTTGCTTGCTTTGAGTTGATGTTGCTGATGCTGATGCTTTCGATGCTGTTGGTTGTGTTCAACATGTTGGCTAATCGACGTTGCTGCCCACCGGCATCCTAATTATAACTTTCAGTTTGAAAGAAAAAAGCAAATTTCATTTTTGTTTTCATAAAAATGTTTCAAAAATTCTCGACAAAAATTAGCTGCTTATGTGCTGAAAGTTGCTGAGGAAGATGATGTTGTTGCTGTTGCTTATTGCTTGTTGCCTTTGTGTATAAATTAGAAAAAATCTCTAAGTTTCTGCTGTCACCACAAAGTGAAAATCTTTTCAAACAACATCGAGGAAGACTTTACTCGTAAGTTGTTGATAGTGACATGTTGTTGTTTTATCATTGCTGCTGATTTCTAATGTTTTTGTTGCTTTCGAAACAGCGGCGGCAGCAAATGCCGGCTAAGAAGCAAGATATCAAAAGCCAACGTCAGCAACTTTTTGCTTGCGCTGCGCTGTGTGTTTTGTTTTTTGTTGCTGTCTCTGTTGTTGCTGTTGCTGTAGCAGCAAATAAGCATTGGCAGCATTCCAAGGATTGTTGCTGCTTCTTCGTCAAACTGCAAAGAAATAGAGAAAAAACGAAAAGATTGAAATTAATTTATTAAACAAATAAATTAAGTAAAAAATATCAACAACAATAAAATATGATGATGCCAGCAGCATCACCAGCAGCAGCAGCAATAACATACAACTAAATTAATGTTTGATTTTGATAAATTTTTATTTGAGTTTTTATTTGAATTTTTAATATTTTCAAAATTTTTAACGTTGAAAAGTTTTTTTTTCTAGTTTTTTGAAATAAACACATTTTTTTATGCTTTCACAAAAGTGTTCAGCGAGGACATCTTTCGTTTTTAGTTGCGCCAGTTGACGGGCGCGTGTTTGTTTGGTTCTTTTGCAATAAAAGTAAAATAAAATTTCTGCTTTATGAATATATACATACGTATATACATATATGTATACATATATATACATATTTTTTGAAATTTTGTATATTTATTTTCATATTTATTTTAATCTTTTTTTTTTCCTTCTATTTTGTATCTTTGGTTGCACAATTTTATTTTATGACAATTTATTGCCATTTGTTTTTTCAGTTCAAAATTTCTCTATTCATTTTTAGGGATTAGTTTGTATTTCAGAAATAAAATAAAAATACTGAAAAAAAAATTCGATTTTGTATTAAAGTTTCAATGGTATAGCACCCATAGAATAATACGCAGCGCTTTCATTTCAAAAAAATATTAAAATTTATTTTTCATTTTTTATTAATGGAAATTCTTGGCACAAGTGGGAGCTCCAACATATCCACAGCTAATGGTATTTTTAGGTTCCACGTTTGCTTTATGTTTGTCGAAGTCATTAGTCTTGCTGGCACGGATTATTGAGAAAGTATTCTTTAATACTACAAAATAAATATTATTTTTAATTAGATTTTCCTTTTGCCAAATTGACCACATTTTAATATACAAAATCTCTATGAACTTTGTGGTACCGCAATGAAAGACATCTTTATAAACTACCTAAATAAAGATTGCAATATTTTAAAACAAAAACTATTCACTGAACAAAAGGCAATCATGAGCACCGGAATCGAGTGCAAGAGATTCTCAAGTATGCCAGGACAAAAATATGATTATACTTCACCGACAATCATCTTTGGAAACATTCTGAATTAAATCATATTCATTTGTTATATGCAACGTAAACTAAGTTGGAGCTTAGAGGTTGTGAAATTAAGCGTGCACCGCTGGCCCAAAACGTATTGGTTAAGCCAAGCGAGCAAGTAGGAGGTAACCGGCCTGTTATGGCCGTTGTTAAGTATTTTGTTTACGCTTAGGTGAAATGTTCTCTTTCAACAATCTCCTTTGATGTATGTTTAGTTGGTGACGGTTGCCTTCAAGTGGAGTCAGGTTTTTTGAAATGGATCCCCTTAAATTTAACAAAGAGTGTTTCAAAATTGTCGCTTTTTTAAATAAACGTATATACAAACATACACGGTTATAAATTTCGGTTTAATTTTTCAACTAAAAAAGTTGGTATATTTATCCAACCCAATTCGGTTCGATTTGTCAAATTAATAGTTGAAATATATATCAACTCTGAAGGTTAATTTCTTAACTTAAAAAGCTGAAAAGACCTCATCTTAGAAAGTTGAAATATGGTCTTTCGTTTTGTCTGTGACCGAGTACAGACGTGCTCTCGGGTGTAATCATTCGCGTGTGTCTTAAAGTTAGACCCGTTACACGTGTTTTTTTCAAGCCGCGTGTAACGTACATAACCTAATTATAGGTTTAAAAGAAAAAATCAATTTCAGTATATATAATTTTATAAGTCTGTAAAGACGCTACGCTGAGAGCTGTGATAAAAACCTAGTGTTTACGGCAGCTCTCGTTATTAGGGACCTATGTTACTCGTAATGAGTAGCATATTCGAAAAAGAAGAAGAAAGTTGAAATATTATACTAAAAAGTTTAAAAAATGTCAATGTATTTAAAACGTTAAGAATTTTTTGAACGAAAAACCATATTTTTTGAACCAATCAGGAATGTAAAAATTAAGTATTGAATGGGTTTATTTGAAAGTGGAATAAGTCCAATTGCGGAAAAATTGAGTTTATGGTAGCTATAGCTAGCTATATATGTCCTCTTTTTATATTGAAAATTACAGACTCGTTAGACCACGATTTCATCAAAAATTACTCAAAAGAACTTTTCATGAAAAACATTTTAACAAAAATGATTTTTTTGAAAGTGGAATAAGTCCATTTTTTCATCTGAATGGACTTATTCCACTTTCATTTATAATAAATTTAAAAATTTGTTATACTTTTGTATGACTTATTCCATTTATACTCACAAAATATTTTGTAAATTAAAGCAAAGGAAAATTAAAACTTAGAAAAATTTTACTTCAAAAACTGTTGTTGTTTCTTTTCTTTTTGCTCAAGTAGGGCTTTAAAAATTAGTTAAAACAACAACAAAAACAAAAAGTTCTTGTTGGACCTACTTTACGGATGGTTTGCGTTAAGGTCACTTCATTGACGCATTTGCCAATATTCCGAACAACTTTCAAGCATACTACATATAATCACTCCTAAGCATAGACTGGTTGCGAATCACAGCGACATGAAATTACAGCAAAAGCGAAAATTATTGTTTTTTATTATTTTGCCGAAGAACAAATTGAAGCAATCAGCAAGCAAGAGACAGCTAAAATTGAACGTTCCAAGCAAAGCCGAATGAAGATGTGTTTGTGTGCAAAATTCAACGAAATCAACTGCGGAAAGTTGAAAAAAATAAACAAATAAGTTGAACTCTCTTGATATTCTCTAAATTTTTTACCAACAAAAGAGTGTCAACCAAAAAAGTTGGTTTACATAACAAATTCAATTTCCAACCCAAAAATTTCATGTAAAGTTGAAAATTTAATCTGAAATTATTATCGTGTAGGGGAGATGTGTGTACCTTGGTCCGAGTGTACCTCGGTCCGAGTGTCGGTTGCCACTCAACAGTTGCACGTGTACGATAAAGTTCTTCTATGGATTTTCCCACTCATACCGGTGACTCATATTAGTTGACTTCAGACCGTCAAGATGTATGCGTGTATAAAAAGTGACGGAAAAAGTGTTTTTTGTGTGTAAAAATTTGTTTTTGGAGTAAACTACGAAACGTTTTTTGAGAAACTTACTTGAAATATTTCAGTTTTACAACATCAGGAAGGAAGTTTAGTTATTGTTTTAAGCTTTTAGTGTGTTTTAGATGTATTTTCATTAATATATGTTATGGGTGTTGACAGTTTTTAAAACATGCTGTCTGTGTGTACCTTGGACCTATTATTATATTGACCAGGAAGCCTTTTTCGACGGGCAACCAGGAAGCCATAATCGCCACTCAATATAATATTATTATTATTATTTATGTGATTAATGTATTTATTTGCAACCATTTTTGTTTAATTAATTGTTTTTACTAAATGCACTATTTTGTGCTATAATTTTTCTTTATGATGAATTTTTTTTTTTGTATTGAAAAAAATGTTACTTTCGATTACATAATAAATGGTTCTTTCATAATTTATTACCTAAATACATTGTATTCTCTTTTATTTTTAATAGTCCAAGGTACACTTGCATGGTGTACCTTGGACCGTTTGAGATTGCAACTGAAAATGTTATATTTCTACTCAATGGTAAGACATAGAAGTATCATTGTCACGTCATTTGATGCTGCAAGCATTGTAGAAATACAACATAATCAAAAAACTAAAGAAAATTTTTTGGAAAATCCAGCACATTGAAAAAACTGAAAAGCGGACCAAGGTACATACATCTCCCCTTCTAGCAAAAATTTTTTTTTTCGAAGTTTCACTACTATCTCCAAGAACCTGAAGGAAGATGTCAAAAAAGTGAGCAGAAAATTTTTAAAAGTTTTTGAAGGGCATTCAGAGGTCGATTATTGCCATTTTATGCAAAATCTTGGCTCGATACGGTTCTTATCTTATTACGCCTTCAAAAATGCTTGGAATGAAGATGTGGGTGTTTTTTTTTTTTTTTTTTTGTGTCTGTGTTCAGACTGAGTTCTGTTAGCACCGATCTATCAATTCCATACACAGTGTTTGAATTTCATATTATGGTAGTACAATTTTTACTTAAGTAACTTAGTAGCTAAGATGATCTTTCATAATAAATTAAGCCCTTAGTCAGTGTTACCAGTTTAAGAAATCTTTTCCCATTTGGGGGGAAAATAAAAGCATGAAATCCGTGTTAAAATAGATTGGGGAAATATTTTCGCTGCGGTGAATTTTCGGAGAAAGAACAATAGTATTTGCTCCTAGATTATTTATCGGTTTTGAAATCTCCACATTGATTTCATTGTATAAGGTTGTAGAAAAAAAAGATAAAATTTTTGCGATCACATTACTTTTGGATCGGTTTCAACGAAAGTATGACTAAGCTTTACAAAAATTATCCGAAAGTCACAAAAAACATTGTTTTTGTTGTTTTAAAAACTACCCTGTAGGACTAACGGAGTCAATTGTCTCAATAGTCCAATATTTTGTAAGTAGTCCATAATGAACTACACCTAAAACTAGAATAAATTCACTTAAATTATCAACTGCATTAAAAATGGTTCAAATTCAATGCAAAGTCGGTCAATTGTATCAAAAAAGGTCCAAATATAATACATAATCCATCATTAGTACCAATTGTGGTCCAATTGTGTATCGATTATACTCATAACATTACTGACTACCTACTGTTTGACAGTTCGTCGATTGTGAAGAAGAGCAAACGATAGTATATCGGTCTAGTGAATTGCACTGTGCGGAGAGACCCTGGTTCAAATCCTCCACTCGGTGATTTTCAAATTCCAATTTTTAAATTTCTATTAATTTGCACATAATTCGTCTGAAGAGTCTTCGGAGCAGAAAATGAAAGATATTTCTAACATTGGCATTAAATAAAAAAAAAAATAATAAAAAAAATGTTTATCCATACTGAGTTTCGAAACCGGAACACATTGCTCAGAAATATATAAAACAAACTCTTTAGCACATTCGTCTATGGAACCTTTTGACATTTTTGTGTCAAATTTTAAATTCAAATTTAATTTGTTAAAATTTATAAATTAATCAAAAAAAAAAAAAAAAAAAAAAAAAAAAATTGGTCTTTTTCTGGTCCGAATGTAATGTATAAGAAGACAATTGACCTTTTCTGGTCCGATTGTAATGCATAAGGAGGCTATTGGTTACGCCCAATGACAAACAATGTAAAACGTAAATAGAACTTTATATGTGATGGGACCAGAATTTGGACTTGTCGGTTTCTCCCATGGATCAGTTTGCAATTTAGTTTTAGTATACATACGCAAAAAAGTTTAATTATTCGAAAAATATTTCATTATTTTCACATGATCATTGAAATTGGAGCAGATTTCAAATTTATTGGAGCTGAAAATGTTGCAGCTGTTTTGAATCAATAGAAAGTTCTCTTCCTAATTCCGTTGCAATATGTTAGGAAATGAGCTGTTTTACTTTTACACTGTGAAACTATTTAAGAGTAAATTAATAAAAACTAGTTAATTTTGAGGAAAAAATAATTTATAGAAAAAAACTTTTAGTGTTTTTTTAGGAAAACTTTTAAGAATTGATCCATTTTAGGGAAAACTAACTTTTTTTTTGGTGATCATACGAAATTTTCATTTGGGAAGTGGGGTTCAAAAAAAGACTTTGTCCTTCCGTTTGTATCGCAGAGAAGAAGTTGTGGCATGTACGAAAAAGAATATATATTCTTGATCATCGTCACCTCTTGAGTCGATATAGCCATGTCCGTCTGTCTTGCTGGCTGGGTGGTGGAAATACATTTTTTGGGAAAACTGAGCCACATAATTCAATAAAATTTCGTATTCTGCCTTTGTCGTCAAAGTTAGCTAGGGGGATTGAAAATGAGCAATGGACACGCCTACCGCCCATACAAAAAATATATTCAAAATGCAATAAAAAAAACACTATTTGCAATAATATAAACAAAATACACACGAATACTAGGAACAGTAGATACAAACTCTAAGCAAAAACTAGGCGAATTCGGACAAGAGGGCGTGGTACCTCCCATGTAAGTAAAAGTTTCAAAATGTTATACTGAAAGTGTTTTTTAAGATAAACCAACTAAATTTCACTCAAACACTAAGAACATTAATTGCAAACTCTGAGCAAAAAGTAGGCGAAGTAGGACTAGAGGGCGTGGCACGAAAGTATCAAAATGCAATGCTGAAAGATTTTTTTTAAGAAAACCTAACCGAATTTTACTCAAACACTCAGAACATAAATGCAAGCTCTGCGCAAAATCTAGGTTAATCCTGTACAAGAGTATTGCATAGTATTTATCAACTAAGTGTTTAATAATATACTTGAAATGCAGTGTAGGGTATTTAGTTTTTGGCCAGGCCAAAGATACCACCCTTACTAGTTTTGAAATATCTTTGACAAAGATGCTTTGGCTATAACTCCATAAGGATTATTTTTACAGTTACGAAACTTAAAGCGAGATAGAAAATATCGATTTCTATCGAAAAACGAAAATCAGGAATTATTTCGGTTAAGTCTTTTCGGCGGTTATGACTCGATATTTTACTGGCGTATAAAATACGATTTTGTTGATTTTCTCAAATAATTTTTGATGACTATAATTTTTTTTTTGCTTTTGTTTTTGATGAATTTCAAATTTATTTTCTTTCATTTTTTAAGTTTTACCGCCAACGCGGTCAACTATGATCATTTCTATTATTGTCATTCAGTTTTTTATTTGTAGCTGTCCGCCAATTTTTATTGGTTGAAATTAATTGAAACGGAAACTTGCGTTTGAGTTTTTTTGTTTTTTTTTTATATTTCTCTCATGGCGTTGATTGAATCAAACATCTGCAGATGTCGCACACAGCAAGAGGCGTTAAAAAATTACAAATTTTAGCAAAATAAAAATAGAATACAAAATTTTCAACAAAAATAAATAACAACAACCATAATGAATATGATGAAAAACATTTTAAATTAAACTCAAAGGACGCATAACAACAACCACAATAGTGGGCAATATAAAAAACATAAAAACAATTACGAATATTATACCCCCAAAACAGCAGCAGCAACAACAACAACAGCAGCAACAACATGACCATTGCTAATTGCCAAGTTGACATTTGTAATTATTTTTTATGATGTGACGCGTTGCGGCACCAACATAGCAACAACAACAATTAAAAGTCACAACACAAAAACAACAAACAATAAAAATGTCAAACAAAATTGTTAAAGAAAACAAAAACAAAACATTTTTATAAAATTATTTTGAATAACATTGACAATGGATGGCCTCATCAAAAATGAAATTAAAAAAAATACAAAGTTTAAAGGAACAGCCACATATGGCAGATTCAATGTGAAAACGAACCAACTTTCAGGTCGACTATCATTAATCGATTTGACTACATAGCAAAAAGTTTAGGTTTAAAATTCAAACCAAATTGTAATGAATACAGATCCACAACCAACTTGGTATAAAATCCATGCTTCAATTTGGTATGCAAACCGTTTATGCTTGTTCGTATAAAATGTAGACACATAAAGTAATTATACAATTTAAACTATTTTGGCTTAAATTTTATATAAAAATCTTTTATAATTTTTTTGTATAAAATTTATATTGAAGTTCATATGAAAGTATTTTAAACCATTTTATATTATGTTCATATAACGCCCATATAAACCAATCAACTTACGCACAATAAATTCCATGATAAAAAAAATATCATTCAACTTAAAATATTAACATACTTATATCTTCTTTTCTTATGCAAGCCAAAATTATGTTATTTTTATATCCTACACCCAGGGTATATTCACTTTGTCCTTCCGTTTGCAACGCAGAGAAGAAGGCGTGGCAGACATAGAAAAGTATACATATTCTTGATCAGCGTCACCTCCTGAGTCGATATAGCCATGTCCGTTTGTCTGGCTGGCTGGCTGGCTGTGTGTTGAAATACACTTTTTAGGAAAACTGAGCAAGATAATTCAATAAAATTTAGTACACTGCCTTCGTCGTCAAAGTTAGCTCGGGGGATTGAAAATGAGCGAAATCGGTCAACGGACACGCCTACTGCCCATACAAAAAATATATTCAAAATGCAATTTTAGGTGTATTTTTGCACGACAATGCAACCAAAATACACATAAATACTAAGAATTGTAAGCGCAAGCTCTGAAAAAAAAAAACTGAACGAATTCGGACAAGAGGGCGTGGCACTTCCCATATGAACAAATCCTTCAAAACGCTATACTGAAAGCGTTTTTTGAGATATTCGAACCAAATTTGACTCAGACACTAAGAATCATAAATGAAAGCTCTCAACAAAAACTGGGTGAAATCGGACAACGGGGCGTGGCATAAGCAAAAGTTTCAAAATGCTATACTGAAAGAGTTTTTTGAGATAATCCAATCAAACTTCACTCAAATACTAAACACTATAAATGCACGCTCTAAGCTAAAACTAGACGAACTCGGACAAGAGGGCGTGGCACCTGCTGTATAAGCAAAAGCTTCAAAACGCTATACTGAAATGCAATCTCTGAACAAAAACTGAGTGAACTCAGACAAGAAGTCGTAGCACCTCCCATTTGAGCATCCATACAAGGTATTTGGATGAAATTTGGTGGGTTGTTACTACTTAATAATATTTTGTAGCAAAACGAAAATTGGGCAGGATCAAAGAAGTGCCACGCCCACTTTTGAACCATTAAAAATTTTGATTCAATATTACTCGAAAATGACGACAACAATTTTAATGACACTTTAGAAAATGCTATTGTACCTCTGCAAACAGGAAATAATAAGTGATATGCTGTTATATTGGGAAAACTCGTTGAAGGGCGTGGCACCGCCCACAAAAATATAATACTGTATAAAAGGGAAACTCATAAAGCAATCATTCTGAAATTAACTGTGGGGAGTCTACTTACTATAAGGCATCTCTGATCTGAAAGTGGGCGAAATATCACCGCTGCACGTCGAACCTCCCAGGCAGGATCGAAGAAGTGCCACGCACACTTTTGAACGATTAAAAATTTTGATTCAATATAACTCGAAAACGACTACAACAATTTTAATGACACTTTAGGAGATGCTACCTCTGCAAACAAGAAATAATAAGTGATATGCTGGCGTGGCACTGCCCACAAAATTATAAAACGCTATAAAAAGAAAACTACTAAAGCAATCTTCGTGAATTTAACTGTAGGGATTCAGTAATTACCGCGCTCACTTTTTAACCAATGCTAAAAGTTTGGTGAATTAGTAATGCAGAAAAAAAAAAAAAAATGGAATGAACTTATTATTTCTTATATGCAGTCTTACTTATGTACTTTTCGAAGCTGAGTTAATCTTAATCATTAAAATTGCCAGTATACCTACAGGATTTTGAAATATCCTTGCTTGAAGTTGAAGAAAACGTTGTATTCAGTCTTACAGCGTAGCTACAAGAAAAGGTTAAATTACACAGTGCAACGAAATGAAAAAAAAAAAAAAAACGTTTGTCCCTGTGGTCTCATAAAGTTTTTCTGATAGGTTATGAAAAATAAAAAAAAAACACGTATTTTACAGAACTTGTGTATCAGTGATTTTTTTCATTTTATGTCTCCACAAAGTTTAAATTTCGCGTATTATATGAAATTTTGAGATCTTATGAAAAAACCATATTTTTATGAAATGGTGCTCATGTCCTTACCTTTAATTTAAGGTATAGCACTTGAGAGTCCGTGACACTTCTTCTATGCCGCTCACATTTCGTTTATAACAAAGCATTGATAAGTAGTAATAGCCTATGAAATTTCGTCAAAATGCCTTTCAGAGTTTGGGAGTTATGACTAAATAGAACTTACCACAGTGAAACAAGCCAAACAATTTTTGAACAAAAACAAAAACATATTAATATTGAAAGCAGATAAAGGGAATACTACAGTGGCGATAGACAAAATCGAATATGAAACCAAAATGAAAAACATCATAAGTGATATGTGTGCATACAAACGCTTAAAAACTGACCCAACTACAAAATTAGAAGGCCGTAACAATATATTAGTGGAGAAACTATACAAAGCGAATATAATTAGTGATATTGACAAATACAGATTAATAGCGAACGTAGCTACTGCACCCAGAATTTACGGGCTACCCAAAATGCACAAAGAAGGAAGACCTCTTAGACCTATTTGTTCTTCAATTAACTCGCCATCATACGGACTATGCAAATTTGTGATACAAATTTTAAAGAAAATGACGTTAGATTCCAAATGCAACATTAAAGATGCCGTTGAATTTAAGACTCGCGTAAACGACACACACATTTCCGATGACGAAGTATTAATATCGTTTGATGTTATATCATTATTCCCCAGCATCCCGGTTAATGTAGCAATTGATATTATAAGGAAAAAATGGAATACAATAACAAAATATACGGACATAAAAGAAGATTTGTTTTTTGACATTTTAACGTTTTGCATCAAAGATAATAGGTATTTTAAATATAAAGACAAAGTCTATGAACAACTTAGAGGAATGCCAATTGGATCTCCAGCATCACCAGTCATCGCAGATATAGTTATGGAGGAACTATTGGACCACACAATGGAAAAATTAAACGTAAAACCCAGACTTTTGACCAAATACGTGGACGACCTTTTCTGTATAATTCAACGAACGGAAGTTGAAGAAACACTGAAAACACTTAACAATTTCCACAGACGAATACAATTTACTTACGAACTGGAGAAAGACAAAAAATTACCCTATTTGGACACATTAATAATAAAAAAGGAAAATAAAATAATAATTGACTGGTACCAAAAACCCACAGCATCGGGTCGAATTATAAATTTTCATTCAAAACACCCTAAGCACGTTATAATGAACACCGCGAATAATTTTGTTAGGAGAGTTCTGAAAATAAGCGATAAACAATACCATGAAAAAAACATAAAAAGAATCAGCGAAATACTTAAAAAAAACAGCTTTACATATAAAACTACGATGGACATTATAAAAAACGCGACTAAAACGCTTGATAAAGAAATCTTGGATAAACCAGCAAAAATATACAAGTCATTGGCACATGTTCCGGGCTTTTCTGATAGAATTGTACATTCCGACATTTACGATAAAAATAAAATCAGCATCGCTTTAAAAACTAATAACACACTAAAACAACTATTCTCAAACACGAAATCAAAACTAGACAATTTAGACAAATCAAATTTGATTTACAGGATAGGATGCAATGGAGACGGATCCAACATATGTAGTAAAATATATGTTGGAACAACAAAATCAAAACTACGGACAAGATTAGCTGCACACAAATCGGACTACAAGACAAGAAAAGGATTATTGGACAATAAAACAGCACTTGCGGCGCACTGTGCTACCATGGGACACTCTCCCAACATAGAATAAACAAAAATATTGCAACAAGAGACAAACTACAAAAAACGATACACAATAGAAATGTTACATATAATCAACACACCATCAAACATAAGGCTAAACTACAAAACAGACACCGAAAAATGCGCGCAAACATACAGACACATAATCACGAAACATAACAAAACAACAAGTTAAAAATTATGAGTCACCCACGAAACAAAACAAAACAACAATTTAGTTAACAAACGACACTCACTAAACGCGGGTATAATTGTTACTCAATGTAAGCTATATTTTTCAATTAATATAAATTTAAAAATTCTCAATATTGTTAAATTATAAATTTGTGTTAATTTGTGTTTTTATTGTTTTATAAATTATAATTTTAGTGTAAAATTCTTTCCTGAAGACGAACACCGAAGGAGTTCGAAATATTGAAAAAATTAAACAAAAACAAATTTATTTCATTAAAACATAAAAGAGTTTTATTTGGAACTGACCTAGAGCCTGAAGAAACTTAGATTAAAAATTTTAAAGTCATAAGGTCGAACAAAATATCACCATAATAGAACTTAAACTTTAGGGCGCTGCTGCCACGCCTCCCAAAGTCAAAATGTAGAGAAAAGAAGATAATTTGCAGGGCTCATAAACTACCTTTGTGGTACATGGGTAATTCTATTCTAACGCGTCAAATTCAAATTTCGAAATGAAAAAAAATAAAGTTATTAATACTCGAAGTTTTACATACGTTTTCTTATTGTTGTACCTCATAAAGTAATATTTTAAAGTGGGCAAGCTGTCCATACATTTTTTTTTTTTTTTTTTTCTTAGTACGTATATTAGAGTTAAAAATCGATTTTTTTATTTTTAACTCTAATATACGTACTAAAAAAAAAAAAAAAAAAAATGTATGGATATATATATATATATATATATTTATATATGTGTGTGTATGTAATGTGCATATAAAATAACAAATTTAAGTATAAGATTAATTAATTAATTAATACTTGTTTTTGTGGCTGTAATAAGTTTAATCTTAATTTCGTCGCATACCAAACGTCGCACCAATTTTTCGTAGGAGCTCTCGATACAGTATATAATTAATAGGACACATATTTCATGATTTATTGCATAAAATATATGAATTAGATTGATGTATTTATGTTAAATTATAAATACGTATATTCATCATAAAAATGCCAGGGGAGTTACTTTGACAGGGGAGGTTACTATGGCGTTTGAGTGCGATTTCCAGGTAGTAAACAATCTTTATTATTAATATACAAGGATATTATAGTAGCCCTATATTACTTACAACTCAAACGTATGTTATTTATTTGAATATTGGTTTTCATCTTGTTGGTACAACTAAATGTTTGTCGCCAGGGGAGTTACTTAAGAAAAGGTACGTTTTCTTTCCTGATAAAAATGATGTTTAAACGTAAAAAACATGTATTGGGTTGTGAATATATCAATGTTTTATTGAAGTTAGCATACAATAAAAGAAATTAGGTATGATAGGAAATTTTTATATCCTAATAAAATCGAGATATAGGCCTTCATAATTTGATTGCTTTTTGTATTGAAAAAAAGTACCAACTTTTGAGTAGCTACATAAAGTTAATAACATTTTTTTTTTTTAATTTTTTTCTGAAATGTGTTCAGGCATACTGAAAGGTAAATTTTGGTCATTTATAAGTGCAAATTCTATTTATATTTTGTCTTATATACGTTAAGTTAGTAAAATTGTTTATGATTACAGCCAGGGGAGTTACTTTTTTACTCATATTTTTGGTTTTCCACGAGAGCTATGTAAAATAAGCGATATACTAAGTGGTGGATCTTATAAAGGCTATTTAAATGTATATAAAAAAAATTTTGCTATAATTTTAGAACCTCATATTGGTGTTTTAGTGGACGATTACATGATTTGACGCGTTAGAATAGAATTACCCATATAGTAAATTATCGATAATTTTTAAAGATTTTTGACAAAAAAAATCCATTTTCAGTTTCAGTCTACAAAATTAAAAATAAAGAAAAAATACTTTAAGGCAGACCGCATATACATAAGTAAATTACAAAACACAAATTTTCTTGCAGAAAGAAAAAACGCGACTAAAAATTAACCTTTGCACTGAAGCAACAGCAGGAGCGTGATTCCTGACAAAGCTCCTAAAAGCCGTTTGGGCAAAGCTTGAGGAATTCTTTTGACCTTTTTGTACAAAGTTTTCCTTTTATTCAAAGTATTTACAAAGTGCGTGTTATTTTGTTGCTATTGAAGCAATATTATGATATTTTAATAATTTATTTTTAACGAAAAGTTGCAAGAATAAAAGTGTGTGTTCAACAAAATAATGACTTATTCGCTTTCTTAAAAAAAAATTATGCAGACAGCACGACATGTTAATAATGAAATATTTATTTTTAGAATTGAAAATCATGAAAAAATTTCATAAATGAAAAGTAAACTCATAAAACATTGAAAAAAAAAAACAATTCTTGGCAATGAAAGCAACAAATAATTTAAAAGTCATTCAATACACGTATAAAAAAATAAAAAAAAAAAAACAGAAAAAATGTCCTTGAAACAAACACACATCTCACTGGTACACACTGCGTTGGCTAGTGGGCAAAAATCAAAATTTTTTGTGACTCGAAACCTAATAATATTGGTATCAATCGACAGGTAATTGTATCAATAAAATAAAAACAAAATATTTAGGGGAAAAACTCAGTTTTGGCTACGCTCTGACACTTCAAAGTTGAGATATTTTTCAAAAAAAATCATGTTTTATTCACTTCGTTTTGGGTTCTCTTAAACAAATAATTATCAAAAATTTGTCTTTTGATTAAACTAAGCGAAGTAAAGTTTTTTATTATAAATAATATTTGAGTAAATAAATAAAACTAAAAAATTTTGGAAAATATATAATTTGATGTATATTATAGGGATTTTAATACACGATATTATCAAATGAAAAACTTCAGAAATTGACAAATTTCGATGAAAAAAAAAAAACAAATCTTATAAAAATAAGTGCCGTTTTTTTTTTTAATCTACTAGTTCAAATTCTATATAATCGAGAACTGCAAATAGCTTTTCCTACTTTGTCCTACAAATATTTTTTTTCTTTTTTTAAAAAATGCTTAAAACGAAAAATTTGTATGAAATATAAAATTTATGTTGAAAATTTTTTTTTTGTTTTTATGAACACAAATGGTCTCACAAGTACAAAAAACCTTATTTCTACTACGTACATTTCATTTGTTAACATTAAACATTACTTTTTCATCATCGTTATATATGGACCTTAAGAAAATCGTCCTAAATACCTGGTTTTTAGAAAAAATATAAAGTTTACAACAAATCTGAGATCATTTTTGAGCTCAGCGACCCCAAATTACTTATAGTACCAAATTTCATCGATATCCAACCACTCCTTCTTTTTTTGACCATTGCTTGTATGGACTCAACGCACTGTGTGGTACAAGTACATACATACATATAAAAAAATATCAAATGTGATAAAAACATTTCATTTGAAAATATTAAAAAATATAATATTAAAAATTCTACTGGACAATATGAAAAATATAAAATAATAAAGCAAATAAAATATTGGCATGTATGTGTGAATATGTACGTGCTTTTTTATTAAACACTTTGTCACATTGTGTGCGGGAGTTTGTCAAAAAATTCAGTCAGTTTTTTCTAAACGCATTCATTTTGAGTAAATTTGTCTGTGTTATTTGCACTTGTACATAAGTCAATTTATGGAGGTGGAAAATGTCACGCCATTTTTGAAATAATTTTTTTTAATATACATACACACACAGTCACATATTCTTTTAAATGCACTTGATCACTTTAAATTATTGTAAATATTAGCGAATTTAAAAAGACCAATATATGTTTGCTATTGGCGTTATATCAGAAGAAAGCACGTGTTGTTCTCGTTCAGATGGTTAAAAACCGGCAGCAAAAACAACATGCTTCGTTATTGAGAGGTGATCAGTCTGGGGAACCCAAGGAAGCCGAAAAGACTAATCAAACGCATTGATTTATAAGATCGTTTAAGATTCAGCATAAAAATCTACACTATTGTCTCAATTACTATAGTATCGCATATCATGTCTTTTTGATAAAATTCACCAAAGTTTTCGGACCATCTCTACACAGAAAATACGAGGTTAGAGTGTAAAATTTAAACCAAATTCTAATAAATACGAATCCACACCAAACTTGGTATAAAATCCATGCTTCAATTTGATATCGACGGCTTATATTCAATAACCTCTATCTACAATTTTCACGAAAACTAGTTTTTGATGATAAACCCTTCATTGAGTCAAATGTAATCTATGATATTAATTCCAAACGAAAAATTTGCTTCCAGAGCTACTTTTTTGCATTTAAATAAATTCAATCAGGCATGTTCTGAAATCCGATTCACTTCGGAATCGGAATGAAAGCAATCTTCAATAGCTCTGCATTGCGACAAATAAGATGGAATCGGATTTCTATTCCAACAAATAAATTTTTATAATGGTTTCTATTCGATTTGCCGATACATAAATCCGATTTGGTGTTAATTATCGAAATGCGGAGCTCTTGAAGATTGCTTTCATTTCGATTCCGAAGTGAATCGGATTTCAGAACATGCCTGAATATCTACAGCAATCGATTTTGTGAAATGCAATATCCTCTATCTACATATGAAATGTGAAGGATTTTTCATTTTATTATATTTATTGGGTGATCGTTATACACAAGATCATGACGGACGGTCATCAATTGGCTCCAAATGCCGAAAATAAATTTTCCTGATTTTTTCAGGCTTTTATGTTGACCCTCGTTGGCACTGCTGAGTCGTGATTGGCCCTTTTAGAAATGTGAGCGTCTGTCTGCTGAAGTTACGATTACGGCCAAACAGATAAAGCTAGTTGTATGAAATTTGGTACAGATAACAACAATATTATTAGGCTGCCTGGGATTAAAAATGGACGTGATCGGTTAAACTTCATGCATTAACCGATCACGCACAATAACAATCAGACAGCTTAGAGCATGTGATTCTTTTTGCACTTTTTATTTTGCGGTTCACCGTTTATGAATTATCGTAATTTAAAAATTAACATAATTGTATATACGCATCACAAAAAACTGGCTATTAGAGCGGGATCCAGACGCAAAATATGCAAAATATGAGGACTGAAATCTGAGCTCAGATTTTTATATGAAGAACCTCAAGTAACTAGAAAGTAGATGTACCCAGGAGCAAGGGTGGTTCACTATTTTTGTATAGCAGTTTATGGTGGACTAGGATCTCCTTATTACATACATACGTATCCAAACTGGGTTTTTTTCTATCATGTAAGGATCCTGAGTTATCTTTACTTACTTAGAAGTGCAAAAATCACTGTTTTGAGGCCTACTTAAAGCTTTATAGCAAAAACTACAATTAGTAAAATTATTTTTTATCAACAGAATCGGATAGTTAAAATTATCCTCAACAAGCCGTATGCATAACATTTTTCAATTGGGTCCCGACTTTCCGAGTTAAAAGGTTTCTTTATCAACATATTTTATTACAAAAATTTCGAACTCTTGCCGACCAGTATGTGATGGAAAGAATTATTTAATAAACCTACTAAATTATGAGCTCAATATTTCCTTTGTTCATTCACTAAATCTAGAATGGAGCTGCTATTTTTCATCCGATCGTGGTCCACAAGGGCTTGAAATTTTTGTAATAAATTACTGACAAAATTACTCAAATTCTTCGTATGTGATTAAGCGTTATCCATTTTTAAAAGCTTATAACTCGGAAAGTTGGGAACTACTTGAAAAATGGCATGAACACGGCTTGTTAAGGATAATTTTTGCTATCCAAATCCGTTGACAAAAAATAATCTTACAACTTGTTTAAGTAGATCTCAAAACGGTGATTTTTGCTCTTCTGAGAAAGAATAGCTGAGGATCCTGACGTGAATTGCAATATGTATCCTATATCTACTATACTAGCGCGAATAACTTAATTTTTTAAAATATTTTTATTTGTAGGATCTAGTGGCCCTTTTTAATTAATATCGTAGTACTTTGTTTGATTAATACTATAAAAAATAGCGAATAAAACAGTTTTATGCTCTCCTGAAAAATTGTGTTTTTGTAGATAGAGTGTATTGAATATAAGCCCTCGATATACAAACCTTTTATACTTTTGTTCGTATAAAATTTATACAAATAAAGTATTAATACAATTTTCACTATTTTGACTTAAATTTAATAGTAACACCATACAAAAATATTTTATACTATTTTTGTATAAATTTAATATAGAAGTTCATATGAAAGTGTTTTAAACCATTCAAAAGCAATTTATATTGTGCTAAATAAACCAATTTTACATAGTTTTCGAATAAATATTTCGGAATTAAAAAATGATATTGATACTAACGCAGAATAAATTCCTTAATAAAAAAATATCTTACAATAATAACATAGTTTATTCATTTCAAAAGAAACTAATTTCATAAGTTATATAAAAATTTTCAATTACATATGGGTGATTCTCAGATAACTGTACTTTTTGTGTCCTCTGGCGATTTCACCTATACAGTAGGCTTTTTTTTCACAAAAAATTACGCTATAAGTTAGAAACTATGTTTTTCTAATAGAGCGGATCAATTTTACCACCAAATAATTATTGGTCTACTGTGAAAGTTTGCATATATACCCCAAATGTCACAAACGTGGCATGTCCTACCCCTACTTTTTATAAACAAAACGATGAAAAACGACCCAAAAACGGAAATAGAACAGAAAACAAGTTACTACACATATTAAGTAAATTCTAAAGGCTACAATATTCTGAACTCATCTGCAGTTTTAAATAATTTTTAGAGGGCACAATTTCGAATTGAAAACTGTCCCCTAGTTTTGGAAAAAAAAAATTTCTTCAAAGCATTATGCTGCTACTGCATGGTACTACTGTTTCAATCAATAGATTGCAATACATATGCATTAATTCTGATCACTATCCATCACCCAAAGGTCAGCATGTCCAGACGCGTCCAAAAAGAAATTTGTTTGCGTTTTATAGGGCAGTTTATAAACAAAAACAGTTTTTTTTTTAAAATTATGGTCACAAACGTGGCACTCGGCACTCCCAGGTAGTACATTTTATTTTATGCATGAAACAATTTTTTTGTAGGATTTGCATACATGACCCGAAATTCTTTCGGAAAAATCTTGAACTCAAACGCGTGCTTTACAATGAGCGATAAACTACAAAAATGTCACAAACGTGGCGCATCAAAAATGTCACAAACGTGGCACTTTTTATCAGTTTGCAAAAAAACATATTTTCATATAAAATTGAGTATACAGATGTTTAGTTGAAGGCTATTAATTATGTTTTTAATACAAAAATTGTTCTACACCATCAGAATCCTGAGTTATCCTTGCACAAAAGTGAAAAAATCACTGTTTTGACATCTACTTAAAGCTATAGAACAAAAACAACAACAAGTAAAATTAATTTTTGTCAATGGATTCAGACAGCCAAATTAATTGTCAACATGACATAATTTACCGTTTTTCAATTGGATTCCCAGCTTCCGAGTTATAAGCGTTTAAAGTAAGGATATCTTTCGACAACACACAAAGGATTTTTCGAGACCGAAAAGTTACAAAAAATCAAGTTTTATTATTTTTATCAATAATATATATAATTACAAAAATTTCGAGACCTTGCAGACCATAATCGCATGAATAATGACAGTTCTATGCTAGATTTAGTGAATGACCCTACTAAACTACTGCCTTGCAAATTAACAGAATCAAAATTTCATCTGTTCATTCACTAAATCCACAATAGAGCCTTATTTTTTCATCCGATTTTAGTCCGCAAGGGCTTAAAATTTTTGTGATAAAATATATTTTTGATAAAAATAATAAAACTTACCATTTTTGTTAATTTTTTGGTCCAGGAAATCCTTTGTGTGTTATTGAGAGAAATTCTTTATTTAAAGGCTTATAACTCGGAAACTAGGAATCCAATTGAAAAACGGTAAATTATGTCTTTTTGTTAATAAATTTGGCTTGCTGAATACATTGACAAAAATTAATTTTACTTGTTGCTGTTTTTGTTAAGTAGATGTCAAAAATGTGATTTTTTCACTTTTGAGCAAGGATAACTAAGGATACTGATGTAATAGAAAAAAATCAAGATCAGATTCGTAATTAGGAGGTCCTAATCCACCATAAACAGCTATAAAAACAGAGGACAGGAAACCATAGTTGATCTTTAGGGCGGTAGGGTATAAAAAAAATGGACCACCGGAGACATGACACTGTTGCAAAATTAGTCTTGAAGTGTAAATTTGTCATTATATGCAATATATCTATCATCAAAACGCTTCAAAACCATAATTTTTCCATATTGTGGCTACAATGTCACAAACGTGGCAATTTAGTCACAAACGTGGCAGCAAAATTTCTTAATTTCAACCTCAATGCCGTAAATTCGCACTTGTAGTTGATCTACTTAAAAGGTGAGTTTTAAGAGTGTGTTTACACAAGATAGCATGAAGAAACTTGCAAAAATACAAAAAAATTATCTGCCAATTTTACAACTCGAAAAAGCACAGTTATCTAAGAATCACCCATATTTCCTTGAAACATAAATGTACATTTTGTTATCTTTCTCAAACATCGTTTTGTAGTGAGAAAATTGTTTAAGTTCACGATACATAAATGTTGGTAATAGAAGTGTTAGTTTTACTTTAAGCATTGAACTGAAGTTGCATTTATAACAATTGCAAACTTTTAAAATTATACTACACACGTTAAAAACTTGCATTATTAATGTAACATTATTTATTGCTAAAATTAACAGGAGAGGTCTCAAGTGACTTCCTGGCAGAAAACTTCAAGACGCAGTAAATGGAGAGGACAACACCTTCCGAAATCTAATGTGATATGAATGGTCAGACAAATAAGATTCGGTCCAACTGATAATTCAAAAACATGATTTTGAGGACAGTCTTAACAAGTGGATCTACAGACCAAAAATATGTAATGAAATAAGTGGCGATTATGTAGAGGAGATAAAATGGGATGAGTGAAAAAATGTTTTTTCTGCTTTTCTTCTAATCATCTCAGCGAATTTCGTTCATTCCTACGTATTTTAAAATTTTCAGAAGAAGTACAAAAACAAAAGGTAACAAAATAAAAGCCAAATGAAAAAAAATTGATGAATGAATGGTCACCATAAACATAAATATGTATGTATTTTATAAATATTTCGCATATTCATGAATACAAGAAATATTTTTTAACAATCTCTAGAATAAATCAAAATGTAAAAACAACAATGTCTTTTTTTTAACAAAAATTTGCGATTTACCATCCTTTGGTGCCTCCACTTTCAACATCTCAGCACAAGAACTAGAGGCTTTTTGTAAAACGCTTAAAAGCAACTTTTATTTGTATTTACATTTGCATTACGTCGCTTACGATAAATCGTTTTTACGATACAAATTTTTAAGTACGTCGATAAAAAAAAATTGTATTTGTCATATGTATAAAGAATTGAGTCTGGATATAATGCTTGCACTTAAAGTTGAGTCTTAAAATGCTTGTAAATAAATAAATATTTTATGTTCAACAAAAACAAAAAAAAAAAAAAAAAACCAACAAACTTTGCCCAGTTCACCAGAAAAAAAAAAAAAGAAATTTAAACAAATTGAATGAATTATCTAAAAAAAAAAAAAAACAAAAAGAAAAAAATTGCTACCAAAGTTTTATAGGCAACTCGTGCACCCCAGTGCTCATTTTATTCAGTTGAACGTCGAGGAGTTTTACTTAGGTAAACCAAACCATAAGCTATAAATTTAATAGAGATGCTCGTAAAAGAACAGAAGATTTTAAATAAAAAAAAAAAAAATATCACGTGAAAAGCATTAAATGATAAAGAAAAACCACAAACGTTTTACGTTTTTTAAGGTTTACGTACAATGAAAACAAACTACACGTTTACACTCGTAAAAACTCTGACTGAAAGTGAAATTGTATTACCACACTCGACAACTTTTTGATAAATCATTTTGTTTCAAATGACACATTTAAGTAGTTTTGTATTCTCTTCTAGAGTCGCTTAGCTTTTTAGTGTCGTTTTAACTTAATGCTGGCTAATAGCACGAATTCAATTTTGTAAAAAAAATGTTTGACATTCCAACTAAACATATTTTTAAGTTTTACCATCTAGTTAAAAGGATTGAGCTTACTCAGAAATGTTGTAGTTACATATCGTCCTCATACAAGTGAAAAAGTTTTTTTCAAGTTTTGAGATATTTGATGTTCAAAAAATTAATTGGGGGTTATCGTGAATCAAGATTCCCGGGGAATTTTCTCAGACTGCAGTGCATACTCTTTTGCAGTTTAAGAAAACTTCTCGGGAGTCTTGACTCACAATAGCCCCCAGTATGCAATTGAAAATGTTTAAAGTTATGAAATTTGTTTCTCTTAAAATAAATGTAGGGGAAAGTGGGGTAAAGTGGGAATTTTTTTTTCGAAGCTCCATAAAATGAACAAAACTTCTTATTTTTTCATGTTTCAACTTCCTATAATAAAGAATATTAAATAAGCAATATTTTCGCCGAAGAAACGTACCGCAAATATGGATTTTCTATTGAGTAAGACGCTTTGATCGTGGATACCCAAAATGGCAAAAATTAAAAATCGTGGGGTAAAGTGGGAAACTTTCAACACTCATAAAAACTAATACAAATGTTGGAAAAAAGTTCTATTATCTTTATTGTAAGTCAAAAAAGGTTCAAGGAACACACCCATAGGAGTAAATATGAAAAGAAATAATGGTTTTGCTAGAAAAAAATATAAGAAAAAATGTGTTTAAAAAAATTTGTGAAATAGTAGCTTATTCGACGTTCTCTGATGAAACATCAAAGTCCAAGTCACAGTGTTAGTTATAAATGAAGCTTGTAGTGAGATTAATGTGTTTCAAAAGAAATGGGCGTTGACAATCCTTTCGGTTGCACTTGATGGTATTGTGTCTGGTCATGATTTCGGGCATGAGTTCCATGCAAATGGTGCAAAAATCACGATCTTCATCTGAGCTAGAACTTCTTTGTTTCTTCTTTGACGCTTTCTTTGCTGGCGGGGCTTTTTTGCTCCTGGTACACTATTTTTTGTGATTCGTTTCCCTTTTCCTTCCGTTTATTTGCTAAACGTTTCTCAGCTGCTTTTTGCAACTCGCTTAGCTTTTCCGGAGTGTTTACTCACAATGTAAATGTACAACACTTATTTGGATCATGAAATAGTATAATACGTTGATAAGTGGGGACGAGCAATCTTAAAATAACATTTCCCACTTAAACCCGACACCACATTTTGCAAAAAAATGTGGACGTCAGTCTATCACTCCATGAATTTCACGGAATCCTTTTGCGTAATCAAAATTAAAACTACAAAGAATATTTTTGTGTACTTACAATTGGCTTATCTCCAGAAACAGTAAAAATATCGACGCTTAAAAATTTCAAAACGAAATTTCAAAATCACTTAAAAACTTTACATGATTCCAAAGATCACAAAAATACGTATGTATGTACGCATTGCTATACTATAAAGATTTGCTTACGGTCATTGCAAGTACATGTCAGAAGCACATGACAGCTATACTTTGTTAGTTTGCCCGAAAAGGGGCATTTCCCACTTTGCCCCACTTCCCACTCTACCCCACTTACCCCTATGTAATTATTGGAACTTGAATGATATTTTTTTTATTTTGGAATTTATTATGCGTAAATAGATTGGATTATATGGGCTTAATATGAATTTTATATAAAATGGTTTAAAACTTTTTTATATGAACTTCTGTTTAAATTTTATACAAAAAAAGTATGAAAGATTTTTATATAGCGATAATATAAAACTTAAACCAAAATTGTTTAAATTGCGTTAATACTTTGTATTCTCCTTTAACTCCTAGGAGGAGCATAGGGCCAATATGAAATCTCTCCATTTGTCACGATCCCTTGCGATGACTTTGATCTCTTGCCACGATTTTCCCGATTCTTGGATTTCCTTTTCCAACGACCTTTTCCAATTGGTTTTGGGTCTACCACGTCCTCTACTGCCTTGTGGATTCCACTCAAGGGCCTGGCGACAAACTTCGCTGTGTGGTTTCCGGAGAGTGTGACCAATCCATCCCCATTTGCGCAGCTTGATCTCGTTTGCTATAGCCTTCTGTTTGCATTTTTGATGTAGCTCGGCATTTGATATAGTGCGAGGCCACCATGTGAATTGTGAATTATTTTATACGAACAAGCATGAACGGTTTGTATACCAATTCTTAAAATCGTTCGTATGAATTTTTTGGAACTTTTAATTTTTTTTTCTTTGACCAATTCTTGAAAAATCGTAAAATGTCCACAAAAATTATGAAAAAAATCACACGATTATCTTGAAAAATTTTAAGCATTTTTTTGTTATATACACTTTTTTCGTAAGACGCCTTGGTTTTGAGTAAAACTTGTTTTTCCGACCGCATGTTCGAGTAAAAATATTTCAGACAATTTTTAAAATAAGAAACTTTTTAATAAAGCATTTTAAAGAAAATGTTCTTTTCTTTTTTTTTTTATTCAGTCTTTACTTATATCTGTCTCATTAAAAGTTATAGGCCAAAGAGTAAAAATACAAAGAATTCAAAATTTTTTTGGTTTCAACATTTTTAGCATAAGCAATTTTTATAACCTACACCAAGGGTATGTATATTCACTTTGTCCTTCCATTTAAAACGCAGACAAGGAGGCGTGGGAGGTATCAATGTCGCCTCCGGAGTCGATATAGCCATGTCCGTTTGTCTGTCTGGATGTCTGTCTGTTTGTTGAAATTATTTTAATATTTTTTGTCAGCAAGATAATTCGTTGAAATTTGGTACACTGCCTTCGTCGTCAAAGTTAGCTCGACCTATTGAAAATGAGCGAATTCGGTCAACTGACACGCCTAAGGCCCATACAAAAAATATATTCAATATGCAACTTTAGATAATGAATTTTATTTTATCTATACTGCAAAAAGAAATGCATATTTTTTTAACGCCAGAATTTTTTCACGAATATGGTCTTTATGTTAGAAACAAATTTGGGTATCAATTTTAAAGAAAAAAAAAAAAAAAGGTTTAAAAAAAATATTTTTTTTTGACAAAATATGCCTTCAGGAGGATCAAAAGTGATCCTCAGGTTTTTCTCGGAACGGTAAAAAAATTAAATAGATATTGTTTTTGAGAGTTCTTCTAACTTTTGAGTCTGTGTGGGTGTGGGGACGTCTTTTTTTTTTTTTTTTTTTGCTTCATACAAATCGAACCAGTTTAAGGTACATTTGTAATGGTATTCATTCCTTGCACTGCAAAAATTATGGCGCGGTATGTCTAGCCGAATCTTACTTCTGAAGTATTTTTAACTTTTCTTTCAATATAAAAAGGTCCTTTTGGTGAGTGACCCACATATATTTCAAATAAAACAACGGTCAGCTGTGTTGCCAAGTGTCACAAAAATATATATATATAAAAAAAACACTAACTTTGTGCTGAAAATCAAGTATTTTTTATTTAAAACAAAAAATAAAGAAAATCACCAACTTTCCACGAATTTGGTAAAACTAAAAACCTTTGTCAAAAAAAAAAAAAAAAACAAAAAAAGGAACTAAGCGGGCGTTGGTTAATTAATTAACTTTTTTTGACATTCGCTAATTGAAAGCGAGTGGTTTTTTATTTTATTTAAGCGTTCGTTTTTTTGGTGCGCGTTTATCAACTTAAAATTCAAACAACAACAGCAAAAAAATTAAAAAAAAAAAAACAATTCCACTTTACAAAAACTAATTTCACTAATTTATTTAAAGCTTTTGTATAAAAGTAAATAATTGAAAAATTTAAAAATTATCGCAAATGTTGCAGTCAATAAAAACAACAACAAAAGAATTGCCTGCGATTTAAACTTTTCACTTTTTGTTGGTGTTCTTTATTTATTTATTTATTTTTACGTTTTTTGCTGAATTACCTTAATGAAAAACTGAAACAGCTGTTCTGTATGCTTTACTGATTTAGTTGTATTCGTACTTGTGCAGGTAGTTGTGTATTTGTTTTTGTGTGAACAACATCAACTGTCACACAGTTAACTGTTAAATAAAAAGTGGGCGAAAAACGTTAAAGTTCAAAAATTCAACAAATACAAACAAAAGCAACAAACAGACGACTACTGCGAAGAAAAGTACGCAGAAATTGGCAACATGAAGCACTTTTTTGTATGAAACAATTTTTGAAAATTTCGTAGCAAAAACAGAGTAGGGGAACTGATGCTATTGTGGTATAGTTTTTCAATGTGGTATGGTCGCATATCTCCGAATCGGGAAGGAACCTGCGAACGTAACTGCTTTTATCCTGTCAGAAAACATAAAAAACGTAGGATGTGTTGCTGTCATGCACCAAACAAAATTTTTCCGATGTCAGTTGAACGAAACGTAAGTCGCGTGTGGTTGATTTTTTTTTTCCGGATTTTTTGCAAAAAAATATTGTTAAGAAAAAGTAGCTGTTTGGTGAAGTTTTATTTATATTCAATAAAGGTAAGTGCTTAGTATTGCGAAATAAGTGTTTAGCTGTGTTAGTTCACAAGGTATCCCATTTTATGACAGAATTTTGTAATTTCTTAAAATTGGCCAGTGTGGTATAGTCGGGCTTCGCTAATGTGGTATATGAACATTTCTTGATGTTCTTAAAATTATTTGATGGCTGTTTATTTTTTCATAAGAACTATGAGTTTGAGAACCAATGTAAATGTTATTATGAACTTATTTCATACCTTTCAATCTTAATATTTGGTTGTGTGGTTAAGTATACCACATTACCCTACTTATATGTACCACATTACCAGCCCAATTTACAAGTACTGATCAGTATATATACCACATTGCGCCACCATATATACCACATTACCTGCCAACTTTTTGAAAACAGCTTTTTTGACTTTTTTCAGATTTTGCTCAATAACTTTTTTTAGTGAAATTGCACACTTTTTATTGAAATGTATTCTGTAGCCAATACTTCAATGATCAGCTTAAAAAAGTTTGGCTGAAATTGATTCAACGGTTCACTTTCAAATTCCACCCAAACATTACCTATACCACAATAGCATCAGTTCCCCTATCGGAAACTTTGGTATTAACAAATTTAAACTCAAAAAGTGCATTAAATTTAATGCAAATACCTGTGAAATTCAAATACACTGATTTTTCCATTGCTATTAATAGAGGGGTGCTTTCAGAGCTTAAAACTTCTTTGATGAAAAAAAAAAAAAAAAAAATAACCGGCGCAGCAATGTTAGCCCGTAAAGAAAGTGAAACTATGTTTGGACTCATACCAAGAAACAAAACTCCAAAACTCCTTGGATACAGTGTTGCCAGTAAAATGATTTGAAAAATAAAGGTTTGGAAATTTTATCACAACGCTAAAGTTTTTAAGACGCTGAATTTCGTACCACATTTCATCTATTGGCATCGAAGAAAATGTTTTCTTTTTCTGGTCATTAAAGCAAACACCTGCTTCCTTCTACTCAATATAAAGTTTTACAATGTCAATATCTTTAACTTTATTCGGAAGCATAGATAATTCTTTTATATTTTTTCTGTTACTAATGTTAAAATCAAATTCCGGATACAAAAACTCCATTTAGTGAATTCCTTCCTTATCATTGAAGGAAAGTCTTTAAAACAGTTATAAAAATGCCTTCTTGTAAAACTTTTGGCAACTGTTACTTATTATGTTTGCATCAAAATAGCGCAATTTTGCAGTTCTTTTTTCATAGCATGGTCCCAAATATGCTTCCTCCAACGTATATTTTTTGATGTGAACATTATTTAATTACAGTAGAACGCCGATTATCCGAATTAATTGGGACCGAGGTCGATTCGGATAATCGGGCATAGACTGGTAATAAAGAAAAACGAACTGTCATACAAAGAATAAACTTTATTAAGTTTAACAAACACAGTTCTACCATAACAGTTGAAATATATCTGGACTCCAGCGATTTCCAAATTGTTACAACAAAACAAAAATTCGATTCGGTTAATCGGCGTTCGGATAATCGGCGTTCTATGGAACATAAAATTAATGAAAAAATTCATTGGCCGTGTTCACGATCCGGAGCATTTAGACTTGCAAAGTATCAAAATAGCAATAATTTCCACTTGATTGTGAGCAATATTAAAAGTATAAGCATTGCAAGATACGAAAAAATTTATTTCTCTGAGAAAATGGTATGAGCAAAGAGAACGAGAGCATAAACAAAAAATTTTTATTTGAAAAATGACATGATATTTTTATGCTATAGGTTTTTAGTATATAAAATGTAAATGCAAATGTAAATTCAATCCTGTATATTTTGTTGTTGTATAGCAAAATTATTTGACACTTATTTACAAATGCTATGATGCAAGACCTTTAGCACCGGATCGTGAACATGGCTATTGAATTTGTATTTTTTAAAAAATAAAAAAAATTACGAATTTCGTTCTTATATTTTGTGAAATGATTCATATAGTCAATGAATGCTGTTTTCGGCTCAAATTCAATGAATTTTTCATTAATATTATGTTGTTTTTTTTTTTTTTGTGTGTAATGTTTGCTCTATAAAAGAAAGGCCTTTGCAGGTTGGACTTAGAAAATTGTGAGCTGTTTCAAGTAATATGTCAAAAGAAGCGTTATCATTGCTTATTTCCTAGGCTTCTGTTTAAGGTATTGAACGAAGTTATAAAAATTATAACCGCGTGCAAAATTTACCACTTTTTGTTTTTTCTTAACTTTTTTTACCTCAGGAGCTGAAAATTACCCGTTTTAGGTAAATTTACCACTTTTTGGCAACACTGCTTGGATAAGCGATGAAAACCAAAAGTAAATAGACACCTGCACATTTGTGAGTCAAAATTTCTTATGCGGGCCAGTAAAAATCGACTATTAGATTTTAATATATCTATAAACATATTTTGGTAGCTTTAGAGGTTAAAAGTAATACCTGTGGCAGAAAGGAAAAACATCTTAAGTCGATATTCGATAAAAAAGCAAAGTAATATAAATTCCATACATAAAAAACAAAATTTAAACTGCTTTGATTTCTAATCAAAAATCGACTTAAGCAGTTTTTCCTTCCTGCCACAAAATTTATGAGTGATTGAAAATTTCGGGTACTTTTTTTTTAAATTACAATATATCAGCGAATAATTAATGGATTTTAATAAAAATGGGATTGTACGTTAAGGATTAGTAGATTAAAAAAGTAAAAAATAATTCACGTAAAAAATATTAATTTTTGTTTATAAATATTTAATTTTACAATAAACAAATGATAATTAAACTAACTTCTCGGTGTTGTAGGAGAAAATTTTTTTACAAAAAATATTCGTTAAACTATCAGCTTAATAACTGCAAAAGAAAATTTTAGTGGTCTCTTACCAGAAAAAAAATCTGAACGATTTAACGAACGATAAAAAAATGGCGTGTCACACCCATTAGCAATAAATTACTAAAGCTGAAAAACAGTCTTGGTCTTGATAATTACTGAGCCTTAAAAAAAAATCTGTGAGAACAAGTGCATGGTTAAGAAGAGCTTCAAATTTTTCCGCTTTGGAGTGTAGCACTTTTAAAGCGCTTGTTCCCATAGAAAATTGGAAGCACTTGCACAATGATTTTTTGAACGGCTTGCAGTAAGCATTCATTTATCACATTCTTTTCAGAGAGACATGTTTGTTTCAATATTTGAGTAGTATTTTAAAAAAGAGATTAAGAAAGAAAGAGAACAAAAGAACTAAAAAAATAACAAAAATATACAAATTTAAATTTTACATACACGATACACAAGTTTGCCATAGACCCGGGTTCGATCCCCAGCGCGGGTGATGGAGAGGAAGCGCTTATTGGTGAAAATGAAGCACTTCAGAAGTCTTTTTGAAGTGCTTCTTTTCACCTTGGGAACAAATTCTTTACATTTACAACCTTTTGTGCATTTGCAAAACTTTACTTTGTGGTGCCTCGTTTTTTTCCATTAAAACTATAAGCATTATATAAAGGCTAACGTTGTTCCTGCTGATCTGTTGGGTTTCCTTTTTATTTCAGCAGAATTGCAATAAATTTTCGAGTTTGCGTAATTCTGTTTTTTATATTTCCTTTCGTAATTTTTTATTTTAACGCTGCACAGAAAAAATGTGTGTGCGAATTGTGATAAAAATGTATTTCCGTTTCTGCTTTGAAAACTTGTGGAAAAAAGTAGAAAAAAAAAAAAAAAAAAAATAAAAACGGAAACTACAAAAGCGTGAAAAACTCGGACTGTGTGGACATCATAAAAATGATTGATGTCGTTCACAAAAGGATATGAACGACGACGAACAGCGCGGATAAAAAACGCAAGGATTTCAAAAACGCTATAACTGAAAATTCCACACATTTGCGAGTTTTGTTGTTTTTGGGTTTTTGTTTGTGTATTAGATATTTGTTGGTTGCTTTCGAGTGCTGTATTTTATATACTTGTTGTTGTTTATGTTGTCATTTTTGCTGTTGCTGTTGTTTTATCGTTGTATTTGAATTTGCAGCACTTGCGGCGGATTTTTGTTTAGTTTTCATATATCGCACGCGATTTAGAGTGCGATTTATGCGCATCGAGCAAAAGAAGAATGCGCATTCATTTGCGCGTTTGCTGTCAATGAAATCGAAAAGGATTTTACGCTGCTCTTGACAAACTGCACAACAAATATGTGTTCTCGTGATGAATGAAATGCTGAAAATATAACAAAAACCAAAAAGAAAGTAGAAAAACTAGCATACATTTTTGCATAAATTTTGCTGTTTTAAGCTAAAGGCTTTTTTGAAACACATTTTTTTATATCGAATTTTGTGCAAATATTCTCTTTTGTGGATTTCTTTTTTCAGTGAATGCTTGGGGTAGTATTATTTTTTTTTTTTAAATTTTTTCAGAAATATTTATTGCGTTCAAATTATATATTAGGGTGAATCTCCGAAAAATGTTCCAAAACATGGCTTTTTTTGTCCCCACGAAATTTTTTTATAACTTGAAGGCATAGCATATGATGACCTGAACTTCTGGAATATTTATAAAAAATTAACATAAACCTTTAGGGTTGCCATATGTTTTTTTTGCGTTTCGCTTAAGCAATATATTTAAAATATTAATATAAAATTTTAGTTTTAAAACGCTTAAATAAACTTAGGAAAAATCCAACATAATCTTTTAAGGTTGTCGGGTGGTTGCTTTCGAAAATTCATTTTAAATCTTTCTTTTTTACGTTCCCCATTATAATTACGCACTAAAAAATAAAAGTTTAAATCGTTAAAAATTTATCGACGCTTAAATCGTTAAAAACTCGTCGAACCGAAATTTGGTTTAAGCAAAACTCACAAGCAAAAAAACCAGGTGGCAACCTGAAAATTTTTGTACAATTTCAGAAAAGTTTATCTGAGCGACACTAAAACCAAAAATTTCAATTTATTCAAGAAAAGTAAGAATTACATAAGATTTTCGAACATAACCAGGTGGCAACCCTAAAAATTTATGTTAAATTTTTGGAAAGTTTACATTAGCGTCTTAAGGCTAAATTTAAATTTTCAGTTCTTAAAAAAATGATTAAAGCAAAAGTACCAAAAAAAAAAAAAAAACGGGTGGCAACACCGATAGTTTTGTAAAATTTTAAAAAAGTTTATCTGAGAGTATCTGAAATCAAAAATTCCAATTTAGTCAAAAAAGTAAGAATTATATAAGACTTGAAAATATCCAGGTGACAACCCTAAAAACTTATGTTGGATTTTTGAAAAGTTTATATGAGCAAAAGTAACCAAAAAAAAAAACAGGGTGGCAACAACGAAAGTTTTGTTATACTTAAAAAAAGTTTATCTGAGCGTTTCTGAACCCAAAACTTTCAATTTAGTCAAAAGAAGTAAGAACTATATCGGATTTTTGAAAATATCCAGGTGGCAACCCTAAAAATTTATGTTGGATTTTTGAAAACTTTATTTAAGTGTTTTAAGGCTAAATTTTAATTTGTATTCTTAAATAGTTTAAGCAAAACTAACAACAAAAAAAGCAGGTATAGGGTTATTAAACGGAGAATGATGAAATGTTGCAAAAAAAAACTACGGAGAATGACGACATGTTGCAAAAATAGTAATGTAACAAAGAAAATAGCAATTTTTTTTTTTAAAAAGTTTAAACTGTTGAATAGCACTTGTAATTGTTTCTTGATTTACTTATATAAAGATAAAATAATATGTTTAGTAATATTAAAAAAAAACCTACGCGAAGAATGCTGCACACTTGCGTTCTGTACAAAATTTTTATACTTTTTTCAACACTCACTGCCGGAAAAACCAAAACTGACTGAGCTGAAAATACACTGAAGGTCCTTTTTCTCTTTACTTTCAGTTCTCTATTAAGTCAATATTCAAAAAATTTACAGTTAGAAAAAGAAAAACTGAGCGAAGATACATTAAATTGAGGGACCAACTTCCATGGTTGTCAATTCTTTACATAAAAAATTTTCAAATAGTCGATTCTCTTTTCTCCTGAAGAACCACTGGCCAAAATTTGGAGAATTAGTAGACTACAATTTGAGTTTCTTCTGGACCAAATATTTAAAAAGAAAAACTAGAAGGGTGATATCTTTGGACTGGCCAAAAATTGAGCACCCCACGCCGAAGAATTTCAAAAATTTTGCTAGTAGCAAGTGGCACGTACTTTTGATTTTGTATAGAGATTGCACTTACTGTTTTTAATATCTAAGTTAAATTTGGTAGCATTATCTCAAAGAACGTTGTCAGTATATTATTTTAAATATGTATATTGCTTATATGGGAGCTTTGTTGTTCGAATTCAGTGAGATTTTGCTAAGGGTCTTCACTATCTGTAGTATTTAAGTGTATTTTACTCCCGTTATCGTCGCGAACAGTCGTAGTTGATTCCTCTCGTTCACATATTGTGTACTTGAATTCAATTAATAATTTTCTTTAATAAGACTTTAGCTTTATATTTTCATACAATAATTTCAATTGACCCGAAATGTCATCAGTACATCAGCCCACTATGAATTCCATTTTAACCAGTCATTCTATGCAATGCATTTGCAGCAATAAACTCCTCTTCTCGATTTTCGCAAAAACAAAAACAACTTTACCCGACGAAATTTTTCGTAGAAAAGTTCTCACATTATCAAGGTTGCAATCTTTCGACACTACTTACTCCCTAGCTACCTTTTCAGTAAGTGATTTTCCTTCTGACTTTTATCTGAAACGCATCTTTAAAGATTCCTTAATTGTTTTACTCTGACTGCTATTTTCTTATTTTGCGCTGGTTATTTACCGTTTGTGTTCTACAAACGATTTGTTATTTTTTTCCAAAAGTATCCTTACACTCATATGCATTAGTGTTTGTGTCTTTACTGTTGTGTGCTTTGTTTCTTACTTTATATTTACTGACCCGATCT